>CM062838.1:11497696-12037334 GCA_031772345.1 Himalopsyche anomala
TTAGAGATATCTTGTATATCCATGAACCGGCATAAATGACGTCACTGTGGCGTTATCGACTATTACAACAATGAGAGAGATGATTGATAGCTTTTGACGTGTTTATTATTCCTCTCGTCAAAACAATAATATTGGCGTACATCACTGCGCCCCCTGCTCGCCGGTCCGTTATATTTGGAGAATTAATTAAGAGTGAGTTACGAGTAATTAAGGAATGGCGTCGATTTATTTACATTAGCGGCAGACAGCGAGGCTGGCTTGGTCGTAATTTGAATGAATTGGTGAGAATTTTTCACTGACACTGGACCTGTCAACATTCTGTGTTGTTTTTTGACCTTAGTTTTTCGTTCGTAATACTCGTAACGGACATGAAATACGTGTTAAATATGATGCTTTCAATCCGTTGAATAACACACAAATCCAGACATAACTTGACAGCATATCGTTAGTATACTTACAGGTGTGAGCTCGAGGGGACTCGGAGAGACTCGCGCGAGTCCCTTGTTAAATTTTACTAAGGCCGGCGAGCCCATTTTTAATTATAGAGAAAACAGATTATACAAATATATAATTGCAATTTTTGACTTATATTTTATCTACGACAGCTTCAGTGTACACAGTAATAAATTTTTAACCGTTTAGATTGATATAAGTTTCCGGTAAATTTAATATTGTTACATATTATAAGTGTATTAAGTAACAATCGATTGCTTATTTAAGTATTTAATATACTTGCATAAGAATGATAAAAAAATAACTTCTTCCCCAGAACACTGAGAATTCCTTTGAGATTTAGCGAGCCCCTTGTAACGTATTGGCAGCTCACCGCTATAATACTTACAGAAAACGTACAGTCAATTTACTTTATTTTGAGGTAATCGACATTTTCTGATATTGCGAAGCGAACTGTCAATCTATCGAGGCAGTAAACGATAATTGAACAAAACGTTTACAGCTCAAAAACGTAGCTGTAAAAATCAAAATTTGTACAGTAAAAAAGCGTCAAGTTACTTGTAGGTTTCTGCCAGAAATAACTGCCAAATAAATAGATTTAGTTCGTATTACTTTCATTAAATATCTAAAAATAAATAAATGTAATATAATTGAGTTCGTTTTTTTAGACGATAAAGAGATTTAAAAACACGGTAGTTTTTCAAAATTTATACTCAATAGACGATGCGTTGAATTATGATATTACAGTAAAGACAGCGACCTCTTCATCGAA
Organism: Himalopsyche anomala; assembly: GCA_031772345.1. Lineage (NCBI taxonomy): Eukaryota > Metazoa > Arthropoda > Insecta > Trichoptera > Rhyacophilidae > Himalopsyche > Himalopsyche anomala. The sequence continues at coordinate 11,498,922 of CM062838.1, forward strand.
ACTAAAAATTCATTATACATTATTAGGTTGACCCCCTCTGAATCAACCCATGGTACGACCGAGGCTGGAAATTATTTACATACAATATAAATAAATACCTTTATTGATTCTCAAGAATCCAGCCATTTCCGTAGAGGCAGCATCATTTCATTTTTCAACCTTTCACAAATTCAAGTATTAAACACGTTTTAAAATTTTCTCAGTAGCACAAAAAGAATATTAGTTTAAAAGTGAATTATTAACCTTCTCACTCCACTAAGAGAATATTACATTATCATGCAGCGATTGTTTTTCAAATGACACTTCACTTTTAAATAAGCCATAATTCACAGAAGAACATTACACTAAACGACGTCACTTTTAAACTGTTTTACCTGATGCCCAAAAAACAGTTTTTCAAAAGGGGCATTTACGTATTGATTGGATTGTCATATATTTGGGAAAACCTTATTACATTTAGGTACTCAGTAAAAATAGTTCCACAAAAAAAGAATAAATATTTTCGTTTTTAATGCGTCCAAATTTAGATCATTCCTCTGATATATTCATTATCTTATTATGGCTTAAAAATCAAAAAGTATTGAATTCCACAAGAATTAAACAATATAATGTAAATCTATTTTGACATCACACCATCTTCAGAAAAATTGAGCCATCAAGAGGTGAAGTGAGCAAACTAGTTTTTATTTTAATCCATGTCCGCTCCCAATGTAGATCATATGGCATCCTAATTCATGTACCTCATCAGAAGTTTTTCTACGAGAACTGTTTGTTACTCAGTCGCTCAACCTTTCTTTTTTTTAGGTGAGTAGTAGTAGGGATAGAAGGATAAGACAGGGACATGATTAGTGGTTAGCTAATCGCTCTCGCTACGCCCAGTTGTTAAAGGATCGGAAATGGTGGAAGGGACATCAAAAGCACCCATGCCTTCGAATAGAAATCGATAAATCAATCGAAAAAATGTTACGACTAACTAACAAACGAGTAAAATGGTAAAACTTTTTTCTCGAACTTTTAATTTTAAATACAATCACGTTTTTACTTTGTGTTTTGGTGGATTGCATATATTTATTTTACAAAACTATTGTAATGTGTTTTAAAAAAGTTAACTTCACTTTTACGATACTTCAAGATGTGTAGAATATTACAACTTGTTTCTTACTAAAATACCACTTGGCTCAATTCACCTCTAATGGGGCCAATTGATATACTATATATATCAGACAATTATTTCCATTTTGATATATGACGTACAGTACAAAAAGAAAAAAAACTTTGCATCAAAAGATTATCGTAATATATTTTAATAAAAAAAAAAAACATTTGGGAAACACTGATCTAGAAAAACATTCAAAACTTATTCGCTAATATTTTTAAGCGAGAGATGAGCGTACACCGTCGCACTTGATAAAAACCATAACAAAATGACAATCAATTTTTTCAAAATACTTTTCGGCCCGTTATTAAAAAAAAAAATACGAATCGGGTAAGTAAGATAAAAGAATAATAAACGTCCAAATCGAAAACTGGCGTAGCCCGCATATAAGTTGTTTGCAAACGGAAAATTCAAAGCACACTGGATTGGGTGAGCATGCTATTTTTTTTCTTCATTTTTTTTTTCATATCGCCACATTCCCTTATCATCTCGATTCCCTTTGCGCAGCGTTAAGCCATAAAATTGCGTGACGTCACGAAAATGGCCGCACACTTTACATCGAAATGTAAAAGCCTGCGACTTACGATGTATTATCGTCATCAATATTCCTTGAATATCGTTTTCAATATATAATATTAATTATCCATAGCATATCGACATTAACAACAAATAAAGCAGTAAATAACATTCAACTATTTTTTTTATGAAAGACCCGACCCGACAAAAACCCGACGATGGTATATAGTTTTTTTTTTTTTTTAAACCATGTCCGCTCCCAATGTGGAGCATATGAACTCCTAATGGAGTTTATCTCAACAGAAGTGTTTCTACGAGAACTGCTTGTTACTCAGTTGCTCAACCTCTCTTTTTCCAAAGAGAGTAGGGATAGAAGGATAGGGCTAGGACAGGACTCGTGGTAAGCTAATCGCTCTCGATACGCCCCGTTCATAGGATAGGATGGCTGACAGGGGGGAATTCAACACATCCAAACATCCATGCCTTTGAACTGAAATTCATAAATCGATTGAAAAATCAATTTATAAAACTGTCCGTACCGGGATTTGAACCCGTGCCCTCCGTAGCCGAAGCCAACAATGCTGACCACTCGACCACACAGGCGGCATGTAGTAAATGAAATGAAAAAAATATACACATTGCACATAACTACTTTTGTATAATATTAAAAGCTTATTTTTGTAACCGTATAAATAAATTCGTATTAGTGGCACAAAAGATTCGGTCGAAATAATCCATCTTTTTTATATAAAAAAATATTTGGCATTACAATTAACACCAATGGGTCAAATATTTTCAAACTGAAATACCATACAAGAAAAACTCAATTGGAATTTATTGTTAGGTACTAACTCGAGGTAAATTGACATCACAGACACCCACGTTTTAGGTCTCAAATTTAAATTAAAAATTCTAAATTTGACATTGATCTTACCAGGAATCGAATCCGTCAAGCTCTAACCAACTAGACCACAGCGGGTGACGTCATCAGAGCTTATGAAAGAGATCAATATCAGACATTACAATCCAAAGGTAAAACTTATTTTAATACAAGCGATGGGCGATAAAGTTCGTGGAAATATTCAGTCGTGTGATGTAAGCTTAAAGAGCGGCAATAAAAATCGTAGCAAAATATTTATCGAAATAAAAAGAAAAGATTACAATCGATAAAACAGGAAAGTTTTTTGTATAATTTATTTTAAAAATACGAACCGTGACTCAAATAATATGCAGAACTTCGACTTGATACTTTTCATCGTCAAACAGACACGCTTCGTTTAAAGTTCAAGTATTTTGTTTTTACTTGCAAGATTATCTTGCGCTAAAACTTCGGAAGTACCAAATAACAAAATGTCAAACGAAAAAAAATAATACTAAACTTTTTTAATGTCTCCCATTCGTCCCGTCCGGTGAGTGGCCGCCACTCAAAAAAAAAAAATTGCAGAGGGCGCGGAAAGTTAAAACACGAAATGAGAAACGAAATGCGAAAAAATTCTTGCGACGGCTTTGAGTCTAATTTGCAAACGAAATGTAAATATTAAATATCGCATCCCCGGAGAGCTGACTTTAATTAAGTCGTCGAAAATTAATAATAACATCAGCGACGCCCAAGTGCTGCCCCGTGGACGAATTTCGTCACGCGAACGACTCGCGACTCTTTCCATTGTCTATTACATTTTTACTCGAATTAAAAACACAATAAATTGCTCGAAGTATGATTGTTTTTTCTTTTGACATTAATTAAGCACGTTTGTGATTACAGCTAAAGCGCCAGATATTATAAAGCTTACACTCTCCCAGCAATACATTTAAAAAAAATGTTTATTGTCAACAACCACGTAAACTCAGAAGGTGACAAACAATAGAAATGATTCAGGCAAAAATTTGGACTAAGTCGCCCAAGTAAGATTTGTTTCTTAATCCCGCTAATAGGAAAGTATAGTGGAACCTTTCATAACGAGCCCTATTATAACAAGTAATTCACATAACGAGCAAAACAGATTGTGAAAAAAATGCTCCCTTAACGAGCAATATTTCTCATAACGAGTGAAGCAGAGTTTTGGAAAGATCGTTGCTTGCCTCAAGATGATTGACAAGGCGTGGGAAGGGGTTACCAAGAGAACCTTCACTTCAGCTTGGAAGAAGCTTTGCCAAGGAGTGTTGTTGAATGTGATTTTGAGGGGTTTGAAACAGTACCTGTGGAGTCTACAGTCAGCGAGATTGCATCTTTGGCCGATGCCACGGGACTGGAGGTGGACAACAACGATATTGATGAGCTTGTGAAAAAGTACAGTCAAGAGTTGACCACCGAAAAGCTTAGGGAGTTGCATTTTTTTTCACAGCAAGAAGCTATGGAGGAGAATTTATTAGTGGAGGAGGAGGAAGTAGCAAAGAAACAATCTTCTGGCGCAATAAGAGAAAAGCTGAAAGCATGTGAAACTGTTGCATCGTACATTAAGAAGCATCAACTAGTCGATTTTTTATCGTTTTTTGCAAATCGAAATCGCATTCCAGGTTTTTACGCTCCTTTACAATTTATAAGTATGTAATTTTGCTTGAATACACGTTAAAAATATTAAAAAATGATTTTTTTTTTCGACATGGAACGCATTATTGTATTTTATATTGTTTCGTATGGGAAAAATTGTTTCGCATAACGAGTGTTTCACATAACGAGTAAGATTCTGGAACGAATTAAACTCGTTATGAGAGGTTCCACTGTATTTAGTTCCACAAGTATAACACAATATGACTGCTTTGACATTACGCCATCTTCAGTGCTATTAATATAAAGACCAGTTGTTTTCCCTATGTGTGACCAGGGCCGGCGCCACCATACATGCGAAATAGGCAACCGCCTAGGGTGCAAACCATTAGGGGCGCATAAATAGAGTATGAAAATTATTTTTATGTATTCTGATAATAACAAGTAATAGTAGGTTATATTTTATTTTGATGTTTGTATTTGTTCGTTGTAATTATTTATTGTATTCTAAATGATTCGAAAAAGATAAGTTGATAGACTGAGTAACAAACAGTTTACATAGATTTTTTTGACGAGATACCTTCATTAAATGACAATATGCTCCACATTGGGAGAGGACATGGATATATTAAAAAACATATTTTTTTAGTAACCCCCGACTTGTTTTTTTTTATTATGGGGGCGCGCCAATAACTGTTGCCAAGGGCGCGAAATAACCTCGCGCCGGTACTGTGTGTGACGTATAGGTAAACGAGTACTACACTACACAAGAACAAATAAAACTATGACAAAAGATTACATGAATATATTTAAATAAATAAAAGAAACATTAAAAAATACGATTGTTAAAAACAAAATAAAATTGTTTTAAGCAAAGCTCCGCTATTTCACTCAGAAGTTTATTAACAATACAAATGGTCCAGACATAAATTTGGACAAAGTTGCCCAAGTAAGATTTGTTTCTTAATCCCGCTTTTAAGATAAACATTACCAATGGACCATGTTCATAAGGAATAGAACACCCTTCGAACAACATTAGTTGACGCATGTGCTAAGAGGAAAACCTGCAAACGGAATTACGAACAAAACTCAAAACTGAACTTATACATTCATTCCCTCTGGCCGAAGATTTCAGTTATCGACTATTTATTATTCGACTCCCCTTATAAAAGTTCCCCAATAACTCATGTAATTTTATAGTTTCCTCAGTAGAAGACAATATATTTCAACATTCATTTAATGACAGCCACAAACATGTGTATTTTCTTCCGCCCAGATCTATTAATCTCGCTGGGGATTTATAAATCTTCCACTCTCGTTATAGCAACAATATATAATTGAGGATTATTATTTGCAAACCCTGCCGCCTGTGTAGTCGAGTGGTCAGCGTTGTTGGCTTCGGCTACGGAGGGCACGGGTTCAAATCCCGGCACGGACAGTTTTATAAATTGATTTTTCAATCGATTTATGAATTTCTGTTCAAAGGCACGGATGTATGTGATGTGTTGAATTCCCCCCTCTCACCCATCCTATCCTATGAACGGGGGTGTATCGAGAGCGATTAGCTTACCACTAGTCCTGTCCTAGCCCTATCCTTTTATCCCTACTCTCTTTGGAAAAAGAGAGGTTGAGCAACTGAGTAACAAGCAGTTCTCGTAGAAACTCTTCTGTTGAGATAAACTCCATAAGGAGTTCATATGCTCCACATTGCGAGCGGACATGGTTCAAAAAAAAAATTGCAAACCCGGCTTATTAAAAAAATGTTGAAACATGAACCATGAATTCAAATGTTTTTAATCATGTCCGCTCTCCGCATATGGCCTCCTAATGGAAGTTTCTCAACAGAAGTTTTTCAACGAGAACTGTTTGTCATTCAGTCACTCAACCTCTCATTTTTCTAATAGAGTAGTAGGAATAAAAGGATGGACAGGACTAGTGCCTGACTAATCGCTCTCGCTACGCCCAGTTAATAAAGGCTCGGAAAGGGTGAGAGGGAATAATTGTTATGTTTGAATATTATTCCATGAAATATAACCGCCCCTGCATATACAAGGGGTACATTGATCCAATGCCACATTGACCGGCCGTCACTGCCCTCAATTTATGTTATTGAATAGTTATGGTCACATTAAAATCACAACACGCGCGTCAAGCTAACAAGCACACCTTCAATACCACGCTAATGTAATCACATGCCATTGGGTCATTATGTTAACATTTTAATAAAAATATATCCATATTCAAAGACAACCGCGTTTCTGCCGTTGACAAGGTCTGCAAAATTTAAGAGCGCGAACCCGCGGAAAGGCTAATGATATTCCCGACGAAATTTGATAAAAATGCGTTTATCTTTCAAACTGGCGATTGTATTCTCGGGCGCGTTACGCCCGGGGCGCCGCCACGCGTGGAGACTTTCGAGGAGCGTCGATTAATTGAGGCTGCCGCGGCGGCAGGGCGTCGCGACGCTTCCGACTACTAAACAGGTGCGTCCGTTGCCGAAGGTGAAACATCATTGCAAGGTTACCTACCGCAAAAAAACATGTATAATTTGTTAATTATAGAACAATTAAAACTTGTATTAATTAAAACACGAACTAAAAGGAAATTAGCACACTTCCGATTTGTTCGTCTATTATTTTGTATTTTTTTTTTGTATATCAAATTTATGGAGCTTTAAGTACCAGGACGCGCTAGCGTCAAGGCTCTTCTAGTCTCCTTCATTGCTAAAGTTTTTGAAAAATTATAAATTGTATCGCTTTACCATCGTTGCAGACGGAAGGGCGTGATCACTACAGAGATAAGAAGTTCACGGGAACTCCATATGCATTATTTTTCAAATCACATTCTATATGCTTCCCCCGTACTATATTCGTACATGTACACACAAATGCGCATACATACATACACACAAACAGTACACAAAAAAAGCCAAACAAAGAGTCATTTTCGTGATGCTATATATGTTAATTTTAGACGAAACATAAGATCTATAAAGGGTTGTCGAGCAGAACTGCTCTGGGTCTAAAACGATTCTCAGGCAGTGTCTTGTCATAATTGTGGAGATTAGAGATCGTTGGGTTAAAATGTTTTCCTACCTCACTGTGAAACTTTTGAGATATTTCACGAAAATTATATACACACATAATGAGATTATTTAAAGGTTAATTGCTCAATGGTACATATAGGGCTTCCAAAAAGGCTTAAACCGAAACCGGTTAACCAGTTTATTGACTGTACAATGGGATTTGTATACAACTATACATACGTCGGGTCCGTGTAGCAGTGGTCAATGTCGTTGACTTTCGAGATGGATCTCACAGATTCAAGTGCTAGTGCAAACAACACGTCTTCCTTGGAAGGCATGCGTGTTTGTTTTTTAAATATTTTCTCTTTCCATTGCAATCATAAAATAACGGTGCTTAGAGAAATCGATTGTTTACCTATTAGTTATTTCCTATCCCTCTTTTTATATCCCTACTCTCATCGAAAAAAATAGAGATTAGTAACAAGCAGTTCTCGAAAAAAAATCTTCCAAAAAGAAGTCCATATGCTTCACATTAAGAGTGGACTAAGCTATGTACTCAACTCTTTTTAGAACCTTATCAGTTAATATTTAAATAAGCCAAATGTCCTATATTATTATTTGTTTTGAAATATTGGTTTGTGTGGTACAACAATTGGTTTTATGTTCGCCATAATCAGTTGATAACGCTTGCCATAAGCGAAACCGGTCCTGATCTTGGTAAATAAAAATGTTAGTAAGTAGAAAGGAATATTATATAATGCCTTTCCACCAAGTATTGACAATGAACACCTTAAAAAGGATTAATTATTATAGAAGATATACATTCTAGTAGATATTAAAACATTTGGATCTTTTTAAACTACAGCCCTGGTTTCAATAATTGACCTAAGATAATAATATTTCATGGTAAAAAAAATGAGTTTACATTCATTTAGAAGGGTGAGTATAATTATAGCCTTGCCTGGGAAACCAAGTTTGGGAAACGCAAGTCCACCGTACTTAGCCACGCTGTATTGAATCGACTTCCCGAAACCGCTGATCAATCGCACCCCCTCTATTTACTACCCCCTACAGCCAGAAGCGTCGATATTAAATTATTGTTCTCGAACTTCGCATTAAGAACGGTCCGATAATTATTAAAGATATCCAATTAATTGAGTTCCAGCGAAAATGATCTCAAGTCTGATAATAATTATTAAAGACGGCCAATTACTAATTGATGGACCTCTCATTAATCTCTTCCTCGTTCGAGGCAAAGTTAAGTGAGCCAAAGTGTCGGAATTAATTAATAATTTATTTTTATTAATGGATATGCGTTAAGACACGGACTGAGCATACCTTTTTTTAAAAATAATAATTAGTCATGCACGCCTTTTGAGATCGTCAAACTATCTGTGATCACTATCCAGGGCTGTGGAGTCGGAGTCGGAGTCGCGGAGTCGCGGTATTTTGACCGGAGTTGGAGTCGTGAAAAATGAGCGGCTCGAATTTTTTTGAAAATTATTTTTAATTGAGTGTATTCAAAAAAAGTAGTACAAGGTGTTGCCATTCCATGCTTGGCTGACTACAAATGATCTGATGGTATACGTACATATATATATAAGTTAAAATGAAAAATTTGAAAAAAATCCTTCTTTAAAAAAGTCTCGTAAAAAAGTCTTTTTTTACACGACTCCACAGCCCTGTCACTATCATTTATTTCTTGTATAAACACGATACATTAAGTTAATATACAAGTTAAGCCGTGCTCTTGAATGCCTGAAGATGTCGAAAGACGAAGCCCAGGAAAACTTGTGTGAATGTAAATAATTTTTACGATTCAAATTCAATGATTAAGTTTGCAGTAAATTGTTCACGCCTGTAAATTTCTAATTTTTTATCATGAAAATAGTCCTCCCGTTGAGGACAACGTGCTTAGAGATAGATATAATTACTTAACTATTCTCCTGAGAAAGCTTTGGATATTACGGAAAAATATACTATCATACATACTAGAGGTTTGCACGGGCCCTTGACCGGCCCGTTCCGTGGGCCGGGCCCAGGTAACGATATTATTCTTCAGAAAAATATTTCAGACTATGTCCGTGTCATTAATCAGCCATGATGATTTTAATTATTACCAGTTATATAGAGAATCGTAAATTTGTAAAAAACGGGTTTTTTTCGGGCTATGGAGTATAAATCCGGGCTTCGGGTCGGGTTCGGGTAACAAGTGTGGTATTCGATTCGGACCTAGGCCGGGTCGTGCCTGAGTCTTCCGGGCTCGTACCGGGTAATTTTGTAAAATTTCGGCCGGTGCAGACCTCTAATACATACACAGTGGACACTTACGCAACGTCGTTTATAATGGATACAGAGAGTTAACAAAACAGGAGTGTCAAGAGTTTGTTGTTCAGAAACATTTTTTATTAAATAATTAGCCAATTAGCGACTCCTCGAAAAAAAAATGTTAAGCAACTGAGACAGGCTGTTCGCCAATTCTGTTTTAATCAACCCGTCCAAAGTCTTGAAACAGTCTTCGTATTAAATATTTATTCTAATAAAATAAATATAATAAGCGGTTCATCCGTACATACATATATGGTAAATATATATTTTTTAAAGCCATGTAGCTTTTAGTTTTTCAAAATGGGCAAAGTGTTTTTCTATTATCTACAATATAAAGTATCAAAAAGTAACTAGTGATATAACAACGAAATTTAAAACTTGTATCTGAATATAAGAATTAAATTCGAAATTCGTGACAAAAGCGGTGGCTTAGATCATAGTTTCTTAACTTTTTGGGCCCGTGGTCCCTTTTGAGTGTCATGTTTTTCCGTGGCCTCCATACCCAACATTTTGTCATGGCCAATTATTTCAAATTTCTAAAACCCAGTAATTTGCGGATTCCCCAAAATTAACAGACGCTCGAGCTTTTTTTTTAGCTCTTCTCAGAATTTCGAACCGGTTGAGAAGCACTGATGGTCTAAGCTTTAGATAATTATGTAAAGCAAACACGGCAGTTATTACACGGATTTCAAAAAACAATGCTAATTTTATAAAAATATTAAGATAATACTAACATCATTTTTTTCTAACGTTTTAACTATTAAAAAACTAATTCGACAGCATTCAAAGGCTTTTTTGAAATTTTAAGTGCTGTCGAAAAGACTTTCATTTTTTTCCCCGTTCTATTTCGTCTCCAACATAATTCGACTTTGGAAAGGAAAAAGAACGTAGTTCACAGTTTTTTTCAAAACAGTTGTTTTCAATTATCACAATGTGTACAACAACTAGATACACGTTCTATCAAAAGGATATAAACTGAAATTTAGCTGTTAAGTTTGAAAAAAGAAGAGCATATGAAAATTTCGAACAATAAGACTTAAAAAACTAAATTTGAATCGTTCAAATTATGTACACTCCCACAGATTTTGTCACTAACGACCCGGGTTTCGCCTTTCGGCATCTTCAGGCGTTCAAGCGCACGGATGAACTTGAACTGACGCCTGAAGATGCCGAAAGGCGAAACCCGGGTCGTTAGTGACAAAATCTGTGGGAGTGTACATAATTTGAACGATTCAAATTTAATATTGAAATTCCACCAAGCACCTTCAGTCGAAATCTTAAATTATTAAAAAACTAATATTAATCAATCAAAAAAACCCCAGTTTATCAGTCACAGTGCACTTCAAGGTTGTGTATAGTGAACTATTATAGCCTTTGGCCCAAAATCATCAAAAAACGTTTTTTGTGTCTCCTATAAAATTGTTCATGTGTGGGTTACGTTATTTTTCCTTTCCACAGTCGATATATATTATATATATGTACATACGTATTTTGGCGACATTCCTGTTGTATGGTTTAACAGTATCTCAACATTTAAACGTTTTTTGACGTAGCACGGGTTAAGCGGAAATTGTCACTTATTGCGAAGTGGACAGGCGGTTGTCATTATTGTTTAAAGATCTGAAGCAGAGTGGTGTACGTTACATATCAATCAATTTCAACACAAGTGCGTCAACCTCTTTGCATCGGACTAAATCCGACGGCGGACCAAGCTTCGCGTTTCGTTTGCTACGGGTTCATCGTAACAAGGCACTCCATTAGAAACGTAGCGTAGGCTGTGAATACTCAATCAACATACAAATTTCCAGTCCTCCATTGAAACGTTTGCAAATTGAGAGAGAACAACACGATAGACAACAGGCAATAGAATGCCTTCCTGTATTATTAATGTGACCAGACGTACCGTTTTCAGGCGGCGTTTCCTAGTGTCCCCGAACACAGCTTTGGGACGCCAAATTGACCCGTTTTCTAAGAGAGGAAAACTCGCAGTAACAATTTAAAAAAAAAACGCGCAAAATCAAAATTCTGGCGGTAGCATCTAGACTAGTAGAAGAAAGGGTGAGTGAGCGCTCACAGCAAATAATACATTTCAATGTATTTAAATACCCTTCTTTTAAAGAAAAATCATAATACAGTTGACGCTTACATTGTTTACAATTAAACTAGCCGACATTCAAGTCTAGTACTCTATCGGTCGTCAGACATTTACACCTCCAAGCCCATGATGCAATCGTAAATAGTTGAGCCATTAAATCATTCAATATTTCTCTTAATATTGTCAATAAGTATTTATCATTTAGGTATTCTAGGATATATACATTAAAAAAATATTTTAGCTTCTTACTTAGGTTTAAATACTGTCAATAAACAGTGAAACTGAGATGCCATCATGGCAGGGAACGTGATTTTTTATGATGGCATGTTACGGGTTAAAAGTGTCGCGTAGAATTTAGCACACATAGGTCATACAGGTGCCAGCGATATTGAGCACCATTGAAAGTGAAGAAAACATAATGATTCTGACGTTGCTGCTGCTGCTACAAGTTCCTTCGCTGGTAAATTTATAATGGATACGGATTTACCAACGCTGAAAGATCTTGAGGTTACTGCGACAGAATTCGCCCGGACTTATACAGCGCAAGAAGAATAAAATATGTAACCTTATATGACAAACATTACTTTCTAGTCAATTGTACTGTATGAGGCGCCTGAAAGTAGCAATTTTTCTTAAGTGTACCAGTTTGGGGAAAAAATATGTGGTCACGTTATGTATTATGCTACACAGAGGAGATGGCTGTAGATCGGGGCGTGACATGATGATACGGTTGAATTTAATTGAAACATGTTTGACATACACTTTACACCTGTATTACCTACTCGACAAAATAAACAAAGCGTTGAAACTTCAAAACTTGGAATAGGGGTGGGCTGGAGGGGGCTCGGGCGATCCTCTTGTTTAAATTTATTAAGGTCGGCGAGCCTTTTGTTAGTTTAAGAGAAAACAATATTCTCAGATGAAATCAGTATATAACTGCAATTTCTGATTTATACATGTATTATTTACAACAGCTTAAGTATACACAATAGTACATTTTTAGCCATTTACATTGTTACACAAAAATTATTTGTTTTATGTAACAATCGATTGCTTATTTTAGTATTGCATATAATTCCATAAGAGTGATCAAAATAAATCACTTCTTCCTCAAAGCACCGAGAATTGCTTTGAGATTAAGCTAGCTCCTTGTTAAGGTATTGGTAGCCTACCGCTGACTTACAATGTGTTGCATCGCAGGAAAAGATTGGGAAGCCCTGTCGTAGATTAAAATCGCGTTTATTGACAGTTAGTGAGCTTTCAAGATTTAAACTTTAAAAAAATACAGTAGGAAGGAATCTGGTTAATATTAATAACGTCCGCAGCATATGAACTTCTTATGGAGTTCATCTCAACAGAAGACTTTCTACGAGAACTGTTTGTTACTCAACTGCTTAACTCATATTTTTCGAAGAGAATATGGATATGTAATGGGGCTAGGAAAAGACTAACGGTAAGCCAATCGCTCTTACTTCGCCTTATTTTAAAGATTGAACAGGTGGCGGGAACGAATATTATATATTACAGACATTCATGTCATCGAAAACAAATCCATAAATCGATTGAAAAGTCTGCCGGCTCCGAAACTGAAGTCAATGAAGCCACTCGATTAATCGCTCGCACACGATTTACAATTCGTAGGCAGAGTGAGTGTGTGTGTGAGCGAAAGAAAGAGGTGGTGGATCAGTGTCCGAGCTTATCTCATTTTATCATTCAACTTTTAAATACTTGACTAAATTGGCATTAATGCCAAATATTAAAAATAAAAAAACACGAAATACCCACGACGATTTTAGGAAAGAGTTAATATTGTAAGAAAGCCTTTAGATCAGTGATTCCTGCGGACCCCCCGGGGTCTTTGAGACCGCTGAGGTGGTCCGTGAGCAATTAAAAATCATTTGGGAGTGCGTGCACAACGTCGGGGGCGGTCCGCGAATGAATATATATAAAATATTCCTGACACCTTTTTCATTATTATAAAAGTACGATTTTTACTTCCTCTGTAAAATATAATAATTATAGTAAATAAGAGAACAAGTAATGACAATCATGACATAAATAATCTCATCAGATTCACACATCTCAATGAAATTGTAAAACAAAATTTATAATTTTAATGAATACTACGTAAATGTCGTTTTTTTTTTACTTTCATTTATAACATCACCATTTACCATTCAAGGCATTAAAATTAAATTTATTATTTCGCTTGGGAGTACATGGTCAGAGTTTTGCTTTGAGGGGGGTCAATGAGCATAATAAGATTGGGAACCACTGATTTAGATGCACTATAGTAACAAAATTAAACATCGAGCAAATACATTAAAACTCATACTTTATATCAAAAAGAGCAAACAGAATAATATTTCGCATGTACTGTAAAATCCTTTTAATAGCTCAAATATACCTTTCAATGCTCATTCATATGGTAATGTATATTGGAATATTTTTCAAAACTACGTATTTACCGAGAATTTGAATTTCCACAGTACGGGGTAATACAATTATAGAGGCGGGTTGTAAAATATTTTTTTCCCACCGACACGGCACCGTGCTCCCTTATACTCTCGGGCCATTTTTCAAAGTAAACATCTCGTCCCAGGGGTTCCACAACTTCTATAAAATCAATAATAAAAAAAAAACTTCAAACTATTCCCTCTCCCGATGTGGATCACGTGTTCTCACCATTACCTTTTTTCATATTGTAATGATACAAAGATGGATTGATTGAATTAGCATTTACTTGGTAGAACTACATTATACTAGGGCAGGAATGGCAAACAAGTGACCCGCGATAGAAATTATATAACCCGTTTGAGCTTTTAAAAATGATTGTTTTTATTTAAAGCCTTAATTACTCAATCTATGTGACCCGTGACATGATTTTTAATTTTTTTAAAAATTAAATTTGACCCACTTGCGAAAAGGTTCGCCATTTCTGTACTAGGGTAAAAATAGCAACGTTTTTATTATATTAGTTAATAGATATTTCGGCTTTCACCATTGTCATAACTATGTTTAAACTTACATTTTGATCAGATATATACTGGATCCGAAGAGATACACAATACATCTTGCTATTAACTCTAATATCCTAATTCATGTTACAATTATAGTATGACATTTGTTAAATATGACTTTAGTGTTTCGAAGAACGATAAGCAATATGGTATTTTTCAAGGTAAATTAAACTGATATTTATTATTAATTACATTTGGAGTTATAGCAACGGTGATGAATTGATAATAGTTTGTTCATTTAAGATGTTTTGTTTATGCTTGTTAATTTCAAGTTGATCCAGTAAATTTGGTTTTGGACCTTTATAACAGAGATGTAAAACGGTTGGCGCTGGACTCGAATCCATGTCATTTATACAAAAATAAGTATAGTTTTCAAGATCAGGTTGGGTAGAGAATCGATTATGCGGAATTATATTTAATTATAATAAATAGGATAAAGTTAACTTTGCATTTTTTTAAATCTAAGATAGTGGAAAATTACTTACATCATATTATCTGACTGATTTCGCAGTATTCATAAAACATATACATATGTACAGTGCAGGATGGAATATTTGAATGGAAAAGATTAAATATTACATGTACGTTCGAGTGGAGTCGAGCTCTCGTTGAAGAGTACTAGCTGTTGTATAATATGCAGAGAGGATTATATCGACCAGAAATGATATGGCTTATATTTTTAAAAATACCTCCGAGGAAAATTATTTCACGAGTGCTATATTTTAAGCCTCCCCCGCCCTGGTGCGAGGGTGAATTACACAGACAAATTACACACAGGCGATAAATTTTCCACTGCAGTAATTTCACATACTCTAGTAACATATTTAAAACATTCTTTGTGTGATAAACAAATGAAAATCATAACCAAAATATGAAATTGATAAACTCGACTTCGAAACTACAAGCTGGCAGACTATCGTATTTTTTCCGAGATTTTTGGCGAACATTCTAAAACACAAATAACATTGTTACTTTCTGCACACTGTAAAGAGGGCAGAAATCAGTAGAAGGTGATGGTGGGCACAACGCTGAAGACAATAGTGATTCAAAAGCAAATGTAAAATAAATGATAATTATTTAAAATATAAAATTAAACGTGATAATTTTTTTACATCACCAAATTATGAGAACGTGTTTTTGTCTTTTTAATCGTCATCATTAAATAGTTAAAGCATCGCAAAGTTTACAAATAAACTAAAATTGATTATAATTCTCATATTATAAATTACAAATAATGATCGGGGTTATATTTGTTTCTACGGAACGCGTGTAGATGGAAAGATAGAAACATTGATAATTCTAAAATATATATATTATATATTCCATGTCCGTTCCCAATGTGGAGCAAATAGCCTCCAAATGAAGGAATCGCAACAGATTTTTTTTCAAAAAGAATAGGGCTAGGACAAGACTAGTGATAGTATGTATTATAAATTTATTACTTATAAAAGGCACGGTAAATACCAATGGAAATTATTGCAACAATTGTACGCCGCTTGTCTTATTTAAAATGTTTTTATTAATGTTTTATTTCTATTCCCGACTTTTTTAATTTTCAAAAACTTTTTTTATCAAGGCTGTAGAATCGATTTTTTTTTTGAAAAATATATTTAACCCTCCAGAGACAAGAGCTTTTTTTCGACAAAACAAATATTTTTTAAACCATATTGAAGTCACGGATAACGTTTATTACTAACAAAATTTAAAAAAAACCGCAAAGTCGTTGTATAAAAACCCCGCATGACTATATAGTCATGCTTATCCTTTTATTACCATGTAATATTGTGTACGGACAGTAGTAAGGACGAGCGTGACCGTATGGGCACGCAAACATTCGGGGTTGAAATATAGCTTAAGGTGAAATTTTTAAAAATATTTACAATTTGACCTCTTTAGATCAACATAATTTCAATACAAATATATTAGCAAAATAACTATAAATAATTAGATGTTTTGACAAAAAAATAACTAACGGTTTCAAAAAGCCCATTAAAAAAAACAAAAATTCAAAAAATCGCATGTGCTTTTGGTGGCCGTTTCTGTCCCCGCGGCTGATGACTAACTGAAGTCTGTAAACCAAATATGAGTGAAAGCAACGATATTCAGGTAGAAAAGGGATGAATAGTGGGATCAATAGACAACGTTGTTTACTGTGACCATATTGTCACGCTCGTCCTTGGAGGGTTGTATTCAAACGAAATAGTCCAAAGTGTTGACATTGCATGCTTGGCTGACTAAAGTCGCCCGCTTTGGTCTAGTAGGTAAGAGCTTGCTCTACCGATCAGGTGGGTCCGGGTTCGATTCCCGGTAAGGTCAATGTCAAATTGGATTTTTTTCAATTTTAATTTGAGATCTAAGACATGGGTGTTTGTGAAGTCAATTCTCTTTGAGTTAATCTCATGTGACTTTCAAAAATTCTCATCGAGTATATCTCGTATGATCTTTCAACTTCAAAATATTCGACGCAAGCTGTAATGTCAAATATTAAAAAAAAAAAAAAATAATAATAATAAAGATGATCCAGTAATTTACAACGTTTTGGTGAAAATCATTTTTTTATTTTTAATTAGCGAGAATGATGCAGAAGTGCATTATTTTTCATGAAATCAAAATCTCGACAAGTTCTCGTCTATGAAAATCAAAAAGGTGAATGTATTGTGTGATTCGAAGGAATATTTTTTATCCACAATATAATAAGCGCGACGTAATTCCTGTAATCCTATTTTATGTGATCAAGAGGGGATTTAATTATAATGATCATATTTCTCCAGAATATTTTATGCGAGTGGCTTATATTATATTATATTGTATTCTCCCGGGTCGTATCAAATAACGAATTATGTCTATGAAATCACAAACAACTCACCTGATATCCGCTTTATATGTAGCGACGTGGTGAAGTTATTCCCCATCTGGGAGACGTAGCTGTCCTTCTTGCCGGGGAGATGGACGCTAAAGCCATCCGAGTCCATGCTGGCGCGAGGGGCGGAACGGGGGACCTCCACCCTACCCCCGACTCCACCCCCCACGCCACCTCCGTTTCCGTTGCCACCGGCTTTCCCGCCTAGCACCTGAGGAAAGCACAATATTTCTTACATCCAGATTTCAATTAGCTCAAACAATCTTTTAGAAGAATTTCCACAATCATTCTGAATAATACATGACTCTTACGACGTTTAATCATATCTACCCTTTAAAAATCAGTAGGTACTAGGATATCCATAGAATTGGATATAATAAACAAATAATTTGATTTTTACTTCAATGAAGCAATGCGCGCTGTGGCACATTTAGCATCGCCCCAAGGCATACTAGCCGGGGCAATATCGCGGACCAAATAACGAGAGAGTCTAACGGGTGAGTATGTATTAGAGATTCTCGGGGTTTTCAAAGTCCTGGGAATCGAGGCGTGATAAAGTCAAAGTCCCGGGACATCCCGGGATTCGAGACTTTTATTTCCCCTTCAATAAAATTATAATTTTATTAAAATTAAATATTTGCATGTATGTATGTATTTATGTATTACATACACTCGGCGCCTTTTGAAAGTACGTACTAGTAAAAATCGCGTTTTTTAAATACAATGTTTCATAACTATTATTTGTCTTATTTTATAGATGTGTGCAATGCTTACGGTTAATTTTTACTAATAAAGGATGATAACGGTGCATGTAATGAAAAAATATCAATGAAGCCACCATCAGGAGTAAATTTATTTATAAATTTACAATACAGCTTTTAGACCTTTTTTTCCTATTGAGACATTGGTATCTTTGTGAAAAAGTGAAAAAAAACCCTTCCCTTCAGATCCCTTTTATATATGCATACTTAATTTTGTTAAAACCTCGGGTAAATGTCACGTCTCGACCATGTCGTGTCCGTTTTTCTTGGGGCTGCCCCCTTATATCTGCCTTCATTCAATACACATCAGTCCTTTTTAGGGTTTCTTAACCACAAGAATTGTTTTTTTTTTCAAAATTAAAATGTACATCTTCTTAGCACATTATAAATCACAGTCACAATTCCCGGGACATTTTACAAACATTTCCGGGACTTAAGACAGCAAAAAACCCGAAAAGTCCCGAAACGTCTTGACACAGAATCCCTAGAATGTATGTAATAATAAATAAATACTTTACCTGATCTTGAGATCCTGTGCTATCTCTATGTCCTTTTTTGTGATCAAGGATCATACTCGGAGTACAACCCATCTTCACAAGACTTTCACCGAACACTGGATAACTTCAAAACTACAAAATAACTAACGAAGCGACATTCTTTGATGTTGCCCAACAGCTAAACTTGTCAAACAATAACTATTTTTACAAATAGATCGATTATTTTCACTGTTAAGTAATATTATTTAATTGCATCTTTTATAGCAACACTTATTTAAATCTACTCACTTTTGTATTACATATATGTTTAGAGAGGTATCATAAATATTACACTGAATTTGGCATGGCTAAAATATAATTCGAAACATATTTTTAATATGAAACAACAACTGCGACTTCTTTCTCGTGGAAAATAATGATAAAATTATTTGAAACGTTTTTTAAAAGTCAATTATTATATTGCAATAGCAGTGAGTTTGAATCGTTCAAATTATGTACATTCACATAAGTTTTGTCACTAGTTTGTTACGATAATATATACTAAATTCATATAATAATAATGGTTGACTTTTAAAAAAGCATTCCTTTATTTTTTCTTGTTAAATATTTCGTTACACAATCGAATTTATTTGAATTTACGTTTATTTTTTAAATAAGGCTGTTTTACGCGTATTTAAAAATAATTTTAGATATTTTTTGTTCAGAAGGCTTGATGTTTTTTGTTGTAAATACTATTTAAATATTTGATGAAATTAAAAGCTTCTTAAATAATGATAAAGTTGTCTGGCTAATTCTGACATAAGATGAATATTATTCTAATCTTTTACAGTTAGTTCCTAATGAAAATAAAATAAACTGTCAAATTTAGGTGTTTTATAAATCGAATTTAGACTAAACAAAAAAATATATATTTGCATTAAATTAGTGACACTACGTAGTTAATGATAACGAATTCTAATTATATTATTTTATTTAAGCTCTTAGCCATTATAACTGCTTCGTATTTCATGTTTATTATTTTTAATCATAATAGTAAATGTAATAAATTATTTTTATAAGAATTTTTAAGTAAATTAATGACAAGAATATTCAAATGAACTTCGTTTTGTGTTAATCTTAAAATACCGACCAAATATCTATTGAGAAAAATACAATATTCCTTTGTACTTATTACCACTTTTATTTATCAATATCAGGACCGGTTTCGCTCATGGCAAACATTATCAACTGATAAGAAATAGAATTTAACAGTGCTATTTATACGGAAACAAATTGAAATGAAAAGTTTTATTAAAAAATTGGCATTGAAAAGAATTTACAAATTAGAGTAGAAATTATAAATAAGTGATTCTAAAATAACACAAATTAAAATGTGTGACAAATAAACTGGTCCTGATATTGATAAATAAAAGTGAAAATAAGTACAAAGTAATATTGTGTTTTTCTTAATACAATGCTTTTCCAAGTGAACATCCTAAAAATTAAAAAAATCTATTGATTTACGTTAAACTCTAGGAAGTATTTTCGATAAGACAGTGTTTGTATTTCTTTAAAAATATAAATAACTTTATTGTGTTAAAATTTTACCCTGTTTTTTTGACAAACTTTGAAATAGACACCTAGGACTGTGTTTTTCGAAACTGGCTTTTAATACTCGGCCGTGCTTCATTTTAATTTTTATCTTTCGAAACATTTTCCCCTTTTTTTCCCCCATTAATCCTCTCGTATTCTTCGTTTCGCACCATTGTCCTTCATTCGCGGCAAATACATTTTCTCCTATTTCTTTTTCACTTTGTCACACTTTGATTCCGAATTCACCGGGCATGATGGAATCTGAAATGAAAACAAAAATATTTTTTTAAATACGTTATTAACACAAAAAGCAAAAACGCAATATTTTCAAGCTGGCGTAGAATTAATTGCTTTTATAAAAACAGCAATTGAGAACACAGTCATTGAAACACGTTTATTGACATCAATAGTGTCAATTAATATTTCATATTGCCAAGTAAAACTGGTCAACGATATACTTTATCGAAAATAATTTCCAATATCATATTTATCCAGTTTTTTTTCTATAAAGCTAACACAGTTAATAGGTACCTATTATATTTTGTATACACTACACTTTTTTTACACGGTTAAATAAAGAACAAATACTTTATTTGGAATTATTTGTTCTAGCACGATTTCCAGACACAAAAAAAACACAGAAGCAGATAAAAAAAATCCTAATAACAAAAAATTCAACAACACAAGACAGAAATAAAAAACAAAAGACTTCATTAGATCCTCAGATATAAGATGTATATACGTGTATTTAACGTATCAGAAATTTTTAGCGATTCAAGAGATTTATGCCCAGTCTCTCATAATTGTAATCAAGCACCTAGAATTAAATGTTATTATTTTATGAATAATATTTATCACTTTTAGGGTGTTCACTGTCAATACTTGGTGGAAAGGCATTATATTAGAAAAAACACAATAATCCTTTGTACTTCATTCCACTTTATTTAATATGTCAGGACCGGTTTCGCTCATTACGAGCATTGACGATGACGACGACGATCAGTTGACGATGCTCGTAATGAGCGAAACCGGTCCTGACATATTAAATAAAGTGGAATGAAGTACAAAGGAATATTGTGTTTTTACTAATAATATTTATGTAATTATTTATTGCGTATTCATTATAAGCAATTTTTGCACGATACCAAGAGTAGACAAACTACGGCCCGCGGGCCAAATCCGGCCTGCCGCTTGTTTTCAATCTAACCCGCGGGTTAATATTGTATTTTCTATGCCTTTATTTTTTAATACGTTTATTAACAATTGTAAAAAAACGTTTTTCTGTATTGATAATTTTAAATTTTGTATTGCTTAACATATTTTTTTAAAATATAACTCCCTAATAGAAGGGTGCATGTTGTACGATTTTTAAAATATAATTACGCATGTACATACATATCTTCCAGTTTAGGACCTGGTCCGCAGAGTCTAAAAAATTAAAATCTGGCTCTTTCAAAAAAAAGTTTACCGAGCCCTGGGATATACCACAATTTTGCTCGTTCTCTAAATAACATGGTTTTTTAAATTCAGCTTACTAATCTTCATTTTTTCTATGAATTCTAACACTTTTCTTATACGGTTATTTGTAGAACATCAGGCCTGGTTTTGGTAATTTATTTTGAATTAAGAATATATTTCTCTGTTGACGATTGAATAAAAATAAACAAAAGAAGCAAGGACTCGTTTAATCAGGGTTGCCATTTTATTAGACAAAAATACCCTCATTCTAGTATTTCCAAATTAAGTGAAGTTTTATGCATTAAAATCAATCTGTAAATATTTTAAACTTTTGTCATTAAGCAAAAAAAAGTAGCATCGCATGACGATGAGCTTAAAATGATCGTGAACTTGAATTCATTTTTAAATCTCAGACACTCCCTGGTTTTATATTTAGAAAACATGTCGTTTTTATTGTTTCTTTGTTTCATTGCAAACCGCATTCTCTAGAACTTAGAAGTTGTAAAATATTGTATCTACCTTTCGAGCCAAAAGTTAGAATAATGTTTGTAATGCTGTCGTTAAAAACATGTAAATCCATTAAAATCTCTAGTTTTAGCGCGCACATCTATAGCAACGCACGTTTGTCCAAGAATATAAAACTGTATCATGGAAGATACCACATTATTTAATTATTAAAAAAAAAACATAATATTATGTTGGTTTAAAAACAAACTTTAATTCATTAGATCATCGACACTCAACCCGTTTTTTTCCTTTACGACATATTCAATTTTTTGTTACGTTAATTGGGCAGCATGTTATTAACAGTTACCGTATATAAATGTAATTTTTAAGACTTCATTTTTTAATTATTTGTTTTAACTTATTTTATTTATTATATGACATACGACTTTTAAGCAAAACGCTGCATAGGGGCCTCAAACAAAATAATTAATAATTTGTATTTTTTTTTGTTTTTGGTATTACAAAGCGACAAATATTTTAAAGTTGAAAGGTCATATGAGAAAAACTCATATGACATCAACTCGAAGTAAATTGTCATCACTG
Organism: Himalopsyche anomala; assembly: GCA_031772345.1. NCBI lineage: Eukaryota > Metazoa > Arthropoda > Insecta > Trichoptera > Rhyacophilidae > Himalopsyche > Himalopsyche anomala. The sequence continues at coordinate 11,521,745 of CM062838.1, forward strand.
ACAACCATGTCTTAATTAGGTCTCAAATTCAAATTGAAAAATCTAAATTTGACATTGACTTTACCGGGAATCGAACCCAGACCCGCCTGGTCCGTAGAGCAAGCTCTAACCAACTAGACCAGGGGAAGGGAACCTTTTCATTTATAAAGGCCACAATCATTTATCTGATTCAACATAAGACTGCAGTAAAGAAAACTTTGACACCCCTCCCCTCTTTTTCGACTGTCGAACATATAATGGGTTGATTACGCTCTTTTCTCTCGCTTGCGTATAATTTTTCACAGGTTCCCCTCCACTGAACTAGACAACACAGAGAGACATTTAAGTAAATATGTTGCCGATTAATCAGAGTTTGAAACGGAAAATTGCACCAATCAAAACACTCCGCATTGATTCTTTACGAAATACCGCACCGGTTCAAGAAAACTTTTTGGCTTAATAAATGTTACAACAACTAACATCATCAGTGGAATATTTTTTTTTTATTTCAATTATAAAAATAAAAAGATATTCTCGCCGAATCATTAAAAATATGAACAGCTGTTCGAGGTGATGTTTGATAAGACTGGTAGCTAGTCTTGTTATTAATTTGTGTTCAAGTGTTTGTTTTTTTATATAGTTTTATATTTTCGCTCTTTCCTGGCACATACATCTTTCGAGCGAGAAACAAGGTACGGACTTGGTTAGGTTTGGTACTGCGTCAATTGAAACAACAACCGCACTAAATGTATATTTTGGTTTCGTTGCGTACTAGCCGTGGATATAAATCAAATTGATCACTTTATTTACGCGAAATTCCTTCGGCTAACACCACGCCGAATGCTTTTGTAATTGTATACACCGCGAATGAAATGGTGAGTGATGAACTCATTTCGAAATGAACGCACCACCAAACAGTAATGTCTTCTTCATATAACCAATTAACCATTTTATAACCATTCGGTTATTCACTGTGTATTATTAATGGCAATAAAATTTCTTCTCCGTGTAGAAAGAAGAGTTTATGTATTTAACTAGTCTCATGAATGCATGCACTCGAATGACTTTTGTTAGTAACAAAATACAGTAAAACCCCCATTTACACTAAAATCAGGACAGTGTAATTCGGGGTAGTGTAATTGGGGGTGTGAATCTCATGCAAAATTAAGGATTTGGTTTCTTCAGCAAAAAATGCAGAACTAAGATTTCCCTTAGTTTTGCAAAAAAAAAATTTTGACGATATATTGACCAATAAAATGCAAAGCGCTCCGAAATCCCACACATAGACAGTCGCCCGCTATACGTGTATAGCCTGGCACGTGTTGAATACACATACGCTAGCCAACATTTGACTGTATGCACGGCACAGACGACCGTCTCGTAGTAACGACAGTGGAATGCGACCGTGCAATTGGGGGATTTGCGGCGAATATTTCAAGCCAGCGCGTAATTCGGGGTAGTATAATTGGGAGTTCCACTGTATATGAAAATGTACAAAATTTAAACGACACGGGAAACAGGTGGTAGCATACAGCAATATTACTTAGCCAGTCGGCCACTTAGAGACAATAGTGCAGAGTGGTCTTAAGTTATAAGCGACCATATATATTTGGCATCATATTGCCGTAAAATGTTGTTTGTTTACGAACATAAGAAAAAAAAAATTGGTAAATATCAAACAAGAATATTGTGGTATGGTGAAAAAATACCAAAGAATATTATTTGTACATATGTATATTTAATACAGAGATGTTCAAATTTCATGATTATCGAAAATGGCGATTATTTCAAAACGTCAAAAAAAGTATTTTGAGCTATTGCCTTCTGAGTATTGCCTTGACGATATGGTTGATATTAGGGCCTTCAATATCGGGATCAGAAAAATATATATTTTTTTAGCTGGAGTCACTGTTAGTCTAATTCTTTGAAAGGATGTTGCTTAAAAACACTCTCATAAATTACAAACTGAATCTCTCAATTTGTAATTTATTCTGAGTAAGTAAGTTATTTATCAGTCTTCGAGCATTGAAAATTATTTTGCATCCTCTTACCTTATAACAATCGACTTCTACCAAGTAGATGCCAATTCAATCCTTCAAAGAATATCGTATATTCACAGTAAAGCAGTGAATGACATATTATGATTAAATTCATCAATCGATCGGTTTCCGAGCATTGAAAAAGCTAGAATGGATTAATCACAATACTCGATGAGAGGTGTCGACTAGGGCTTGTCGATTTTCAAAAACTGTTTTTTTGGCTAAATTTGTCACATTCGAAAACCGGTTTTTCATCTTCGTAACCGGTTGTGCCGAATCTTTCATAAACGAGTCTATAAACGAAAGGACAGACAATTTGGATTTTTTATTTTATGGCTTAAAGACCATATGCCCCACACCATTACCCAGCGAAAGGGTATTTTCGATATCAGGAACTTTTGTTACAAAACGATCAGTGGACGCTTTGTGTTTTTTTAAATCATATTTTCTGAAGAGTAACACTAAATATTTTCTTGTTGTGTATTATGATGTAAATAAACAACATATAAAAAAATAACTTTTTCTCTCTATTTTAATTGAATTATCCATTTTTCGTAAAACTTCGAAAACCGAATAAAACCGATTTTCGAACAATATTGACATTCGAAAATCGGTTTTTCAAAAGTCGGTTTTTATATAAGCCCTAGTGTCGACCCTGTCTGTGGTATAAATAAATACGAGAACAGGATAAATATGCTTAAAATATCCCTCATTTCATGTGAATTATATGAAGATAGCGAAGATGTGGGAGTCATCTTGAGCGGCTCATTAAATCCAGAATGGATAAATTTATTGTAAAGGTGGCGTAGATTAATTCCACTAATAATATCAAATCGCTGTTTGTCTTGCTTACAATCTTTGATCGTGGTATAAACAAGTGTTATTGATGATAAATTAAGAAAGATAAATTTTGTCACGTAAAAGAATTTAAATTACAAATTTAAAAGACCTATTTTTATTTAACAAATAGAATATACATTTTTACTATTTCCCCACTTTTATTTTATAAAATCAGGACCGGTTTTGTTCATGACGAGCTTTATCAACTGATAAGAGAATACAATGAATGCTACAGTGTTATGTATACAAATTAAAAATGAAGTTAACAAGGTGTGATAGCTAATCTCAAGATGATCATCTTAATCGTAAATTCATCATTTTTGTTGTATAACCAGGGCTGTGAAGTCGGAGTCGGAGTCGCGGAGTTACACTGCTTCAACTGAAGCCGTACTCGAAAGAAACCGATAACTTCGAATCTTTTTTTTTAAATGTGTATTCAAATTGTTAGGGCCAAACGCAGCGCATGCAGTGGCGTCAAGTCTAAAATATAATTAAAGTCGTGTTTTAAGATACAGTCGAAGTTGGATTCGTTTTATTTCGGAGTCGACTCCACAGCCCTGGTTATAACATATCGATTGTGGAAAGGAAAAAGGACGTAACCCACAGTTTTTTCAAAACAGATTTTTTTCGATAATCACAATGTATCAAACTTGATACACGTTCTATCAAAAGGATGCAAGCTGCAAATTCCAAATAAGTATCTAAATTTAGCTTTTAAGTTTGAAAAAGATAAGCTTGTAAAAAATTAAAACCAAGAAAAAAGACTGAAATAAAGGTTTTTCCTAGACAACTTCTTTAATTAATATTAGATTATGTCAATTAAACACCAGTTTAGAAGTCTCCGTGCACTTCAAGGTTGTGTATAATTCATAATTTGCATATATCACAAAATCATCAAAACACGTTTTTAGCGCCTCCTGTAAAATTTGATATGTGTGGGTTACGTCCTTTTTCCTTTCCACAGTCGATATGTAATTTATAAGGGCGCATGAAAACATTATTGGGTACAGGATTAAATCAATTTTTAAAAAATGTGTAATTTATTATAATATAATTTAAGTCAAAGCTTTCGTGTGAAACCAAGAATTTAAAATATACACGATGGCGTATTATTATATATTTAAGGTTTTTGGTACAAATAATTAATTTAAGTATGTGCTGTGAAATATTTCCAGTAAAATTAATATTGTTTAGTTATTTACAATTACCGGTATTTACCATTACCAATTAACCGGTTAGTGTAATTCGGTTCGGTTTTGGTTCCAGTGCGGCAATTTGAATATTAACGGCCTCAGCAGTATAACTCGCTCAAGTCGAATTATGCAACAAACGTCTATTTGCTTCACACCAAATCAGACAGTTAAAGTGATGATTAACATGATTATGGCTCAGAAACAGCGTGACATAGTTCTAAACTCATAATCAATGATGGATTAAGCTCATGAGAGGCCCCAGGCGCAATAAAATTTGGAGAACTTGTTTTTCAGATAACATATAAACGTCAAGTAAAATAGTTACAAGTTTATATGAAAAATATATGGCTTATAATATATCAGCTTTTTTTGAGACCATTAAGATTCGAAGGCCACAATTTCCTCATGTGCTTATAGGATAATTCGCCACTGCTCATGATGCATATATCAACAAAGTGAAACAAATACCTTATACATATATGTTGTCAAGTGTCAACTATCTTTATCCTTTATAAATATATATTTTTTAATCCATGACCGCTCACAATGTGGAGTATATGGCTTCCTAATAAAGTTATCTCAACATAAATTTTTCTACGAGAACTGTTTGCTACTCAGTCGCTAAACCTCTCTTTTTCATAGGATAGTAGGATAATGCTAAGACAAGACTAGTGGTTAACTAATCGCTTATTAAAGGATTGAAAAGGGTGGGAGGGAATTTTTAGACATCACAGGCACCCATGCCTACGAAAAAATCTACGAGTCTCGAGCCCGTGAGATATGGCACTGAAGCCCACAATGCCAACCGCTGCACCATAGGAACCTTTATATACCAGGTACAAAATCTCTGTATCAAAGCTTTATAATAATATGCTCGATTTTAATATCTCACATTTCTACCCCTGAGGGAAGACCGCGACTTCGCTGAATGAATGGGGTGTCACAGGACCTGCGAGTACTGGAGGTCAGCGACTGGGGTAGGAGGGAAAAGGATCGAGAGGAGTGGAAGAGATTGATTGAGGAGGACAAGGTTCACACCGGACTGAAGCGCCAAGAAGGAGAAGGCTCGATTTTATAGATACAAGTCCTATCTGTGTTAACGATTAATTTTGTTTTAATCACTGCTAATTGAATTAATATTGATTTCAGCAATACTATTTCTATGTGCATACACTTTTATTGAACGTTCTGAAATATTCAACACAATCACGTTCAGACGTTCTACAATAAGCGTGTGCACGCAGGAATATCACAGCAGATAGTTTATTTTAGATCAGGCACGGTCTCGCTTACAGCGAGCGTTTCGTTTTATATTGTATCAGTTGATAATGGTTAAGTGAAACCGGTACTGATATAAAATAAATGATGCGGAATTAGTACAATTTTTTCTAATATAACACTCTCATTTGTCAATTTTTTAATGATTTTTTATTTTTAAACTCATTGATTTCTCCGACCTAATTGATTTTTAATTTTGTTTTAACCCATTTTTGCCCAGTGTTCCAATATTGGAACATTTAGTATTTTTACTTCCACTCCATTATGCATGACGCAATAAATGTTGAGACGTTGAGATCATCCTCAATCAGTCTACAGCTGGCAAGCGTGGGGATCGTTTCGTGTGATATTTTTTCAGATGTGAACCTGTTGGAGTGAGCAGTGTTTTTTTATTTGCATCAATTACGGGCAAATTCAGTCAAAATGGGTTAGGATAAGTGGTTATTTATTTGTAGGTGGTCGTTAACAGTTTTACTGTCGACAATATCATTTAATTGATTTATATTTTTTAAGATTTTCTATAAAATATAAAAAATATATATATATAATATATTTCTTATTTAAAATAATGTTTTATATCATCACACGAAATTTTATATGAATATCCCTTTATTGATTTATCTTTCATTAACTAATAATGCTTGCGTTAACCGAAACCGGTATTGATCTTCAGAAAAATTATTGCAAAAAATCAGTGTTTTTTTACTAATTAACACCTTGTAGCTTTTAGTTTTTGTTAAATTTCATCCAGAATGCACAGAACAATTCCGTTTTATGTCAATGAATAACATTCCCAGATCAATGATAATACCAAAATTTTACACAACAATCATTCTACCCAATAATAATTTCCTTTGTGAATATACTGATCAAACAACTTTATTGAATATTTTGAATATGCCAGTCGATTCTATTTTCGGTCGCGACCCGCAGCTTAAGAGCCACCGGTGTGGAGTTGTGAAGGTCTCTACATTTGTTGCAATTTCCACGGTCAAGGTATAAATAGACCAATTACGTCACTGATCAGGAAATAAGATAAATTTTCAAAATAATTTGAACTGTCAAATTGGCGCTTAAAAGTAGAAACTGCAATATACTTAACTCTCCCGAGATGCGTCATTAAATTTGAGACCAATGCGCATTTTCTTAACCATGCACGCCTTCAATGGACGAGGGTTAACAACCCTTATTATCATGATTGTAAAACATTCACTCAACCTTCTTACTCAGGTAAGGTAAGAATATAATTAAAATATACGTCCTGGGTTTTTACCTTTCATGGTAAGTGTTAAAATATGATTTTTTATTTGGTTTTTTGGGGGCCAGCAACATATTACATATACAACGGAAGTATTTTTTTAGCACTTTATAAGATGTGTTTCCCGTTTTTTGGCGATTCCGTATCCGTTAAACTAAAATATCTGTATACCATAAGATCAATCTAGTTCAGCCATACTCAACCTTTTTTTCCTCCGGGCCGCATTTCTATTTTTGCTTCTGTACGTGAGCCGCAACACATTTATAGTAAACTGTAAATATACCAGATACTATACTGCACACAAATGTATGTATTATGATGTCAAAATAAAATTATTTTATTTTATGTAAATATATACATATGTATACATTTATGTATTCATGTATTTTTCATAGTAAAAAATAACAATCAACAACAAATAAAAAAATACGTGAAAAGTAGACAAAAACACCAATGTATCCAAAATATTAAATTGTTAAAAATTAATGTGAATTTTGATATTTAGTCAAACTTTTAACTATCTTTTAAAATATTTGGTAATTATAATTATTTTGGGCTGCACATAAGAGCTGATTGAGCCACAGGTTGAGTATGGCTGCTCTAGCTACTAGAATAGATTGTAGTAGAGTTTACACATCAATATGATGAATAGACTTACAATTTTTCAATATATAATGTAAATGTTTTTTTTTTCAATTTTTCCGAATCTGACTCTACCTCCGGAAATACACCCGACTTTGACTACACACTCTTGTATATTTCACGTTTTGACTTAGGCCCAACATCTCCAAAAAATGTTTTTTGTGCCTCCTGTTAATTTTGTATGTATTAACCGCTTGAATACCGCGCAAATAAATCATTAATAAGTCCCAGAGATACTGCGTGTTTTTGAGAAAAATAATTTTGCCTAATATTCACTCGAATTCGACATTTTAAAAACCTATATTCACTCAATATAGATAGCACTACACAAATTCATCAAAATATTGCTTATATCCTATTAGAATACCAAGTATTTGATTTTTTAAATGTCTTGGACATCCGTGTTCGCTTGCATATGTTACAGACTCCGGTGTCCGCTTGGTATTCAAATGGTTAACCCACACAAGTCCTTTTGCCTTCCATTAAAAATCTGTAGCAGGTTTCGTCAACTTTCTCATCGCTCGTAAATAGCATGTAAACCACGATGATTATCATATATGATATTTTTATTTACTAAAGCTGAAATGATAAATTACAAAAAAAACACATTCGCTGCCAATTTTTAAAAATCTGCCAAATATTATTATTATTATTTAATATTTGTAGATTTCTCACTGAAGACTATTTTTTTAAATTAAAATATTTAAAATAGATACGTCTTGTCATTGATGCTTTTAGTATTATGTTAACATTTCTTTGGCGTGTTTGATAATATTCTTGTGTAAATTGTGTCAAATAAAAAAACGATATCTTTTGAGAAAATCACGAAAAGATAAAAATACGAAATCACGTTTCGCATGTCGTTTCTAGTGCAAACTGCTTCCAATATAATCAACACGTCTAAAAATAATGTCTTTCTTTCACCTTTACAGAATGTACGCTCCAATCTTCTAATGCTGCAAATTCGTATCAAATTTTGAATTTGATAAGTAAAGACAAGATATCTCGTTTATTCGAAATACTAACAATTCAAATATCGAACAGTAAAACTTAAGACATTCGAATACATTGGAATACTTTCGATTGCATGAAAGAATCATTTCGAATACTTTCGAAACACAGATGCCTGGTAGTAAGAGCGATTACTTGTTCGATCATTCTATTTCTACTCTCTTTGGAAAAAATGATTGTTTAATCCAGTGTTTCTCAACATTTTTGGGAGCGTGGCCCCCTTTGAGTGTAGATTTATTTTTCTGTGGCCCCCATACCATTGTTTTGTCTTCCCATGAAAATTATAATTTCAAAAACCCACCTTTTTTTATAGCTCTTCCGAGATTTTCGAATCTAGAATGCCAGTAATTTATTTTATTTACGGATTTACAAAAAATAGCTGCGTGACGTCCGCCATTATGCTCTCCCCTGTATCGTTTTATAAATGCCCGTGGCCCCCCTAAGCTGTGTTGTGGCTCCCCAAAACAAAAATAAGTCTCTGTGGCCCCCTTAGAACATGCTGTGGCTCCCTGGGGGGGCCACATGGCCCACCGTTGAGAAACCCTGGTTTAAACAACTGAATAACAAGCAGTTCTTCTAGAAACTCTTCTGTTTAGATAAACTCTATTAGAAGTTCATTTGCTCTACATTTTGAGCGGAAATGGTAAAAAATAGCAATTGTAATACAATTGTATTTTTATAAATTTGGTGTGCGCTCGCCACTATTATCATAACATCTTTATACCGTCCACAATAAGGTTAAGAACCACTGCCTTATAGTATGTATCTAATCTTCAAAGACTTTGCACGCTTATGGGAGTACCACATTTTTTTAAAAATGTTTACGTAGAATTCAACGTGACTGTACGTTATGAGCTTTCAATAAGGGCGTAGAAAACCCTACACCCTTAAAAATAATAACCCTCATTTGTACCAATTATCGTGGCGTATTTTTTTTTTATAAAATAATTAAGGGTTGAACGTACGTTATTATAAATAATAACGCGTACTATTTATTTATTTACGTACAAACACTAATTATTACGAAATAAAAATAACAAAGGAAAAAAGAAACGATCACGCACGTTCAACGTAACTGTTGCGAATGGAAATAAAACCAAATTGCCAAAGGCATGCAACGTTTTGTAGAAAATAATTATTATTATCATTTATTTTCTGTATTTTTCTTGTTTAATGAATTAAGAAATAGAAGGTGTGTGAATAAAGAATGAACCAATAAAGATCATATGAATTCCTAATGGAGTTTGTCTCAACAGAAGTGTTTTTACTTTGAACTGTGTGTTACTCAGTTGCTCAACTTAAAAAAAAAAACGTATATAGGGATAGGTCTAGAACAGATTATTCATCTCGCTGCGCTCTGTTTTTTTATATAGTATGGGACAGGGGTGGGCTGGAGGAGGCTCGGGGGGGGCTCGCGCGAGCCCCTTGTTTAATTTCAGCGCGGCCGGCGAGCCCCTTGTTAAGATAAGAAAATCATTCGTTTTAGATCAAATCAGCACCTAACTACAATTTCTGTAGATGGTTAAATTTTATTATGAAACAAGACTTAGTAGCACCTTCATTTTTTCATTCAGCGTTGTGGGCTTCCGTGCCGGACCTCATGGGTTCGAGATAATAACTAATCCTGTCTTAGTCTTATCATTCTATCCCTACTACTCTCTTTGGAAAAGAGAGGTTGAGCGACTAAGTAACAAACAGTTCTCGTAGAAAAAATAACTTTTTTTGAGATACTTTTATTAGGAGGTCATATGCTCCACATTGGGAGCGAAAATGGATACAAATATATGGATAAGATTTACCGAGCCCATTGTTAAGATATTGGCAGCCCACCGCTGGTATGGGAATTTACAGAAATCCATAAAACGATTTATTAAAATGCTGGCCGTACTGGGATTCGAATTAGTAAGCCCTGTAACTGAAACCAACGACGTCAGAGCAATAGCATAGTTATTACTATTGTAAACGAAATTAATACTTTATTTAGATGGTAGTATACTAAATTCTTTTTTACACGGAAGTTACACTAAAATCTGTGTAACTTTTTTTTTCATTTTTGTATATAAAATCGTGTAAAAATAACCCGATAAGTAAATTACACAAAAAAAATGAGAACACCGGGACTTTTGTATGGGACTAGACATAAATCTCTTTCCTCGGAAGAAATGTTTGACACGTCATATGCGTTAGGATCTTATGAAGTATTTTTTTCTGAAGAAACTGTCTTGTGCTGTTGATTTTTTTATTTTGAAAAAATCCGTTATTCGGGTCTGTGTTTTTTTTTTGTTTCTGGCAATCGTGTTAGAAGAAATAATTCATAGTACATATTTGTTCTTTTGATTGTAACCGTGTAAAATAAGAGCTGTATGTGTGCTTAAAAATTGTCATAATTTTCATGTATATTCACCTGATCTCAACATCTACAGCGTATAATTTAGAATTTCGACTGAAGGTGCTTGATGGAAATTTAACGTTAAATTAGAATTATTTTCATAATGTACGTTCCCACAAAAATCTTGGTCGAACACGACCCGAGACTGAGTAACACCGGAAGATGCCGAGAGGCGAAACCCGGGTCGTGTTCGACCAAGATTTTTGTGGGAACGTACATTATGAAAATAACTCTAATCTACAGCGTAGATTCAACTTCGTGGTCCTGAATTGCATTAAATGGAATGACATCTAAAAGAATAAGGCATGTTATTTGCAAAGCAATAAATTAAGAATCAGCATGACCTAATATATTCCTATACGGTTATCGACGATGGCGTATTGTTTCGCTAGCAATCTGCGATACATTTATGTTATAATAACCAAGTTAGAGGTCTGCACAGGCCGAAATTTGATGAAATTACCCGGTCCGAACCCGCCCAATTCAGGCCCGGCTTGGCCCGAACCCGAATCTTAATACCACACCTTTTATCTGAACCCGACTTTTCATAATTCGGTCCATAAAAGGCCGATTTTTCTTTAACCGCTTGAATACCGCGCAAATAAATCATTTATATGTCCCAGAGATACTGCCTGTTTTTGAGAAAAATAACTTTGCCTAATATATACTCGAATTCTATATTTTAAAAACTTATATTGACTCAGTATAGATAACACTACACATATTTAAAAATGTTGCTTATATTATATTAGAATACCAAGTATTTGATTTTTTAAATGTCTTGGACATCCGTGTTCGCTTGCATATGTTACGGACACCTGTGTCCGCTTGGTATTTAAATGGTTAATTCACAATATAATTTAAGATATTTTATTTATAAAAGCATGTTTAAAAATTCACCTAACTCTCCCATTTCAGTGATGATTTTATTAAAACTTTTAGTTATCGAATATGATAGAATCAAACAAATATTAGTACTTAGGATGGTTTGCCGATTTTGAACAACCAATTGATCATTCTTAAATAAAAATGATCATTGATTCACATTCAGCTCAAATCAGGTTACGCTATTGAATGGTTTCCTAACTTCATGACTTCATGTTCCAGGAATAAATATATATGTATATAAGGCCACACGTTAAAAATTAAAGGATTTTTTCGTTAAGATATTCGTGAAAATGTGAAGAAATTATTTAATGGATCAAATTTTTTTTATGTGACAAACAGGCCGAAATATTTTTCTACACAATAAACTCTTAACGCGGGCCCGATCTGCGCAGAATTTCGAGTTTCCATCTTTGCCCACCCAAGCCCAACCCACGGGCCGAGGCGGTTAAAGGCTCTTGGGCCAAACCCGAGCCCGTGCAGACCTCTAAACCGAGTATATCCCTATGTGATAATGAAGAGCATTAAGCGTAAATAATGACCGCCTAACGACCACTGTTATATTGTTGTAATAACCGTTAAAATATTATATATAGTCTGAATACACACCTGCAAGGGTTTTCCATGATGTGTTTATTATAATTCAAGATGATGCTATATTTTACATAAAATATTAAGAAAAAACACAATATTTTTTTGTACTTTATTTCCACTTTATTTATAAAGGTCAGGACCGGTTCACTCATGGCAAGCATTGTCAACTGATAAGAAATATAATTTAACAGTGCTATTTATACAAATGTGTCGGTGTTCTAATCGGTTTTAATTTAAGGATGCAGGGTGATTAACCCGGCGCTCCCGAGGGCTGGGTGACAAGGGCTCTAAGGGTTGGCTCAACCCTAGTTTTTCTCTCGGAAATTTCCTTCCCTTAGCCAGCCCTTTAAACATGGAGATACCGCGTGTCGGCGATATGCTTCACATAGGAAGCGAATATGGCCAAAGAAGAAGAAGAATTTATACAAAAACAAATTTAAATGAAAAGGTTTAAACAACAATTTACATTTAAAAGAATTTACAAATTACAGTAGAAGTGATTATATAATTACACAAAATTAAAATGCTTAACACCTCTAACATACCTATATTATATCGTCGATGCACATCAAATATGGTCTATGTGACTATGTGTACCCATAGTCACATAGACCATATTTGATATGCATCGACGATATATTACACAATGCTGAAATCTAAGAATGTTTTTCTCAATTTAACGTCGTACTCGCCGGTCTAAGTAAAATTTAAAACATGAAGCTAGAACAAACTCCTGCGATCCCCCTCTAGCAACCACTGTATCAAGCTCTATGAAATCGATGCTCTACTCTACCGACATTCAACATGCTGTATATCGTCGATTATAAGACGCTTGTTTTATTCCCTATTTAAGTGTACATATCTGAATTCGGGGTGGGTCTTATATAGATGACGCTTTGTTATGTTATTTTTAATCATTGACATTTCAAAATAAGGGTGCATCTTATAATCGAGGAAATGCAGCAGGGGTGGGCTGGAGGGGGCTCGCAGGGGCTCGCGCGAGCCCCTTGTTGAATTTTACTGAGGTCGGCGAGCCCCTTGTTAACTTATGAGAGAAAAATATTCTCAAATCAAATTGGTTTATAACTGCAATTTCTAATTTATCTTAATTATCTACGACAGCTTCAGTACACACAATAATACATTTTTAGCTATTTACATTGATAAATTTACCGTAAATTGCATATTGTTACATATTATACGTGTTTTAAGTAAAAATCGATTGCTTATTTAAGTATTGCATATAATTAAATAGAAGCGATAAGAAAATTCACTCCTTGTTAACGTATTGGCAGCCCATCGCTGAAATGCAGTAATATAAAACACCAGTACTGCAATCCTAGAAGAGACGAAGTAAGCTTTGTACTCTTGTGATATGATTTATGTCTGCAGTGTATCCGCCACAATTATGACAATATCATTGCGGCACACCCACTCTCAAATGTTTCTTTTATGATAATAATTCAATTCGCCACGGTTGATCGGTCTCGATAGTCATCAATAATTCATAATATTAAATAGAGCACTCCATATTGGAAAAACATCTGCTTAATTTGTATGTACATTCATCAACTAACTATACATGCAGGAATTTACACAGACTGTCCGTGAACTATTCAATGTACATTAACTCGTAACTCACGGAGTTTTTTTTTATTTTGATTTAGTTATATAACATTTCTTTGTGCGAAAGAAAAAAGGGGCTAAGTTTTAAAGCTGTACTTTTCAGGAGAGTGAAAACAAGTTTTGCATTTATATGAACTTATATGTAAAATGTAATGTTTCAGCGTGAAACTTACTAATTCTACACACATAACATGTACAGTGGAACCTCTCATAACGAGTTTAATTCGTTCCAGAATCTTACTCGTTATGTGAAACACTCGTTAAGCGAAACAATTTTTCCCATATAGAACAATGTAAAATACAATAATGCGTTCCATGCCGGAAAAAAAATAATATATATTTTAACGTGTATTAAAGTAAAATTACATAATTATAAATTGTTAAGGAGCGTAAGAACCTGAAATGCGAAAAACAATACAACTTCATAAGCTTTTCGGCGGTCAGCTTTTGACTGAACTCTTTCACAAGCTCATCAATTTTTTTGTTATCCACCTACAGCCCCATGGTATTGCCCAAAGATACAATCTAGTTTACTGTAGACTTCACAGGTATTGTTTTAAACCCCTCAAAATCACATTCGACAACGCTCCTTCGCAAAGCTTCTTCCAAGCTGAAGTGAGGGTTCTCTTGGTAACCCCTTCCCACGCCTTGTCAATCATCTTGAGGCAAGCAACGATGTGAAAGTGATCTGTCCAAAACTCTGCGTCACTCGTTATGGGAGCATTTATTTCACAATCTGTTTTGCTCGTTATGCGAATTACTCGTTATAAGAGGTGCTCGCTATGAGAGGTTCCACTGTATTATTGTTATTATGGTATACTCATTATTTAATTTTTAAGACTTAGTCTCTTTCCCTTTTCGCATACAGATTTATTCATACATACATACATATCAGCTCACACACACATATCAAACTCATCAGTTGAAAATCCTCGTGATGAGCAAAACCGGGCGGAGCGAAACCGTTAATTAATAAATATACTAACTGGCAAGATTAAGAAGTAAGACTTAATATAATAATGAATACTATGTTTGTGGTTGGTACTTTTATTTCTATAACACTGGCGTAGAAAATTCAAGAAAACTTAAAATTAACTATTTCAAAAAAAGGCGGTAGCATTTATTAACGATTTAACGAAAATAAAATCAATAGGTGTAGAAATAAGTTGGCATCTGTTTTGCTCAAAATAATAATATTTATATTACAAAGCGGATGTGTTGATAAACTCCTTCGAGCCCCACTCTAGTAACTACACTTGTTGAATGGATTTTGTAGAAAAGCGTGCTCTAAACTGAATCGGTGATAATCTTTTTACTCAATAATTTTTTTAAATATAAAACACCTCCCCATGACTAGGCACTTTATTTTGGATCATTAAAATAGACATTTTCTCCGCAATAATTATTTAATGTTAAAGGTTAATATGATATTATTAATTATTGCATGTTCTACCTTTTTCTACGTCAATCTAGAAACTCTTCACTTGCGTAGTCTATGGTAAGTTAACAGAGATAATTCATTTGTCAGCTATTGAGAACAATTATTTAACGGTATATTGCTTAATTATAATTAGAAACAGTAATTACATAAAAGTGATTTCAAAATCCACCCCTTCCTCGAAAAACCCCACAAGTAGCTCTGAGATAAAGCGTGCCCTTGCGTTAGTATTTGCAGCCTTCCGCTGCTTTATGGTAAAGACGTTCACGACCTATAATCACATATCGCAATTAGGTGTTTAGTTCCTTGATCGGCCACAATGGCGCATCGGCCAACTTAAATATAATAGTTCCCCGTGTAATCTTGCTCACTGATTTGTTATTAGATGCGCTGAACTTTAACAAAGTATCGGCAGTAAATAGCTAAGGCGCTGCCAAAGATCATAATGAATTATTTTCGGTGTCGGTGTGGAAATCTCCATCATTAAATTATCTTAAATAAATATATTTAATTCGGTCACAGAGGCGGTCACAAATAAATACCTTGGCTGCATGTACGATAATAATTTTGTCATAACTGGCCCTCATCCAAATTGACCAATGAACTGTATAAGCAGCGCCGCTTACCGACTCTGCCAGCAACCAACCATCATATGTTAATGTGACAGTTATAGATGGCAAAATCGATTTACATTTACGATGTTTGCCGGGTTCGTGGTCGAGTGGTCAACGGTATTGGCTTCGGTTGCAGGGCTCGCGTGTTCGAATCCCAGTACTGGACTTTGAGTGATTTATAGGATTCTGTTCAAAAGCATAGATGCATAGCCGACGCCACCATACAGGTGAAATAAGCAACCGTCTAGGGAGCATAAATTGAGGAGTAACATATTTTGCTATACTTTAATAATATTTAATATCTATGCAGTGAGCTTCACGCAGTAGCTCCAAAACTTTAAAAAACTTTGCCATCACAAGAAGTACTGCTGTTTATAGTATGTAAAGGAAAGTATTAAGCAAGAGAGAAGTTTTCCAATGTTAATGTAAAATCGATATTAATGTTGTAAACAAAATGGAAAAGGTCGGAATTGTTTGACTTCAACTTTTTTTGTTTCCTATTCGAAGCACATGTTTTCTTTATTATCGCCGATAAAGTATTTTATAGACCTTTCGTTTATTGTTATTGCTAAAGTATAAATCTGTTTATTTCTAAATAAACAACGCCATAACATCTATGTACATAACAAATAAGAATGTGTTTCTGTAATTAAATGAAGCTGTCTTTCATAAATTTCAAATCGTTAATTATTGGATTAAAAAATAGAACACTTTTCTACTACAGTAAAACTCCGATCTACTGTTTTCGCATTGTCCGTTTTCCCGCATGGATCGTTTATTTTTCATAGTCCCGGCCAAACACCCATGAGAACAATGTCAAAGGATCCCGCATTAATCGTTCCCGATTTACGGTTTTCCTCGATCTATCGTTTAAATATAATATTTTCGTCCCTTCACGAATATTATCCGGATTGACCGTTTTCCTTGAATATTTTTCATAAATAGTTTTGCCTCGCATTGCGTTTCGCGTTTTTTTCAGTAGAACCCCGATCTACTGTTCTCGCTATCTTCGTTTTTTGCATGGATCGTTTATTTTTTACTTGACCAAGACCCCGTCATAACAATATTTAATAATTCCACGTTTATCATTCCCCGATTTACTGATTTCTTCGATCTAAATCTAAATATTATCGTCCCGTCTCAATTGTTATCCCGATTGACCGTTTTTGTAGATTTTTTTTTCGCTCATATAGTTATGCATCGCATTAAGTTAAATAAATAAATCAGTTTTCTGAAAATCAAACATTTTTATGGTATTGTTTGAAGATTTCCCGCATTATTCATTCATTTATTACGGTCCCTTGACAAACGTAGAATCGAAGTTTCAGTGTAATTCTTCAATTCTAATTGGTCAGGACGGTGAGGGAAACCGGTGCTGGTCTAAAATAAATGATGTAGAATTAATAGATAAATGTTTGCTGCCAGATGTCATTACTTGACAATTTGGTCAAAACTGAGTTACATCAAACAGATCGTTATTATAAAATAATAAAAAAAACTGACGACTCGTTCCCTACCAAATATCCGACAGTATGGCGACAAAAATTAGCATACATTTTTTTAACTGAAATTATAGCGTTTCCTGTATGACGCGGTGCAACGTGGGTTGGAGAGATGCAAGTTTCGTTTTACGCGAGGAGACATAAAAAGAAACGAGCGGATTAGACAGCGAGGCCGAGCAATTGATATACAGAATAGTAAATGTCATAAAACTGAAATAGCGATGAGCAGAACAACGTGCACGCCGAAAAATCGTTGCTCAAAGTATGTCAACACGCCTAGAGATATTGTAAGCTATCTAATTTTTGAGGGTCTCACTGTCTTTCGCTTATCCCAATCGTTTTGGGAAACACTCTGTATAGTTTCAATCAGTGAATGCAATAACGATATTTCGATGGTTTAATTAAGATCGGTGTTTTTGTAGTATACAATACATCGGTACAATTGCATAATCACTGTTCTTCCAATAAGGGTTGAATCTGAGACGGCTTTTTCTGCATCAGTAATTATTTGCACGAATGCCTGACTTAGATAGTGACATAACTCTTAATTTATTTTTGAACGAGTTTCATTAATTGTGAAAAATTTCTACTTTTGTTCACGATGTTATACCCCAAGAATAAATGCTCACTAAAAAAAGTCATTAAGACCAACGGCAGTTGGATTAAACTCGACGTAAAACAGGTAGGTAGAAATAAATAAGAACATCGCTCACTTGTTACAAAAACGTTTTTTTGGTATTTACAATCATTAAAGTTTAATCACACACAATATCTAACAAACAAAATTTTAAATTATTATAATACACAATAATTAGTATAATACCTAGCTTGCTCAAACAATTTTATAAAATTTAAGAAAAGTGAAGCAGAGAAAAGAATGAATTTAAATTCTT
The DNA here is from genome assembly GCA_031772345.1 of Himalopsyche anomala. Taxonomy (NCBI): domain Eukaryota; kingdom Metazoa; phylum Arthropoda; class Insecta; order Trichoptera; family Rhyacophilidae; genus Himalopsyche; species Himalopsyche anomala. Next base: position 11,539,926 of record CM062838.1, read on the forward strand.
GTTGAAATGGGAAAAAACAGTTCTTTCATCTTGGACGACTAGCCTTTCGATACGCTATTCTGTAAATAACGTATCGCACAAAAACACAAAATAAAAAACTACAAGTAAGGTTACAACTACCACCGGGAATCATTCCCGGCGGCTGGCTATTTTACCATACGTCAAGTCCCGATGACGTTCTAGAAAGCAAGAAACAAAGAAACAAAAATCGCATTAGGTATCGAAAAACAATGTTGCTATTTAAGGTCATAAACAATAAAACAATCGATATTACTGGTTACATGATGAAAAAAAATTTAAATTTTTAAAATTTAAAAAAAAACACAATTAATTTAACTACAAATTTTAAATGTCTGCCAGTTGTCATCACAAAAGTGGTAGTAGGAGCGTAGGCCTATAAATCATATCGTATCAAGAGAACGTTTGCAGCACTAACTAATATTTTTAAAAAAATACAATCAAAACAATATTTATAAAAAAATCTTGCTTTATTGAGTATACGAAATATGGTTATCTCAATAATAAGTCAAAATAAAATATAAAAATATTTTAGTTATTTAGATATTAATTTATATATCATAGCTAATAGCTAATTCGGATTATGCCTTCGTCAGAACTTCATAGTTAATATTTGTAGAACTAAAATAGAACACATTTACGGTGTTATTATCAAATGATAGTACAATGTATTTTCTTATCAGTTGATAATTTTCGTCATGAGCGAAGCCGGTCATTATTTTATTGAATAAAAGTAGAATTAGTACAAGTGATTATTTTATTTTTTGAATACAATGAAATATAATAATACTTTGATATTTTTTCACCTTATTACAGTAGAATTCTACCAAGAAAATGCATTTATTTTTAAACATAGTTATATCGTACTATATATTCTTGTTTGTTCATATCTGTATATTTACTTAAAAAAACAATACTAATGGTTAAAATAAATACAAATTCCTGTTATATAAACATTGTATTTATAATAATATATTACAAAGGAAAGAGCTTAAAATAAAGACTAAATTGTATTATTTTCGAAAGCTTTAAATCGACAAGAGCTTTCTCTTGTGCTTTGAAAGCTACTTAGATAGACACACTTGTTGATTTATGCCATACGAACAGAGCTGGACTAATAATAAAAAACGCACAATACAAAATATTCACAACATTATATTTCACACCTACATACAGTCACTGTATTTTTATATGTAAAATATCAGTTTTGATTATGAATTATACAAAAATATAGTTTTAAAGGACCGTTTTTCGTATTCTAATATATAACCCGGTTTTCAAAGTTTCGGAAAAAAGAATAGATCATTTTAAACAGCGGAAAAAGTTTAAAAAATCGTATATGTAAAATTCTAAAATCAGTGTTTTTGAGTGTGATGTACTCGTGAACTGTACCCGAGTCAAAATAAACATGATTTTCAAAATAAACCCAAATATAATACTTTTTCAACGCGTTAATTAATACTGATTATTCAATAACATATGTATATTATTTTATTTGTTTGTTTGGTGATTTGAGATCAAAATATGATAATATCAATTCTAAAGTTAGAAACTGGGTTACCATGTTCAAAAAACTGCTATTCTAATTTCTAAAATTAAGATTAAAATAACCGGTTTTTTTCACCCGGATAACTAACTAAACTTAATAAATAGGTTTAAGGGTTTGTGTTGGAAATTATAGATGTGTGTGATATTTTGATTCCCGTTGTAGTTTTCCACTTATATCACGCCCAATATTCTTCATATCGACTGTGGAAAGGAAAAGGGACTTAACCCACAGTTTTTTCAAAACAGATTTTTTTGATAATCGCAATGTATCAAACTAGATACACGTTTTATCAAAAGGATGCAAGCTCCAATTGCCGAATTAATATCTAAATTTGGCGTTAAGTTTGAAATAGATGAGCAGGTAAAAAATTAAAACCATGAAAAAAGACTGAAATAAAGGTTTTTCCTAGACAATTTCTTTAATTAATATTAGATTATGTCAATAAAACACCAGTTTAGAAGTCTCCCTGCACTTCCAGGTTGTGTATAATTCATAATTTGCATATGGCCCAAAATCATCAAAATACGTTTTTTGCGCCTCCTGTAAATGTGTGGGTTACGTCCTTTTTCCTTTCCACAGTCGATATACAATCCTAGCATTGAACAAACAGTTTTGACTTTAGACGGAAGCGTAATACCGAAATAGTTTTTAATAATGTTTCCTTATTTTTTTCATTATAATAAATGTTTGTTTTACTTACATTTAATAGAAGTCTACTTGGTTCCTGCTGTTCGGGTTTTTTAAAAATATCTTTTAATATATGCAATTACACAAAAATTGATTTTTCCACAAAACCGATTCTAACCAATATACACAGATAAAGGTCAATGTAAATTTATTAAACTGATTTTACTTTTAATAAGCCGGTTCCGCAAAACCGACTAAAATTTTCAACTGATTATTTTTTTCTACAAAATATTGTGTTTCATGAAACGCCTTGATACAGGCCTGTATTGTGATTGCATAAGCCGTATTGTTTATGGACAACATCACCCGACAAAGTCAACAGGCCCGGACTTCCTTTGCCGGCAACATTAAATTTATGACGTAGGCATTTACTTAAATAAACAAGCAGATACTTTAAAGATTTCTTGAATTAATATGTGAAGCTTAAAAGTTATTGTTTTATAGTGCCTTTTTACGAAATGGGTCGTGAAATAGAACAGGGAAAGCAGACTTATAATAATTATACAATCAACAGTGTATTTTAATTTTGTATACCACTCGTGCAATCAACCCCCATCTTTACAAAAAACACAATAAGGGTTATGAGTGTTGTATATACATCTCACATCCCTGAATTTTTTCTCCGACCTTGTCCAATCTTAACAAGGACTCTTAACTGAAAACCTCATTGTCTTGCGAGCACTGCTATTATTTAGTCGCTGAAGCATTAAGATGATAAAGATTTAAAGGTGGCACAAACCCTCAACAGTATTTCTTTGTCTAATCTTCAAGTATCGATTGGAAAACATAATATACTAATAAAATATATTTCTTATCTTTTGACAAGACTTTTTTTACTGTGCTCAATATTATCATCACAACACTGTGTTAAGAGCGTTGTCTCAATTATTCTGTTATGCATACCAACTCAGCGGTCGTCAACGTTAACGTTGTTGCGGTAACGAAATATGAGCTAATGATAGATAAACGTCGTATTTAAAAAAACGCAAGAGTAAATATAACTTAACAGTATTTAAAAATGAATGGGAAATTAACTTTTATGTATAATTTAAGATTTCGACTGAAGGTGCTTGGTGGAATTTCAATATTAAATTTGAATCGTTCAAATTATGTATACTCCCACAGATCAGTCCACCTTCAGTTCAAGTTCATCCGTGCACTTGAACGCCTGAAGATGCCGAAAGGCGAAACCCGCGTCGTAAGTGATCTGTGGGAGTGTACATAATTTGAACGATTCAAATTTAACTTTTATGTATGTTTGTAATTTTCCAATGGAACAGAATATTAATAGTCCACGAGATTTGGTATTTCAAATTGTGAGTTCAGTGGTCCGTGTGTAGGATATCCAATTCCGGAACGTTTTTGAAATCCCGGGAATTTGGGATTGATAATTTTTCGATTCCGGATCCCGGAATCCCGGGCTAAACATTCAACAAAAAAACGTGTATAAAACGGAATTGAGCAAATTTTTGGTTAGCCATTTTGAAATCCTGGGAAAAAAAAGCCGGAAATTTTCGAATTTTCTAAAAATAACAGCGCGACACCCTTCTTCATATTTCATTTTCTCAATCCTAAAGTCCCGGGATTAATACTGTCGCAATCCCTTAATTTCGGTATCACAAAATTTAACGGGATCCCGGGATTGTATACCTTATTCGTGTGGTCCAAAAGGTTCGCTACCGCTGCTTAAGAGTAACGCGACTATTAAAGAATTGCTCTTTGTTATGATGCCAATCATACGAACATAACAATATCATAATTCGAAAACAAAAAAAAACAACTTTTCGCGTGGGCTCAAATAAGTCTACGCAGCAAACAAAACATCAGAAAACTGAAGCGAAATAGAATATTGCAAAGAAATTGTGTTAGCAACAAGAAAAATAATTACAATTTGCTTTATTTTGTATTACATATGTCGATATCTCCAGTTCTCGTTGGTTTACAAGGTTAAATGAGTTGATCGATCTACCAGTGTATTAGTGAGATAACTCAGAAATATCTAATTTAGAATTTAATTTGCAGTAATGTGTAAAATTAATCAGAAATCAGAAAAATAAAAAATATCCAAACAACTCAAATGCCGATAAACTTCCAATTAATCAAATATAGTGTTAGTATTTTCTGGTACATTATACGAATATTGTCCTAATACTTAACCAGACTTTAGTATGAAATCTTAAATTTAATAAATTTCGGGCAAGAAATGAATGATTTATGATTTTTTGTGTCCATTTAATTATTGATTTTCCCATTGTATTAAAATAAATTATTTGAAGCTGTCTAATTAACGAACTAAAACTAAAACGTAAAAACAACTTATAATGATTTGATATTAGTCTAAGTATGGCATATTTTATTTGGACTATCCCTTAAAGCAGAGATACTCAACCTTTTTTCGTCTGGGCCGTATGCTCGTTTTTGTTACATCACGTGTGCCGCAGCATATTACTATTAATACGAAAATAAACTACTAACTGTACATAATATAGTGACATAAATTTATACATAACATAACATAACATAAATTTAAGTACACAAAAATACAAATGTATCCAAAATAGTCATTCGTTTATGTATATTTTTTTTTGCAAACAATACCATCTGGTGACTATGATTGTTTTGGGCGTCACATAAAGTCTGAATGGGCCGTAGGTTAAGTATCGCTGCCTTTAAGAGAGCATATATTAAGAATTAATTTTATAAAGAAATACGCGACAAAAATATAGTTTTTTTCACTTTTAAGGTGGTAACTGTCAATTCTTGGTGGAATGGCATTATAATAAAAATAAGAAAGCATTTTTAGTACTTCTTCCACATAAAATTTATTGGATCAGGACCGGTTTCGCTCATTGTGAGCATTGTCAACTGATAAGAAATGTTTCTCTGTTTGATCACCGTTTCATTATATTTCTCATCAGTTGGCAATTCTCACAATGAGCGAAACCGGTCCGTCCTGATCCAACAAATTTTATGTGGGGAAAAAGTACTAAAAATGTTTTATTATTTTTATTATGGTTTTTTTTATCAAATTGACATTTTTGGTAGATAAATATTTCAACAAATAACAAAGGCAAAATATATAGTTCTAAAAGAATTAACAAAATTTATTGTTAGCTTATTTAGATAAAGATTGGTGACCTTCTTAATAATGGTCATTATAATGAGAAAACCTATATCATATAAAATTAATGATACGCAAAAAATATTTGTCAGAGAAAATGGGAAAAAAAAACCAAGAGGAAAAGATAACAAAGGTGGTCCATGTGGGTTATAAAATCTCATCGGATTATGTATATAGAATTATTATACACGAGTCGACGATGCATGCATTTTATGAAATGAATAATTTCTTTGTCCGTGTAGGTACGTTAAGATCAAATTTGTATTCAGATAGCTTGGAAAGAAAGACAGGACTATTATACATTCACCTTTCTTTATTGCTTCATCATAATATTATTATCATTGGATTTAACTTTGTTACGAAAAATGTACCTATATAAGCTGACAATCTTTTGGGAGTTGTTTTTTATTATTATTTATTGTGAAAAAAATTGACATTCATACCTAACTAAACGTTGAAACAATAACTCTCAGATGGAAAATTCTTAAAAAAAAAAAAAAGTTAATGTGAATACACATATATTCAATTTTGTTAACGTTTAATAAAATTTTCAAAAATAAAAACTGCGTTTTGGGTAATATGATAAAACAAAATAGGATGTCTTTGCTGAAGCTCGCCACAGACTTGCTGTTAATTTTTTCCTCTTCTACTTTGACCATATTCGCTCCCTATGTAGAGCATATGGCCGCCATGCCACATGTTCAGAATCTTCGTCAGGTGCCATGATTCGCTTCCGTAAAGCAGTATTGTTAGAATGCGCGTGTTGTTTTTTTTTTTAGATATTAATTTTATTGTAATAGAACAATAAGGAATTGAGTTATGCAACTGGGATGTTTTGAAGATCCTATTAAATAAGATTTTATCAAATGCACGTATGTTTGTAAGCAATTTGTTTTAGTTACATTAGTATTAATTAGATCGTTACATGAAATAATATAAAATTGGCATCAAAAGCGTTTTATTTTTTTCAAAGTTTATTGTCAAAATTATCTTTTGAAATAATATTTTTATGATTAGTATCTTATTAAAGATTTAATGGAAATCATTGTTTTCACTACCTGTTATGAAGGCGATGTAAAATCGCGGTTTGTTTGGCAGAATAATAAAATATAGCGTATTGGAAATATGTTTTAATTATCTGCATCGACGCAGTAGTCCAGTGAACGAGGAACGTACGCAGTGAAAAATTCAAATAAATCTAGGAGACTGTGACAGATGATGACGTCATCAAAATGCAAATTTTTATTATCCAATGGTGGTCGGAATAATTCAGACCTCGTCAATCCGTATAAAAACGGATACGAAATCTTTTGCTTGCGAGCTGATTAAATAATTGTACAAATGTCACAATATAACAATGTTTAATGACACCAAATGTTTTTATCTTGAAATTTGCATGGTTAAAAAAAATGTTGACCACTGTTTTTCTCATTGAATTGATTAACTATAACAAGTTGTGTTTAATTATAATACAAATTTAGCTAGATGGCTGCCACAGAAAATATATGTCGTTAAATGTTTGGTTCTCAACACGCCAGCTACGAGTTTACTCGACAATAACTAATTAAATTAATAATTCCAAATTATAGCCGGCGTGCTAGGTATAAACGTACTTTTTTCTGCGGCAGCCAAAAGACTAACATATAAGACAACATTCAACAGCAAAAAAAAACCGGTTTATGTTAGATATGTTGAATAGCAAGAGGCAAGAGTGACAACAAGACGTTGAAATTTTTGAGGTCGCGTCGAATCTCATATGACAGTAAAACACAACTGTGTGAATGCGCGCGCACAGCAGTGGAGAGTCACTGGTAACTTAACGTACTAGTTAAGGTTTTTGTTTGTTCTCTTGTTTATATTGTAAATGGCGAAAATTGACAATATATAGTGTATATAATGTTACATAGTACATATTTAAACTGTGTTAAAATACTTTGTGTAGATTTTAAAAAACCTTTACGTGTAACAAATACAACTAAAAAAATATGTTGAATATTCAAAATACTTAAATAAAAAAATATATATCCTACAAACTTGCATTTAAGTCTCATATTATTTTTTTGGAAACAATTCAAGCTTTTTCGCCGTTTTTTTCATAGCTTTACAGCCCTGCTGTAATACAATTCTATATATCAGTTCAACAAAATAATTAGTAAATCGTACTTATTATAGCTTATCGAAAAATATCGAATAAACCATACGTATAAAAGCGTTGATCACTCAGCAACAGGTTGAATCTTTCTTGAAACTAACATGAATATAATAATAAAATGGCATTTTTTTTTTTTTTTGTAAATATCATAAGTTTACAACCACTGCATCCACAATCAAATTAAAAAATATGTCATAAACTCTTAAATAATTCATTCGTCGTATGAAAAACTAAAATGAAAGATTTTTCCTTCGTTATTGACAATCGAATGAATTACCTCGGCGTTATACATTCAAATTTTCAAAAATGGAATATTCAATATCTGAGTAAATACGGATTCTATGATATTTGAATACGGGAACTTCGATATTTGAATTCCTAATCTTTAATATTCGCATATTCCAAATTCATAAATACAAAACGACAAGAATGCCGGCTTAAAATCGTGCGAAATTTCCCTTTGTACGTACGTCGTCTATTGTTTATTATGAAACAGGCTAATAGATGGTATTTAAAGCAGGTTCTACGTATTCGATGTAATTTTATCTTTTCCAGACCATAGGATGAGTCTATAATTCATTAAACTGTGAATAAGGTATTCAATAGCATTTACTTAACATTAAATCGAAATTACAAGGCTTCAAAACAAATTAAATGAAAGTTTTTACTAGTTGGTTTTAATTGAAATTTTATTTTAAATATTATTATTATGCAATAACTTTTCTTGCTTATTTAATATGTTAAATTTAATTGAAAACATTTACAAATCGATACCCCGGAATTCATGGCGTTTTTTCAATACCATTTTCATATTGAAAATTAGCCGAAATTGAATAATTTTAATGTGAAGAAAACATCATATGGGCTCATTAGAGGTGAAATGACCCAAATGGTATTTTATAAAAAAAAAGATAGATGCGTTGTGATATTCCACACGTCTTAAATTATCGAAAAGTGAAGTAACCTCTGTTAATACACATTACGATACTGTTATAAAATTATGGGGCCATATGATCTACATCAGTAGTTCCCAAAGTGGTTCCTACAGACCCCCAGGGGTCCTTGAGACCGCTCAGGGGGTCCGTGGCCGGTCAAAATTAATTTAGTGGTGTTATTTCCCTCGGGAGTTATTTCACTTGGCGGTCTGTGGTCAAATTTTTCTCCATTAAGGGGTCCGTGAGCATAATAAGTTTGGGAATCACTGATCTACATGGATTAATAAAATAAGTTTAATTCAATGTTTTATATAGAATCATGTGTTTTTTTAAAACTTTTATATCCTTTCAAAAAAGGCTCAAGCGTAGATACGTAATTTGAAATTTAAACTGATTATATGATACATATTCTATAATGATTTCGATATATTAGCTCATTAGAGGTGAAGTGGTCCAAGTGGTATTTTATATTTAAAATAAGTTAGATGCGTCGCAATATTCCACACGTCTTAAGAAATCGTAAAAATGAAATAACCTCAGTTAATACACATTGCAATAGTGTTATATCCTTAAAATAAATATGTATACGCAATCCACCAAAACACCAAGTAAAGACGTGATTGTACTTAACAGTCCAAGAAAAAAGTTTAACATTTAATAGTTGGCTCATTTTACCTCTCGATGGCTTATATATTTTAATTTAAAATCGTTTCCAATTAATTGACAAATTTTTATTACACATTTATAGCAAATATTTTTAAAATTACTATCGTTTTTACGCTACAGAATATTGCAACTTGCAGAAAGGATACGAAGCATCAGGTTTTGTTGGTGACAACATTAAGTAACCTGAGGAATAAAGTAAACCTTCAATCAGTAGCAAGTGAAGGATAAAAGGAAACACGTTGATGAGATGATAGATCGGAGTAACGTTCACGAAATAGGGTCAGCGATATTTTAGTTATTTATAAAGTATGTTTACTTTCAGACGCCTCATGGATTGCCAATCGGGATTGGTAAAGTTGCTTCATATGGGCGTCAATATAAAAATAGACTTCATTTTTCCAATTATGCGATGTCCACACGTAATGAAACATTGCGCCAGGATATTGATTTTAAACATTTTTACTAATGGTGGAAGTTAAACGCAACTTTTTTACTTTACCAAAGGCTTAAGATTTTTAAAAATATTTTAATTAATTTTATTAAAATATATTTTGGATAACGATTATGATAAATAATTTAAATTACATTAGTATTATTTATTTGTTAGGTTATAGTTGTTTTTAGTTAGTTTTTGGTGGTAGTTATGGCCTGTCTCGGCCTAGTGTCGTTTCTTTGTACTATTATAATAAGCAATCAATTTTGCAACATTGATACAGTTTTTACACTCCAAATTGGACATTTTACAAACCAAATTGGACACGTATATAAACTGCTGGAATTCATAAAAAATTAGTTGATTTTTGTATTTATATTCATAACTACTTTGATTTTTTTTTGTTTTTACCATTTTTTTCGCAGTGCACTTGCAATAAGCTCGCGGTGCACTGGTGCACCGGTTAAGAACCATTGTGTTAGAAGAAACCTTTAACAAAAGTAAAATTAAACAAAGATGATAACACAGTTAAACATAGATCACGTAAATATACAAAATTACTTATAGCTAGTGCTTTTCTTCAAATGTAACGCGGTGTAACGGCGTTTCGGCACCTTTTTTGCTTGAAATTTTTAATGTTTCAAATCAATGTTTGCAAAATTTTATTTTTATTTTCCTTAAAAAACTTTTGATTTTTTTTACACCGAAATATGTTTGAAAATATTTTTTAAATCATGATTTTACGAAAAAGTAATAACAGTAAAGAAATAATTATCAAAATCTACAAGATCGATTTCTGTTCGAAGACGTTAGTATTTGTGACATTTATCTTCTTATCTTTACTCTCTTTTAAACAAGTATGTTGAGCAACTGACTAACAAGTAGTTCTTGTAACTCTGTTGAGATACCTTCATTAAGAAGCCCTATTTTCTACATTGAGAACGTACATGAAAAAGAAAAAAAAGCTTGACAAAACTTGAGTTCCGGCACCTTTTAAAAAAAGCCACTGCTAATAAGTATACTAATATAAAACAAATCAAGCAAATTATTGTTTTAAATACATCTGACGGTAGATTATGCTTTAACATTATTTGTTAAAAATGATTTAACGATTACTTAATTGAACCGAGATTTGAATGACAATATGGCACCGAGTAGACTCTTAAAAATATATATATTATGCGTAGGCTCGATTGACGCAATCGTATCATCGTTTATATTATGTTTTCTTTCAATTAAATTAAATAAAAAAGTAACATAAAAGATTTGGCATATAATTTCCATAAAAATGTCACAAGCTATTTGATTAAGTATCTTCGCTTAGTTCACTCAAATTTTTGACAGATATTTATTTTGGTGAATACGTTTTTCGAAACATTGTGTTTTTTTATTAATTATTTTGATGCGCAACATGTTAGTAATATGAAAGGTGAGTCAGGTCTTATAAATATACTTTTATAAAAATATTCCCAACTCAATTTGATAGCAGCATATGTTATATGTGAGTTCTTTAAAAAGCGTATTTTATGTGTGGGTTACGCAGTTATTCATAACAGAAAAATAATACCGAAGAAAACAGCTGCTTGAATTAAAAATAATATTTTTAAATAAACGCTCATTAGTTAAGTAAACATTTCAAAATGATTGACTTCGGAAATACTTTAATTTTGAAATAAAAACAACCATTTGATATTTTACCAATTATTCTTATTACAAAACGAAAATTGATGCCTTACTAATGATAATGCTATCTGAATGACTTAAACGAAAAACACATTCAAGATAAATCCTTACAAGTACTAATTGTGGGTGTACAGCAAACAAAAGTTTTTTCTATCACTTATTAATTGTGAGTTAAAGTTTCAAAAAAATAAAACACAACTTTGGTATATTGTTTGACATTTTTTGCACAATCAGAACCAGTTTCTCGTATCAATTAATATTAAGAAAATCTAGACAGTGTTATTAAAATAAAAAAAATATACAAATTTTCTTATAAGAATGATTTGAGAAGATTTTATATTAAATAATTATATCATATCGAAATCAATATTCCAGGTCGAGTGGTCAACGTTTGGCTTCATTTACAGTCCTCACGGGTTCGAATCCCAGTACATATAGTTTTATGTTTCAATCGACCATTTTATATCTATTCAAAGACATGTATTTTTGTGATGATTAAAATTTCCACCCACCCATCCGAATTCTAAAACAGGACGAAGCGAAAGATATATGCTAATCACTAGTCCTTTCTTAGCCTTATCCTTCTATTCCTACGTCCTTTAAAAAGAAAGATTGAGCAATCTGAGTAACAAACAGTTCTCGCCTTTTTAAAATTAACAATTTAATAAGCTCTATTAGGAGTCTATATACTTCACATTGAGAGTGGAAATGGTACATAAACATCAATAAATACATTTGACCAGTGTCAAAAAGATGACATCCAATATTATAAATTTTACCTGAAAGAATATGTTTAGTAAATAACCGATTAACCGAGTAAGATAAACCGGCTAAGTGGTTTCGGTTAAGTCGAGTTGGATTCCCTAATTTGTATACGAAAACATAACACTATCGTAACTCTGACCGTAGTAATAGTAAAATTTACAATACGTTTGAGATAAACACAGCTCGATTAAAGTGATGTCGTGATCGTTAACAGATTAATGATGATTGATGTTATGATGATACAACACAAGATACTCGAGAATTTAAATATAAAATACTATTTCTTCGCGAATAAGCACTATGTGTCAAGGCTGCGAGTTCAAAACCATTTCTTTCGTTTATTACTTAAGTACTTAACGCAATCTCGATAAAACTTGTTTCGTTTCAAGAAATTAGTCAATAACAAAAAAAAAACTGACTTATCTTCACTAGGGGTTCTGAAGTCTCGGATTTTTCCCGGGATATAAAATTGTAATGTTCCGGGAAATTTTCGCGTCTCGAAACGGTAGTACTGGATAGGACCTCCAATCTCAGGATCCCGTCCGATTTTGTGATAGTAATATTCTCAGGATTTCGGGATTGATAAAAATAGAGAAAATTGTGCAAGGGCTGAAAAGAAGGTCCCAAATTTGCTTATTTCGTCAATTCCGTAAATTCCTGGCTTTTTCAAATTGCAAACTTGGAAGAACTAAAAAAAGGTATTTTCACTTCGTTTGAAAAATTCCAGTATTTTAAAATCGCCGAGCAAAAATTTCTCAATCCCGAATTTAAGCAAGATGTTATGTTTAATCCTGGGATTAGGAAAATTGTCAATTCCGAAATCCCGGATCAAAAAGGGTCATGAATTGGATGCCCTAGTACTGTAGTATATATTTTTATGAAAAAAATAATTAAACTAATTCTATGAATGAACACTGTCGGTATTTCAAAATTCATGAAAACTTATTTTTTAAGTTAAATTTTGTATTGTAAGAATTTTATTGTTTTTTTATTACACACCATTCGAGGGATTTGTCTGATTTTGTCGATAAAAACATTTTCTTCGAAAAATTATACATTGGGTCGGTAATTGTATATATAATAGTAGTATAATTGCAAACTAACATCTGTCACGCACACGTACTTTTATTATATATATATATTTTTTTAAATAAATGTAAAATTTTGGAAGTTTTTTACAATTTTGTATTGCCTTCCGAAATGTACAAAGGTTAAAAATGTACAGACATTCTCAAATTACATTTGAATTATATGAATTAAATATACTTTATTCCAATGTTATTAATAAATTAGCAACTCTCTGGTCTGGGATTGTTTTTTTCAAATGTCCTGAAAATCAAAACTGACAAAAAGCGTTAATTTGGCGAGAATTTATTCTCGGCTTGTCTCGACACAGAATCCCTAATCTTCACAGATCCAGTAACATGTGTTTGTTTTACAATTACTAAGTATACAGATAATGACGAGTCTCTTGTTATTCGAGATAGCAATCTATGAATTGAACAGGTTATTTTTACGGGTTTTCACGATGTGAATTGCGAGACTTCCACGGAATTCCAATCACATTGAAAAGCCTTCAGATTCCTAAATTTACATTCCAAATAATTAACATTTATTTACAGCGTAGGTGTTATTTTGATGAATTTATTTAGATTCATTTATATTTGATTCATGGGAAAGTTCGATGGATTTTTTAAATTTAATCATCTTTTTTGTATACTTGAGTTGATTTAAAATCTTTTTTACAAACTGGGAGAAAAGTTTTAAGTAAATAACTCGTCACATTGTTTGTTAATTGAATCACCATATAGGCAATAAATAAAAGTAAATACACATCATATAATTATGCAGATACTTACTTGTGTTGGTAATTTACACTGTGATAATAATCGGCGATATACAAAATTCACCTTGTCCATTTTGTTTTGTTTTGAAGTGTTCACAAATTAACGCGAATGGAACTTCTATGTGAAAAAACAACATTTTTTTCTTGAACAAGATTGAAATATTTATTATTAATTTCAATTTGGTTCAAGAAAACGTGGCTATTTTTTCAACGTAGTGGTTATTCATACGTTGTTTGTGAAAACCTCAAAAAAAACGAAAATGGACGAAGTGACTTTTGGAAATATCGTCACCGTACTGACAGAATTTCATAAGTAACAAATTAATAGTACGGAGTGCATAGTTTCGATAAATTTGGCACAAATAATGCACAATTGATTGCTTACCATTAAATTTGTATTAATAATAATTATCGATTAAAGATAATACTGTTTTTGTCATTGAGTTTTTCCAGACATTGAATACATATCGAAGAATCTCATTGTACACTTTTACTTCTACTAGAACCACCTTCGATGACTTTAAAAATAAATGATAATATTTCTCTGGTTCGTGGCATAGTGGTCAACGGCGTTGGCTAACGTGACGGATTTCACGTATTCGAGACCAGGTACGAATTGCTTTTTCTGATTTCTTTTGGAAGGCATGCGTGTTTGTGGTGTCTTTTAATACTCTTATCCCTCTCAATCACAGAATTAACGGAGTGTAGTGAGAGCGATTAGTTAAACCATTAGTTCTGTCTTAGCCCTATTACTCTATCTCTACTCTCTTCTAGCAATTGAGTGACAAGCAGTTCTTTTGGAAATACTTATATTGAGATACCTCCATAAGCTGTACTTGAGATGCAAAAAAAATAGATCTAAAACAAAACATAATTCACGGTAAAAACTATCTTTCTACCTAATTAAAAATTTCGAGTGAAGGTGCTTGGTGGAATTTCAATATTTTATTTGAATCCTTCAAATTATGTAAATTCACACAAGTTTTGTCACTAACGACTCGGGTTTCGCCTTTCGGTATCTTCAGGCGATCAAGTGCACGGAAAAAATTGGATGAACTTGATTGAACTCAGTTCAAGTTCTTCCGTGCACTTGAACGCATGAAAATGCAAAAAGGCGTATCTCGGATCGTTAGTGACAACGTGAATGGAAATGTCCACAATTTGAATGATTCAAATTGCAATAATCTTGAAGTCTTAAGCTATAAATGTGCGGATTCGAGCCAATGGACTGATTGGTATGGATCGTGGTAAACAATATCATCCGCCGTAGACACGTTGAAGAAAGAGAAAAGTCGTATATAATCATTATTTTATAATATAATATAATACTTATGTATAACTTACATAAAATAAAAAGAAAAGGGATTGACGAAATAAGAAAAGTCTACAGCCCAAGGGTATATAATCAATCAACGTCAGGCTTATAGACCTGCGGGAGTGGAAGTCAACCATTTATTTGCGAAACTTTATTCAGAACTGAAATTATCAAAGATTACAAATTCGACCCAGGTGACAGATTTTTCTACATTAGTTATCTTGTACACTGAAGCAATAAAATCATAGAAAACTCATTACGTCCTTTTTAGGATCAGGTGGAAGTTGAGTATGTAAGTCCTCATTACTATATACATCTATGCCTTTGGATATAAAACTAGAGTGCAGATAATTCACCTCCGCAAATTTACCGTCAGCAATTAATCGCTAGTAATTAACCGTAGCATCAATTGATCGAATAAAAAATGAATACGACTTAAAATAGCCGCTAGCTCTTTTTTACTGTGTTTAAATTTGAATCGTTTAAATTATGTACATTCACACATATTTTGTCACTAACGACCCGAGATTCGTCTTTCGGCATCTTCAGGCGTTCAAGTGCACGGATGAACCTGAACTGACGCTTAGTAAATGAATGTTTCGTGTTTATATAAGAAATAAATATTTGAGTTTAAAACCATTGCTGGCGGAAAGGATAAGCCCGTGGAAATGGCCACAGATTTGAGTAGTTTTAAGACTTATATTTATTTTGTTTGTCAGAAAAGGTTTTATGATTATATTTATATAGGGTATAAAAGAGAGAGATAGATGTGTGTTTAGTCAAATCGTAAAAAGTTGTTTTTTATTTAAATATCTCTCTTAAGCTATGGTTAGGGCAGAGCTTTCCAAACTAAGGTCCGAAGATCCCTGGAGGACCAAGTTTTTTATTAATTATTTCTTATTTACTGTGATAATAATTAAGGCCAAAAAGATTTTGATGACTAATTTTTTTTCAGATTCATGTCTAAAAAGGCTTTTAAAGAACTGGGTAAGGGTATTTTTTGAATTTCAAATTCCTTCGTAGTATCAACTCCGAAGGAATAGTTTGAAAATCATTTACAATCTTCACATCTAGTGTTCATTTGATAAATTGATGTTGCGGTAAACTGCTAATGATAAATTACTGACGATGAATTGAGGGTGATAAATTTACCTTAACTCTAAAAAACTACACAATGATTAAATTAAAAAATATTTAGTATTTACAGAGAATTCTTCGAAACATAAACTCACTTCATAAATAAAATTTTGGCAGTCGTTTAAAAATCATTTTCGTAAAAAAAAAATAAAAAAATATTTGCGATATTATCAAGAATAGGTTTCTAAAAGAATGAAAACCCCTTGAGACCCATCATAACGAGTAACACACCCCACTCTTCTCGAGTCACTGTCTTTATTTTTTATGCCTATTTTATGGTATGAAAGAACAATGCTCGAAATGAGCGAAACTGGTCCTGACTTATAAAATACAGTGGAATGAAGTACAAAGGAATATTGTGTTTTTATTAATATAATGCCTTTCCACCAAGTATTGACAATGAACACCCTAAAAGGGATTTATGAAATAAACATCAAGGAAAAGTGGTAAAATATATTTTAGTTTTAATGGCAGATTCTTCCGAAATCATTTTAAGCAAAGGTTGACATTCAATGTTTTTCGAGCTGAACTTGTACCGGTGACTAAATCTCTGAAAACTTTTAGATATATCGGCTATATTTTTCATTTGTTTTTTTCGTATACTTTAAGCCTCTTCGGTATATGGTATACACACCCACCAAAACAATGAAAATAATGTTTATTGATGAGATTACGTGGCGTAATTTTTTGCGTATATAGTGGCATTACTGAAAACTCGTTGCTGCAAAAAATATATGATATTTCAGGAATTGTTTTGTAATATATTATCACCAAAGATCAACGACTAAACTTTTGAAATCTGACATCGATAACGCATTCGAGAAATTTCCCACATCCAGAAAATATTTTATAATCTTCCATATAAGCTCTATAATTCATTTTTTAATGAGTAGCAATTAGGGATGAAGTGTAGTGCTGTTAATTACGTTTTATCAAAAGCAAACGGAACCGCGTACAAAGCAGCGGTCCGTAATAAAACCTTGGTGGCCTCCAGTTATTGCAGTAGCGTCATTGGAGTCAATGATCCATAATCAAACTTCAAACGTCCATCAACACATATCACAGAAATTAATTGTATTTTGCATAATTAATATTTTCTTTTTTTCAACCTCACTGGTGCATGGTTCAAAATCAGTCCCGTGCAGTTCTGCTCGGGCCATGAAAGTGAAGGGTAGACTCCTTTTATTCTGTCGATAGCGTTGTAGAAAGCGGCCATAAAACGTTGGCTCTATATACAAAACCGGTGGAAAACCAACTTCTATATATTACAATCAAACAAACGTTATCTTATTACCATTTCATAATAACAACAAAAAATTGCGACTTTAAATTGTAATGTCTGAAAGGTTGGCGACGGCTGTTATACACGAATAAGCACGACCCTTAGTATCATGAAAATTACCTTCAACTTACTTCAATATGTGTTGTATGTATGCGCATGTATATGTGAGTATAGTATATGGGGAGGTTTATACAATATAAACAGCTTCACTGTGGATTTCGCACTTCTGAAACGATCGCGCCCTTCCGTCTGCAACTATGATAAAGCAGAGGTGGGCTCCCAGGGGATCGCGCGAGCCCCTTGTTAAATATTACTCAGGCCGGCGAGCCCCTTGTTAAGTTAAGATAAATATTTTTCTTAGATATGCGCGTTATATAATCTATAAATATGCAATATATTTAGATTAAGAAAGTTGTAATGTACATTTGGGTTTTCTGGCGTACATTTTTCAGATATTGATATTGAATAAATTACGATATACTGTGTACTGTTGCAAAATATAAGTGTATAAAGTAACATTCGATTGTTTAAATAACTATTGGGTATAATTGCACACGAGTGAAAAAAAAAATCACACCTTCCCCAGAACATCACGAATAGCTATAAGATTTAACGAGCCCCTTGTTACCGTATTGGCAGCCCATCGCTGTGATAAAGGAATGCAAATAACCAAAAGGTAAGCAATAAAGGGAAACTAGAAGAACTGTTATGCTATTTTTAACCCCTATGTCTTAAAGCTCTATTAATTAAATATAAAAAAACGTTATTGTAGTTTTGTTTTTCGTCAGTCAATCTGTATCGCTGTTCAACGTATGCGTTGGTTACTCTTTGTGTCAAGGTTGTCAATCACTAATTTATTAATAGTATATTTTAAAATATTATTTAATGAGTTTGGTTAAGTTTTAAATGTATTCAGAACTCAAATCCGCACCACTTAAATAGTTTGAAGATAAAGAAGTCATAAATAGAAGATTTATTTGTCGTCTTTGAAGTCAACAGTATTAATCTCGTTTATACGACATCAAAATTCGAATTTAAAAAATGCAATCAAATAAAATTACTCTGTAGCATATACAAAATAATATTTTTATCCCAGTGGAGTGGAAAACATTTATTTTGAGTAATAAGTTAATATTGGTTTTTCCTTAATTAAAATATTCATAGAACGTCTTGATTTTCCGCCAAAGATATTTTATAATGGCCTCAGTGTCAGGTTTTGTTTGGTTTTTTTTTTCGTAATAGAAAGCGGCGCCGACAAGGGCGGCTCATAAATAATTCATGAAATTTTATAAATTATGAATAATAATGACGTGTTCTGTTTATTCTCAAAGCCAGTTTACTTAGTAGATATTAAATTTTACAGAATTGTTTGAGAAACTTATACGCAGACTTCCCCTTTTAGCATACTTAATTTGTATTTTACCTAAAATTTGTCATTACAAAATATTTATCCAGATTAAACTAAAAAGGTAAAAATATCAAAGAAATAAGTTTTACACAAATTATAAAATATAGTTGATAGATTTCGTATCATACCTTAAGTCTTTATTTTATAATTCTAGTGAATCTGTGTGGCATCATTATTAAATAAAACCAGTGCGTTCTTTCTCATGTAACGCGGTGGAACGGCGTTCCGGCACATTTTTTTTTCGATTTTTTTAATGTTTCAAGTCAATAAATATCTCCAAAAAATAAATTTGAAAACGTTTAATTTTTTTTCAATCATGATCTCATGAATAAGTAATAACAGTAAAAAATGAATTATCAGAACTAAGATTAGACCTACAATATCGATTTCTGTTCGAAGATGTAGGTATTTGTGATATCTATCCCTACTACTCTTACTATCCTAAAATAAACATGGCAATGTTGGAGCAATTAGTTTTTTCCAGTCCTGTACCAGCCCTATCTTTACTCTCTTTAAAACAGGGAGATTGAGAAACTGACTAACAAGCAGTTCTCGTAAAAAAAACTCTGTTGAGATACCTTTACTAGGAAGCCATATTCTAAGCATTGAGAACGGACATGAATTAGAAAAAAAAGAATTTAATTCCGGCACTTTTTTTTTCAAAAAAAAAGTACTGCATTAAACAATCTGATTTTGTTGGACAGAGTATATGATTAAAAAGCCATCATGTAAAAAGTATGATAGATAATTCCGAAAAAGGTACAATACACTTTAACAAAATAAAGATCATTTCTAAGAATAAACACTTTTTTTATTATTTTGACAGTATCACACAAAAGTCAAAAGCTATTTGCTGTCTTCTTGGTCGGTAAGTAGTATTCTGTGGTCGGTTCTTTAAATGCATCTACCAAAAATAAAATAATTTGTACTTATGACGTTTTTGCACCGGGTATGCAATATTGCGTTATTCATATCGACTGTGGAAAGGAAAAAGGACATAACCCACACTTTTATCAAAACAGCTTTTTTTCGATAATCACAATGTATGAAGCTTGATACACGTTCCATCAAAAGGATGTAAGCTGCAAATTCCGAGTTAGTATCTAAATTTAGCTTTTAAGTTTGAAAAAGATGAACTGAAATAAAGGTTTTTCCTAGACAGTTTCTTTAATTAATATTCGATTATGTTAATTAAACACCAGTTTAAAAGTCTCTGTGCACTTCAAGGTTGTGTATAATTCATAATTTGCATATGGCCCAAAATCATCAAAACACCGCCTCCTGTAAAAATTGATTTGTGTGGTTAACGTCCTTTTTTTCCACAGTCGATATGGAGCAGGTATGCTCAAAGAGAGATGTTGACTACTTTGTAGTAAGTGAGGGTCAATCAATTTTTTAAATCCAATTACTGATTCATTTGTAGGCCTCAATTAACCATATTCTTCATATTGTCAGATTCACGGCCTCACACATCGAGCTCGTTAATTAGTGAAAAGAAATCATTGCGGCGAAAAATAAATCATATATAACATAAATCACATTACAATAAAATTCCATGCACAGCGAGGTGCGCTATAAATAATAATAAAATAATAATTTAATTCACCTCACCGCCATTGAGATATGAAGAACGAGGTTGAGGACCACTAACAGTACCGCACTAAGGCGAGTGGCCATTGTTGATTTAATCAGGGCTGTGGAGTCGGAGTCGGAGTCGGAAACGCAGTCGCGGTATTTTGGCCGGAGTCGTGAAAAATGAGCTGCTCGATTTTTTTTTATATATATATTTAATGATGTGTATTTAAACAAAATAGTCAAAAGTGTTAACATTTCATGCTTGGCTGACTAAAGATGATCTGATGGTATACATATATCTAACTTAAAATGAAATTATTGAAAAATTTCCTCGGAGTCGGAGTCGTCTTTTTTTCACGCGACTCCACAGCGCTGGTTTTATTTTATAGCTGATAAGAGTTGTAACAATAAACCTAATCCTTTTTTACGGAATGCATTGCTTCCAGAAAGTGGCACATAAAAAAACCTTATTTTCATATAATTTGATAAATCGGTTCCAAAATCGGGGAAAAAGGTATCAAAAATGTATGAAAAAACTTAACAGTGCCGTCCAAAAAAAAACATAAATTCAAAACCGCGCAAAAATAAATCGCGTAAAAAAGGATTGGGTGTTCTAAGATTGATGATTCAATGATATATTTATATTTTAAGAAACCGTCAGCAATTTATAAAAGTCATCTATTTATGCTTTTCATATTTTTTTAAGACGATATTTTATATAGAATATCGAAATATTATTGTTTTTTTTTTGTAATACTGGTATTTTATTTTATATTATTATATACCAATGGGAATTCCATTGGGAAGAGCTTTAACAATATTGCTTCGGATGTTGATATATTCAACGTGGACATGAATAAGTTTAGACGAGTATTTTTGTTACGTATTCAAGTAGACTTTGTCTGAGCTTACTTAGCTAACTTCCTTGCCAATTTCAGGTGCTTAAATTGTTTTTAAATATTCTGCTATACCTTTTTTTTAGTGCAAAAGTAATAAACTTTTTTGTAATCATTTTGATAAGAAAATACAGATAAAAATACCACAATATCGGTATTAAAATATTCGTCCTTTATTTCGATCCTTAATAGCATATATTTCGTCCACTATGGTCTAGTTCAGCGATCGGAAAACTTTTTGGGCTCACGGACTACTAAATTCACACTTTTAATCCAGCGGACCACTAACTGGACTTTTATGTTAAGTATTACATATTGAAATAAAAATGATCAAATGCGTCTAAAAATGCACTAAGTTCATAAAATAATGTCAGATTTCTCCGCGGACCATCAAAATTTTCTCGCGGAGCACACTTTGCCGATCGCTGGGCTAGTTGGTAAGGTGGGTCTGTGTTCGATTCCCGGTAAGGTCAATATCAAATTTGATTTTTTTTTTCAATTTAAGTTTGATACCTAAGACGTAGGTGTGTGTGATGTCAATTACTCTCTCCGAGTAGATCTCGAGTGACTTAACAAAAATTATTCCCATCGAGTTTATTTCATATGATCTTTCAACTTTAAAACATTATTTATATATTTGGCATAAAATCACCTGAATGCGTCTCTGTTCATATCCACCGTTGCAGTGAGTGTGTAAATAGTAAATAATACTATTATGCCAACGAATTGCTTACATTAACTAGTTCATTGATACAATGTTTTTCGCCTGTCGAGAGATAACGTTTAATATCTCGAGAAAAATACACGAAATGTACGATTCAATTCACTTATTAAGATGCCGAGTGTGGGCTATTTATTATTTGGGTTTACCTGACACAAGAGAGGCGTCTCTTATTCCAATACAAAAATAGTGGTCTAGTCATTGAACTACTACAACTACCACTCAATAGAAGCGTACCAAAAATACTTAGATTTAACAATTAGAGGAGTATGGACGAACATGTAAATGAGTATGGACGTACTTCAAACTGAATACTGGAGTATCGGTCTGTGAGTATATATGGGCCCATTAGTGGTAAAGTGAGCCAAGTGGTATTTTATAAAAAAGCAAGTTACATGCGTTGCAATATTCTACACGTCTCAAAGTATCGTAAAAGTGAAGTAACCTCAGTTGACACACATTGCAATACTGTTAGCCCCGTAAAATAAAAAAAAAAATATGCAATCCACCAAACATCAAGTGAAGATTTTTTTTCACCTCTTTACGGCTCATATATGCTTTAAGTATGAATTACTTGTTGGAAAAAGTCACACAATTGTCAAGTTATGAAAACTCAAGTAAAGTAAGGTCAGTACAGATCTATTCACTCCTCAAAAGCAAGGGTCGGTAACCTTTTGTTGTAAAAGTGCCAAATATTTTACATGGGGATTAGTGCGGGCCGCACTTTGATCACATGTCATTACACTGTAATGACATGTGTAAGCAAATATTTTAATCTAGAGAACCTTGCGGGCCGCACCACGACGCCTCGCGGGTTGCCGACCCCTGCTCTAAAGGTTAAACTAAATTTATTTATTTGATTATTACACAAGTCGTAGATGAAAGAGTTATGTTACTCAATCCAAGTGTTTAATAAATTGTGTACAATGTTTTATACGAGGTATTTCAACAGAAGTTTTTCTACGAGAACTGCTTGTAATTCAAACGCTCAACATCTCTTTTTAAAGAGAGTAATAGGAATAGAAGAATAAGGCTAGGACAGCTAATTAGCTAATCGATCTCGCTACGTTATAAACGGATCGGAAAGGATAGGACGAGATTTGTAGACATCACAAACACCCATGCCTTCAAACATAAATCGAAAAAATTCAGTTTGTACTGAGACTCGAACCCGTGAAATCCGGCACGGAAGCCTACAACGCTAACCACAGTGCTATAAGACCCGACAACTGAGTACTATTTATGGGACCATAAGATCCGACTACTACTGATGACTGTTAATGCGTGATATTTAAAAAGTCGGATTGTGGAGCAGTGGTTAACGTAATTGACTTCCGTGACACGGGATCGAGACACAGTTCGAACAGTATTTTCAAAATCGTGTAAAAAAGAGTTTATTTGGAATACACCTTTTAATTATAGTTCAACAATCTTTGGAAGGGGAGAATTCTATAAGAGGTGAAATGGAGTAAAAAAAGAGGTACAGTTTCCTGATCTACTTTGTTGAAAACGTTGCAAGCAAAACGCATCAGGAGTGGAGATAATTAAAAAAACAATACTTAACCCTTTTAATACCCTATAATTTTTCACAGGTTTGCCAAAAATACCCTGAGAAATATTTGTTTTAAGTGTTTTTGTAAATTCATGAAAAAGTATTAAAAATAAAAATATTTTGGTACAATATTTTATAGTGTATGGAGAAATAACATTGCAGACTTATTTACGTCCCCGACGTATTATATTTAGTAAACATACAGTGAGTTTAGGAAGGGATACTCCATCAAAGGAATAAAAAAAATCCGTAATAACTTTTGCATTACATATATTATTATTCTATAATTACTGTTTTACTGGGGAGGGGGGTTACAATAGTGTTTATTTAGTATTTTTTTATCTGCATCATTACATCTTGGAACAAAAATTACATTTAACAAAATTAAAATAAAAAAATACATTAGATTTCAACTTTTTTTATGGAAAAAACAACGCTTTGTGGGGCTGTATTATATATCTTTGGAACTGTAAGTGGCTCGGATGTCAAATGTTAAGTTTCCTATGTTATGAAACTTCTCAAATTAACATAAATTATGTTACGTACATAAAAATATATGTACCATTTAGAAAAGCCGATATATCGGCTCGAGGGTATTAAAAGGGTTAATGAAATTAATCGATTGGAATAGCAATGAATGGAAATGTGCGAAAGACCGCGGCCGCGATTGAAGCTCTCGAGAATCAACACTCGACAACGGCGAATTTGTAACAAGGCAACTCGTAAACACATTTGATTCGTGTATATTTTTAATATTTTCATGTGTGCTCACCTTACGTGATACTTGATAGTAAAGTAAACAAATTTAGATTCACGTTGGCTCGCGGTGACGTGACGAACGTGAAGGAAACACAATTATTAATGTAAAAATACCTACATGCCATTTGTAAGGTCGTGCCGTATCTATTATATCTTTCAAGTAGAATAATAATGCTATCTGAAAGTGCTATATGCAATTATATCAGTAATAATTATAGATGTTAGTTTGTTTGGTCTGTATTTTTAGCAATAACAGATGAGATTTTGTTGCGTCAACATTGGTATTTTGACTATAAATAGATGTCATTTTAAATTGGCCTGCAAAAATCGCATTCGTGGGGCAGTGGTTAACGACGTTGGTTTCTCCGACGGATATCACGGATTTTTTTTCAATCGATTTATCGATGACTGTGATATCTGAAAATTCCCTCTCACCCTTTTTATCCTAAAATAAGCCTGTAATAAAATAATGGCGATTAGCTAACATTCACAATTAATTTTCTATTCTTATACTCAATCACATACTATCTACGAAAAATATATGGTTAATCAAACTGAGTATCAAAAAGTTTTCGTAGAAGAACTTTTGTTGAGACACTAATATATTACAAATTATGAGGCTATATGATCTACATGGATTAAGAAAATAAGTTTAATTCAATTTTTTATGCAGAAATTTTTATTTTTTTTATTTTAAAACTTTTCAAAAAAGGCTTAAGCGTAGATATTTTTATATGATACATATTCTATAATGATTTCGATATATGGGCTCATTAGAGGTGAAGTGAGCCAAGTGATGTTTTATAAAAAAAAAAAAGTTAGATGCGTTGTAATATTCTACAAGTCTTAAAGTATCGTAAAAGTGAAGTTACCTCAGTTAATAATCATTGCAATAGTAAATAGTAAAAGTAAGTAAAAAAAATATGCAATCCACCAAAGCACCAAGTAAAGACGTGATAGTACTAAAAAAATACTATTTTACTAGTTGGCTCACTTCACTTCTAATGGACCCATATTTACCTTGGCTTCAATGTGAAAGCTTCGTATTTACATTAATTGAACGAAAAAATATTTGTATTTATTTACGCAATCCAGAAATTGAGCCCAAAATTTAAATGAGCCCTTGTTTTTTTTATTTATTGTTAATAAAATGAAAGTAAGTTTATTTTGTTTTCAGTAAATTTACATTAGATTTATAAAAAAAACAAATTTTACTTCTATGCCGCGGGATATTTGAAGTATATTAAAATATTTATATTCCTTGAATTGTTTTGTTTATAACATGATGCTAAGAAAACAATAATACAGCGAAATTATATAATACTGCGAACATATTTTGCATACACATTATTTAAGCAAACACGTTTTATGCTGGAATACGATATACGATATATTTTTTCCAACTATGTACAAAGTCACTTACAGAGTCCTTAACCGTCAATTCTTGGTGGAAAGTAGGGATTCTGTGTCGAGACGTCCCGGGACTTTTAAGGTTTTTTGCTGCGTTAAGTCCCGGGACTTTGTTGTTATATGTCCCGGGACTTAAGAAAGCAAAATTGTACATTTTAACTTTGAAAAAAACCATTCTAACAAATAAAAATTGGATGCAAGCAATCGCTAATGTGACCTTAAAAGTTAATTTTGATTTAAAATAAATTTACATTGGTGTCTATCATCTGATGTTGTTTTATTTACAAATGTTTTTCACTATTGTACAAAGTTACCAATGTCTCAATAGGACAAAAAAAGGTATAAAAGCTGTATTGTGGTTTGTGAAGTAACGGTCATAATTTTACCCTATTCATTGTTATTTTTTCAATACATGTACCGTCATCATCCCTTTTTAGTATATATATACAAATATTTAATTTTAATAAATTTATAATTTTATTGAAGGGGAAATAAAAGTCCCAAGTCCCGGGAAGTCCCGGGACTTTGAAAAACCCGAGACTTCAGAATCCCTAGTGGAAAGGCATTATATTTATTAGAAATAGAACACGAATTATACACTAACATGATATTATAATCATCACTAATGTATTTTGCTGATTAAAAATATATTCTAACAATGTTTGTTCTTTTATAAAGGTTTTAATTACCGATTGTTTCAAATATTTTAAAGTTAATTACTATTTACTCGAAAGAGTATTTTTACATCAGTAAATTCAATTAATTCGTTTCTATTTTCGATAGCGAAGATTATGAAAGTGTAAATAAATTAGGTGTATAAGAAGGTGTAGAGAAGATGATATGGTCTAAATTTCCTTTTTAACCAACTACAGTAGCACCCCCTATAATGACATCCCGTTATATAAACCCATACTATTTATGAGACACTTTTTCTTACAGTGAAATTACCCCCTATAATGACAAAAAATCAAAACCCTAATCGAAACTTTTTTTTAAATATATCGTAAGCATTCATAGCTAGAAAAAGAGAGGTTGAACAACTGAGTAACAAGCAGTTCTCGTAGAAACATTTCTGTTGAGATAAACTCCATTAGGAGTCCATATACTCCATATTGGGAGCGGAAATGGTTTAAAAAAAAGCTTATAGAGTAACAAAAAAATGAAATCCAAAAGATTCATTAAAAAAATATTGCAACGGTTGGTGGAGTTTTTATCATTCATCACTATCACAAATCACTGTGACTTGACTTGATGACTTGCTGTGAAAGTATGCTTCTTTTCAGATGAAGAAGAGGATGGTATCTTCTCTTTATTTTTTTCATAAATCCACAATGCTTTATTTGTAATAGCATTGGTATCAATTGGCATTCGTTTTTGTGTTTGGTCCTTTATCCAAATCATTAATGCCTTCTCCATGTTTTCCATTGGAATATCTCTGATATATGAAGTTGTGCTCGCACTCGTAGTGCCAGCTGCTACACTCTTTCTAATTGAGTTTTCATTTTTTCTAATGGTTCTTCTTGTAGCTTCATTCATGCTATATAATCTAGCAACATCTATTACTCTTTCTCCGTTTTGTAAACGATCCAAAAAAAATATTTTGGTTGCTAACGAAATAACTTTTCTTTTTACTTCTTTCGACATAATTAGGCTACAAACATTATTCAAGATATAAAACACGTAATTAAAAATTATATACTCGTTTTTTACTTGCGAATAAGTTAATTTGTTGAAGCCGTGTTAAAGCGAAAACGTGTAAAAAAGGTACCGTGTAAATCGAAGGATAGGTGTACTTTGCAGTAAACATATTTTTTTAAATGTACACTCGACCCTTTTTTTACACGGTGTATACGTTCCACACAATACCGTGTTAAAAATAGTATACTAAAATAAACAAAGATTATTCACTATCATTCAGACAATAGACGAATGCAAATTTGATAAGACATTGAGTTATCACGAATACGTGTAATATTTCTTTCCAAATCTTAAGGCTTACCGAAATAACTCTCTCATAGTAATGACTCAATGATAAGCTAATACATGCAAGTGATGTAGTACCGTGTTATTTTGAAACCGTGTAAAATCAGAGTCCAGTGTCATTGCCTTTCTACCGAAAATTGACACCTTAAAAGTTTACAACTTTACACTTCTTTAAATCGACCAACAGTAAGTCATATTTGTTTGTCGAGGATTTGTATGCACAGGAGGGATCATTTTTTTTATATTATACACCTCTTTTAAGCATCGTGGCTACACCCACTTCGAGATTCCCTGACAGCCAGGAGTGGGCTGGAGGGGGCTCGGAGGGGCTCGCGCGAGCCCCTTGTTAAATTAATAGAAAACAATATTCTCAGATCAAATTAGTACATAGCTGCAATTTCTGACATATACTATCTACGACAGCTTCCAGTATACACAGTAGTACATTTATAGCCATTTACATTGATAAATTTATGGTAAACTGCATATTGTTGCATATTTTAAGTGTATTAAGTAACAATCGTTTGCTAATTTAAAAATATTGCATATAACTGCACATGACTGATAAATTACTATGATATTAAGCGAGCCCCTTGTTAACGTATTGGCAGCCCACCGCTGCTGACAGCTATTAGCTAACTACTAGTTATGTTCTAGTTCTAGTCGGAGAATTCTGTTTGGAGATAACGTGTACGGAAGAATCCGTTCAGCTTTTCAATCACCAAGTCTTGAAACTTATTTTACGAGTATGAAGGGCCTATTGATTCTTGGCTAGCATAATACAGGCTAATCTTATACACCAAGTTTATTAAGAGCTGGTGTACACCAACAATGGCTGACAGAAAAAAATGTTCAATTCACGAGCTCATGTTATTGTATTTATTAGTACAAAATATAAAAAAATGGTTTTTTACCTCTGAGGTTGGTACTATCGGAAATGTAATGGATCGATTATTTTGGTTACCTCTATATAAAACAAAATCATACGGGATGTAGTTATTAATAAAGTAAAGCTTCACCCATGAGATGTGAGCTATATTCCATACATATATTATGATAATATGTGTTTAAGTATTCAAAAAATGCACGTGTGCAAACATTATCGTGGTCGATAGAAGTAGCGATATATACATACATATGAACAACTTTCACTTATGGTAAGAAATTATATTCTCTTGTGCACTTGAAAATAAGTAATTTTCTTAAGCTCATTGCATAGGCAAAGCCACACGGGGCATTGCCATTGAAATTTGCTTGTTTTTTTAGTAATAAGTTAATAAATCGTGCTGTTTAAACAGTATATCATGTTTTAAACCAGTGCTTCCCAACCTTTTTCGTTCCACGGCCCCCTAAATCTAAAAAAAATAATCCGCGACCCTCCTCAATTGTCTCCGTTTTTTTTTTAGCTCACCGACGAATTCCATATCTTTAATTCGCTATAATTTTTCCCCGAATTGTCTCCGTAACTCATTTTTTTTTAACTCACCGACGAATTCTATATCCTCAATTTGCTATAATTTTTCCCCGGATTGTCTCTGTAACTCGTTTTCTTTTTTTTTTAGCTCACCCACGAATTCGAAATTGTCGATTTGCTATACTTTTTCCCCAGAATCCAATTTCTCGATCCCGCATTCCCACGGCGGCCTTCAATATGTGAAGCACCGATTTGACAGACTTAAATATATAGATATTTGTACTTTTTACTGAATTTCGCTGCCCATAAGTTGGGAAGCACTGTTTTAAACAATTTGAAATATCCAAAATCATGTTTAAGAAAAATATTTCGAATCATACGAAACCGGGAGTCAACCCAATAAACGCAATTAAAATGTGAATAAAGATCATTCGATAGTGATTATATACATGGCTAACAAGTACCGAAGCTGCCTGATCTATTGAATACCAGGATACTTCTTGTTCTTCAAGAATCCAAGAAGTGTCCATCTGGTGAAATAATTTTGCTGCCTGATATGTACATAAATTCCACTGAGGAATCATAGACAATATACTGTGTAAAAATATCAGGACGAGTCGCAGATACACCATAACCACACAATTGTGGTGTTCGTGATGATTCAAAAAATAATTTTAAAATTAATGCTATGAATTTAAATTATTTTGATGATTTATTTGTTAAATTCGTAGTTCCCGACTATTTCCGATTAATATAGTTTACAAAGCTTCCACGCTACTCGGTTTAACAATAAACGGCGTGGATCTCTTATCACTAAGAGATGTCTGCTGTTAATGTCTATAGTAAAAAAATAAACGTTATTTTTAATTAAATGTATTCTTAATTGAATACCAAATGTGCCTAAAGAGATCTGGATCGTATATACTTGAAATGGCCACCTTTAAATTCCACCTTTTCTATATTGGCAAGATCAGTTCAATGTGAAGCCAGTTTACACGAGATCATCGCATGTAATTTTCCTATGCTGTGAAGATAATTTTTTTTGCAATATTACTGTTTCAATAGCTCAATTCTATGATAGCCAACTACATCACTAGTAGTTACACGTATTTTGTCGCTTGTACCATTTCCTTTCCGAGATAGTGGAGCGATAAAAAAATAGCATACTTAGATGAATTTGACATGTTACTAAACTCCCAACATCTCTTATCTCAGGTGTCATAAACTGTCGGAATGAAAACTATACAAAATATTAGACATAAAAATTGGTTATCTAAGCAAATAAAGCATCAAAGTTACAAAACAACACGCGTGACACTTCTTTATTGAACTATGGTGACCACACTTGCAGGCAGAGGCGACATAGAAGTAATAAATAATAATCATGAAAAGATGAATAGATATAGTTTGTCATGTGACAAACTATATCACTTTATACACACATAATATAGACAAGTACAAATAAAACTTTTTAAAAGTTGAATATAGGTCGACTGCCTGCGTGGTCGAGTGTTCAAAGTTGTTGGCTTCGATTACTGAGATCACGGGTTCGAATCCAAGTACGGACTTTTTTATTAATTTCTGTTTGAATGCATGGATGTATGTGATCTCTTGAATTCCCCCCCCCCCCCGTCCTATCCTGAAAACGGACTGCAACGAGAGCGATCAGCTTACTACTGGCCCTGGTTTAGCCTTATCCTTCTATTGAAAAAAAAGAGAGGTTGAGTAACTTAGTAACAGCAGTTCTCTTAGAAACAGTTATTTTAGGCTCAACTTCATTAGGAGCCCATATACCCCACATTTGGAGTGGAAATGGTAGAAATATAAAAATAAATAGACATACGCATTTAAAAAAATAAATGAAAAAATTTGTTTTGTTTTAATGTTTAATGTTATGGGTGCCAAATATGTTATGTTGCAAACCAACAAAAGATTAAATGATATGTATATGGCTTTTCCCCAAATGTTTAAATAATATGTCTCGATGTTGTACCTCGAATATTGAAAAAATGTGCGGGGTTTTCTATGTATAGAAGAGTCTTGTTCGCAAGAATCGATGCACGGAGAATTCGTTTTCGGAATAATCTAGTACGGAAGACTCAAAGTAACCAGTAGGGCTTGTCGGTTTTCAAAAACCGTTTTTTTTGCTAAATTTGTGACATTCGCAAAACCGGTTTTTAAAGTTCGTAACCGGTTGTGTCGAATTATCCATAAACGAGTCTATAAACAAAAGGGCAGAAAATTTGGAACTTTTATTTGATGGCTTAAAGACCATATGCCCCCCTTTTTTACCCAGCGAAAGGGTAATTTCGATATCAAGAAATTTTGTTACAAAACGATCAGTGGAAGCTTAGTGTTTTCTTAAATAATATTTTCTGAAGAGTAACACCAAATAATTTATTGTTGTGCAATATTATGTATGTACATAAACAACATAAACAAAATGAACTCTTTCTCGCTATTTTATTTGAATTTCGATTGACCGGTTTTCGAACAATATTGATAACCGGTTTTTTTTAAAGTCGGTTTTTGTATAAGCCCTAGTAACCACTAACCAGTGAGTAACCGGTATCATTCAACCATTCCAGTAAATTGCAACCGTATTTGAATAGTAACTATGTTGTTATACTTAATTCGTTCTAGCGAAAATGTCGTTTTTAATTAGCTGTGGCATTTTCGAAACTCTAGCGAGCTGAATTTTATCACTTACAGAAATATTTCGTCATTATACTGGCAGAAATGATAAAGTAAAAAAAAAACACAAAAGAAAGTAAGCTAACAATGAGATTCTTAAATATCTTTACTTTGTCTGGAGTTACTCAGGACGTGACCTAATCATAATTCCGGTATCTAATCCCGGATCTTTTTTGTAATCTGGGATTTTGGGATTGACAATCTTTTAATAACAGAATCCCGGGATCCCAGTATTGATCATTTATCATAAAATCATGTTTTTATTTTTTTTACATATAACTAATTTTAATACAAAAAATAACTGGCATTACAGCTAAACAAAAAGGTAACATATTTTTTTAATAAGTTACAGTTGCTTGAAGACAATTCATCCGTTCTCAATATCTCAAATTAAAATTGAAAACAATCTTATACCAGCCTAAAAAATAAATGATTGAAACTGAATTTTGAATAAAATAATGAAAAAAAAAACATGTAATATGAGCGGGAGTAATATCACAATTTATTTATTTCGTATGTAGGTATTATACAAAAATATGTATATAAAAAAAATTGAGGTAAACTGTCGCAAATTGTTTTATTATTAAATTATATGGTAGTAAATCGGGAAAAATTGAGATTTTAAAATTGATTTTTACATGTTATAGTGAATCCCAAAATCACGGGATCGGTAGAGATCCTAACAAAATGTTTGGGATCCCGGGATTGTACGCCTTATAGGCAATCAATCGTTTTTGTTTATTATTAAGTCCAGCTATAATTAACCTGCGACTCATTTAACGTTTATGTGCGGCCCGAAACTAATGATTTTTCAAACATCTGGTATTATTTTCAAAACAACGTAAACAAATTAATATTTTGGATACATTTGTATTTTTGCGTACTATAATTTAAGTATTGTTTTGTTTGTCCTCACTGGTCAAACAAAAAAAAAAGGTTAATTATGATTGATTTGTGCCAAAATGGCATAAGCCCATCTATATTTTTTTACTATCTTACTAAGATCGTAGGATTACTCAGAACTATCAATTGTAATTCTTTAACTTCTATCAGTGAGTTAAATATTAATAAATACATATATAATATCGACTGTGGAAAGGAAAAAGGACGTAACCCACACATATCAAATTTTACAGGAGGCGCAAAAAATGTGTTTTGATGATTTTGAACCATATGCAAATTATGAATTATACACAACCTTGAAGTGCACGGATACTTCTAAACTGGTGTTTAATTGACATAATCTAATATTAATTGACGAAATTGTCTAGGGAAAACCTTTATTTCAATCTTTTTTCTTGGTTTTAACTTTTTACAAGGCCATCTTTTTCAAATTTAAATACTAATTTGGCATTTGCAGCTTGCATCCTTTTGATAGAACGTGTATCAAGTTTAATACATTGTGATTATCGAAAAAGACCTGTTTTGAAAAAAGTGTGGGTTACGTCCTTTTCCCTTTCCACACTCGATTTAATAATGTTTCTAATAAGAAGATAGCACTGTCAAAAATCTATAGCTCAGAACTTCTTTATTGAATATCAATTTTGTCCAGTGGCGGTCGAGATGATTTAAATATACAACAGACAGCTTAACATTATGTATTGTGTTGCAAACAGTTAACAATCGATGGTTGTTTCAGCTTTACGCTATCTTAAGCCGGTCGCTTTACACCCAGAGTCGCCCTCTGTTATTTGGTTGCCGATTCGTTTTTCGTGCATCATAATCTATTGATCGATGTAAACAAGCGATATGTAATCGCGAAACTATCGACAAGTGTACGCGATAATGGCTCTTAAGTACCTCGGCCATACCTCTCTAAATGTAAAAACGTAATCACTAGACGGGAAAACAAG
Organism: Himalopsyche anomala; assembly: GCA_031772345.1. Classification (NCBI taxonomy): domain Eukaryota; kingdom Metazoa; phylum Arthropoda; class Insecta; order Trichoptera; family Rhyacophilidae; genus Himalopsyche; species Himalopsyche anomala. The sequence goes on from CM062838.1 coordinate 11,573,780, forward strand.
CTTGGTATATTATCATTAGGCTGGTACATCAGGAGGATACTTGGAAAAGCTTTTTTTACATGCACTATTTTTGACGGATCCGTGGTGCAGTATTTAACGTTGTTAGCTTCCGCGGAGATCACACGGGCTCAAGTCCCAATACGAACTGAATTTATTCAATTGATTTATCAATTTCTGTTTGTATGCATGAAATTTTACGATTCCTAAAAATGTCCTCATATCCTTTCAATCTTAAAATAATGAGGTGTATCGAGAGCGATTAGCTAACCGTTAGTTATGTCTTAACACTTCCTCTACGGTGCTTCCGTAGAGGAAGTAAAAATGCTTCCGATATATTGCTGGCTCTTAAAGAACCAAATGAAAAAACATGTTTTAACACTGATCGCCCTTTGATGGACGGTATAAACTAGGGTATCCAATCCCGGAGCCTTTTTTCAATCCCGGGATTTTGGGATTGAGATTAGTCACGAGGAATTTGAATCTCAATTCCCTATACTTTTCCTCGGATTATCGGCAACCTTGTGTTTTTTATTTTAGTTCACCGAGGAATTTGAAATCGCCGATTTGGTATACTTTTTCCCAAGATTGTCACAAAACCTCGTTTTTTTTTTTTAACTCTCCGAGGAATTTGAAATCCACAATTTGCCAATTTCGTCTCACTTTTCGGGATATACTCAAAATTTCTCTATCCCGAAGTCCCGGGATCGCGACCATGCCAATCCCGGGATTTCGGGATCAGAAAATTAAACGGGTTCTCGGGATTGGATGCCCTAGTATAAACCCATGACGTTCATTTAAAAAAACATGTTTTTCACTTGGTTCTTTAATGTTCTTTAAGTAATTTTTAACACCATAGGGGAAGTATTAACCATATTCGTTCTATCCCTTCTTTCTTCGGAAAAAAAAGAAATTGAGCAACTAAGTAGCAATCAGTTTTCGTAGAAAAAAATGTATTGAAATATAATAATACTTCGATTAGGAGTGGACATGTATTTAAAAAAATGTACCGTTGATCTGTTAGCTGATTGCCGTGACCGATAGATAGGTGGTTCTTTTATGGCACATTTTTTATTGCCACCCATTCTAACGACAAAAGAAAACGAACAACAAACAACATTTAAATACACGAGAAGAAAGAGAAATAGATCAAGAGCTCTTCTCTCTCAGTCTGTTCTTCTGCGTACTTCTGACGGTTTGCTGACAGTTTGCAAACCATCAGAACAGAGCTTCTGTAAAAGATGAAAGACGCCAGTCATTTCTATGCGTTTAAAATTTCGGTTCAGGGCAATACCGAGAAACCGGTATTTTTTGCATTTTCAAAAACACCATGAATACTGGGTTTCTGTTTTTTGTTAATCACAATGTAGGAACTCACTCGGTTGACTTCTTTCCCGTTTTTCAGTGCTTTCAATAAAAAAATCTTCTGTATTTTTTAACAATGTTATAATATTCATTTATATATGACTATCTATTCATATATTATGTGAAAACGGAAGTCATTTAAATCAAAGATTGGTGAAGTTTGCCTCCCAGATATTATTCAAAACTCAAACAGCTTGAAAATCAATCAGCAAATAGTTTTGAGGACATTTAAAATAGATTTAATTTTCTGTTAAGAGTTTGTTCAACGACGCATCTGAAGACGGTGTCTGCCTTATCTTAATTATTATGAAAATAAAAGATTAACACACAGATGGTGAAAAGAACAAACAATGACAATCTTATTCTGTACATGCATGAATAAATCAACAATTTTTGAATTGCAAAGTTTTTTTAACGTTCACGTTTTGTATTCGTATTTAAATTTTATATTTCATCGACCTTAAAAAATCCGTTTAACCTAATTAACCTAAGTTTAATATTCTTGTGTGAATAATAATTGATCTTAAGAAAGCAGATCCTGCTTTACCTGTATATAATGATTTTTAGAGGTGTGTGACATGTTGCAACGCGTATTAAACCACAGCTTTCCACATTATTATCAATTGGGGAACGAAAATGTCAGTCACTTTTAGAGTGTTCACTGTCAATACTTGGTGGAAAGGCATTATATTAATAAAAACACAATATTGCTCATTGCGAGCATTGTCAGTTGAGAATGCTCGCAATGAGCGAAACCGGTCCTGACATATTAAATAAAGTGGAATGAAGTACAAAGGAATATTGTGTTTTTGAAAATGACAGTAATCACGGATTTATAGCGCTCTACATCATTTTTTAAGAAATAAATTTGCACTATTTGCAAGCGTTGTTTTGAAGTAAGTCTATTCAAGGTGAAATAGCAAACCCAACTGAGTACAAATCAGCTGTCAATTGACTGTCGCTGGTAAAAGTGTTGATAATTCCAAAAACAAACCACTAAAATATACCTTTTATTTAGAATTATTATTGATACATATTTCTGTACTTGGAAGCATAAAGCGATGTGTCAACTTTTACCAATAACCAAAATTATAATTGCTTTATGGATTTTTAAAAATCATATCCTATAATTTTCGTGTACATACTTAATTAATCATAAAAATGAAATAAAAAGTTTGAAAAATGTTCACCAAAAGAAGAGGTTTTTAGCTCTATTGTAACTAGGGTAACCAATCCTGGAGCCTTCTTCCAAACCCGGTAATGGGATTAGCTCACCGAGGAATTTTAAATCCTTGATTTGGTATACTTTTTCCCCAGCTTATCTCCGAAAGTCGTTTTTTTTATTAGCTCACCGAGTAATTTGAAATCTTCGATTTGCTATACATTCTCCAAAGCTAGTCTCCAAAATCCTATCAATTTTCGGGATTTTCTCGAGATTTCTCAATCCCGAAATCCCGGGATCGCGACCATGTCAGTCCCGGGATTTCGGGATCAGAAAATTGGACGAGATCCCGGGATTGGATACCCTAGTTGTAACGTTGTCTAAATGAACATGACGTCCTTTGCCTCCAGGTTACAGATTTGATATTAGCATTGAAAATATTAAACTAGCTAGCATTGAAAAAGTCCATTTACACTAGCTTTTATTGAAAAAGTCCATTTACACATTTTGCTAGCGAACAATTGAGAATTATTGTAAGCTCATTGTATTTACCTATTTAATTATTTTTGATTAAAGATAAGTCGTGAATTTTCAGTAGATAATTGAATTTCATTAACTTATAATTTGTTGAGCGATGATTTTCAATTTTTTTTCGTAACTATCAATAATAATTGTTTTGTACACCTTCTCATTGGACAAGCACAATATTGTATAAAAAATAGCTGAATGTTGTAATTTATTTATCATTAAAATCATACGATGAATGAAACAGGTTCTAGTCATTAAAAAGGTGTTACTAGTTAGAGCGAGGAAGTTGCGTTTTATTCTTGTAAATATAATGCCCGCCCACTAAGCGTTGGCAGTTAACACTTTAAATGTAATTATTGACTTTTTGCTTAGTTAGCATGGATGTAAAAAAACATGAAATTGTTTACTGTTGATCTTTCTGTACGTCTATAAGAATACATAAGATAGCACTCATAGAAAATATTTACAAATACTAAGCGAAAAATTGCACGGTAATGAAAATATAGCTTCGTTGTTCTAGCCAACAACGCGAACATCAAACAGTTGTTGAATAAATTTGAATCGTTCAAAGTGTGTACATTCATTCATTCACAAGTTTTGTCAATAACGACTTGGGCTCCGACATCTTCAGACGCTCAAGTGCACGGATGAACTTTCGTAAATCACTTAGTTTAAAGCTATCGCTGGCGAAATGGGTTAACCCATGAAAATGCTTACATATTTGAATGGTGAGTAATTTAAAGAATTATATTTTTTTTTTGCTGGAAAATTTTCCACACATAATGAAAGTAATTAAGTGTGTATCTTATCCCTTCCTGCGTCCAATATAATTAAAAAATTGTATATAATCATAAAATAAAAATAATAAAAGATTTTTAGTACTTTTTCCACTTAAAATTTATTTGATCAGGACCGGTTTCGCTCCTCACGAGCACTATCAACTGATAAGGAAAATAAATTAAACAGCGTTATTTATACAAGTTAAATTGACTAATTTACTATCTATGTCTAATGTAATTTACTAATGTCAGTTCAAGTTCATCCGTGCGCTTGAACGCCTGAAGATGCCGAAAGGCGAAACCCGGGTCGTTAGTGACAAAATCTGTGGGAGTGTACATAATTTGAATGATTCAAATTTAATATTGAAATTCCACCAAGCACCTTCAGTCGAAATCTTAAATTAAAGTTAAATTGAAATAAAAAGGTGTAAGCAATTACTAACAATTAAAAGGATTTACAAATTACATTATAATTACACAAAATTAAAGTGCTTAACACCTATAACATACAATTAAAAAATCATCAATAAATTTTAAGTGGAAACACAATGGGAAATTTTTAGACAAAATGAAACTCTACATTACTAAAGTGAATAACTTAATGATGATTTTGTGTTTTTCCCGCTTCCATGTAATGATGTATGTACTTCAACAAAATCATGTATATAATCATGATCATGTATTATTGTATTATATATAATCAAAATCATGTATATAATCAATGTTTTGTTTATTCGTAAACGTTTCGATGCTTATCAAAGAAGCGAAACACGTGTCACAAATTCTAGCACAACAAGTGGAATAAAAAAGTTATCAAATTCAATAACGTCTTTCCACCAAAAATTGCTAGCTTAAACATTAAACGTTTAATACAGAGCTGTGGGATCGTAAAAAAACCGCGACGCTTCTATAGTAAATGATACTAAATGTTATACAAAGTATTCGCGTCTTTTTTTTAAAATATTTTCTTAAATGCATTGTAATAGTATTATATTTAATTTTAATTAGAGAATCAGAGTATTACTTTTTGTACGACTCCGACATAACTTACAACACCACGACTCCACTACCCTGTTTTAATCCGTTGCTAAGTCTACGTAATCTGAATTGATTCTTTTTTCTTGCTAACTTCTCATTATAGATAATCCCGTCAAAATATTTTAGTCTTTCTATTATAAACAATTATTTCAATATATATTCAATTTACCTAGAATATCTCCAGCACCCTCCAGGAATATTCAAGTCCACGCCTTCGACTATCATCGCAACGGTACCACGCGCACGTGTGATCCCGTCTTAGCAACAGGCACCATTACAAAACCAGAACAAACAATGATACCTTCAAAACTTTCATTCAATATCCACACTACGCGAACTCACAATCGTCTACTTATCACCAACAAACTCGCGATCAACTAGCAAATAAAACACGAATTTAAACAGGAGAAAAACAACATACAAAAATAACAAAACGTTAATTTTGTAACGTAAATAGAAGTTAATTTCTCAAGTGATATATATTATTAGATAATAATTTAATAAGAGTATACTTAGAAAGTTATGCTGCAGAGAAAACAGCTACATTATTATTGAAAAGTAATTTATTCTCACTGGATAATGTTTGCTATAAACAACATAGATTTCATTGTTTGTAGAGTCGAGATAATATTTTGCTGCGAATATTGATTCAACAAGTGTTTTCACATGTTTAAAGCATACTATTTTCCACTGACACTGCGTATAGTTTTGTATTTTCGTGTATATTGGCGTTGCGACGCATTTGTCTGTGAGGAACAGCGTCCTCCCCTACCGACGGTTGCTCTCGCACTGGTGGTTCTGAGAGCCGAGAGCGTCTGCTCGTCGTTTTCCGGCGCCGCTCGGAGTGTAAGAAGACGCGGTTGATTCGTGGTGTCAAGATTAGCGCCGGAAAAACGGTTCGGAAAATTTGCTGCGTTTTGGTTTGCATGAGTGAAGCGCTCAATTTGGGCGATAGCTAAGTAATTTTCATTGATTTATCAAGTCAATTCAATGCGCTATGCGTAGTTTACTATCTGTTTTATGTTTACAATACAATTAGACCCTTATCAACGTAACCATATATTATTGTTACAACGACATAGTAACCGATTTATTACGATAAACGCTGTGTATTATTTATAATGTTTGAATTTCTTAAACTATTTGACAGATAATTTATGAACTCTTTATATTGATAACCTTATTGTAAAATGATGATCTTATAAAAAACAAAAAATATTTTTACATGACATAAATTTATCATAGTGAAAACCACGTGACGTTAATTAATGTAAATGTTTTAAGAAATTTGGTATTGAGATTAATTTCCCTCTAAAACAAGAGGTTAGCTGCGCGGGCCAATCCAACAAATGCGCGGCATAATTTTTCATATTTGATATAAAAACGTATATTTTTTTTTGATTTGCATAATAAAAAATAATATTATTTGATAATTTCTAGATAAGTTTTTACGTGTATTAAAAAAAACTTAAGAAACAACTGACCTCATTCAGTTTTATTTTACATAAAATAAAATAAAATTAAAATCAATCAGAATGTAAGCATAAAGAAACAAATAATCAGTCGCTAATAAAGTTTTTGTAATATTTTATGAATTTATTTAAAATTGTCTAGTCAAGGGGCGGGGAACCTTTTCTTCTCTAAAGGCCGCAGTAAACATTGACTCGGGAATCTTTGATCAGAAACAGGAATTTACGGTCAGAATATGTCAGGAATTTATGAAATTACATAAATTTACAGAATTACAGAATTAAGCCAAAAGGCCGCACTAGAGTAGCCTAAAGGCCGCAGGTTCCCCACGCCTGGTTTAGTTGTTCATGTCGTTCCTTAGAACTTATCTTTTCAGTATCTTCTCCACTTAGATCAATTTCGTGTTCTGATAAAATATAAGAATTTAATTATAGTTAAATTATCAAAATTTTCAATCTCTAATTTATTTCGGCCAAATAATATTATTCCAATGTAAAAAATATTATTTGAAAAGTTGTATTGGAGTGCGCGCCAACCTGGAATGATTGCGCGGAGGGGGTTTAAACTGCTGCATTCTGCAATGCTGCTTTACGGTAGTGGATCATGGCACCTGATGAAGTCTCAGAAAAACCGTATACTGAGCTTTGAGATTAGATACTTGCGTCGGCTAATGGGGGCTAGGTGGTTTGATTCGTGATTAGAGAACGTACAAGACAGCACCCTCTCATGTCAGTGTTCATGGAGAGAAATTGGAACTGGCTGAGTCACATGCTGCGGATGTCTTCGGAGAGTCTTTATCCTAACTGCCTTTTCTTCTGACCGATAGATGCCAACGTCCTGAACGATAGTGGGGTACTATTCCTAGGCTGAAGGTCACATGATGGTGCACTCACCAATTTTATTTTCAATAGTAAATTTAGATATTCAATAAAAAAGGATGTTAAAAAGCATTTCTAAAAATATCTTGTTACCAATAACAGCAATTGAACCTGCTAGGTGTGCGCCAAGCAAAAAAAAAGAGTAAAACTCGGTACATGTGTAAAAATTGTAATATGCCTTTCCATAGCGGAAAATTCTGGCAGTGATACCATTAATAATTGAATAATTATAGTCTTTTAAACAACCAAAAAAGGTTTCATTTAATTAGACTTTGTGGTTTCACAGTTATAGCACTTTTAGTGAGTCCTTGAGAAAATATGCAATCCTTCAAAAATAAACCGGGCACACGGGATAGTTTTACCTGATTTGTGCCGGGACCGAAGCGTGTAGTTGAGAGTATTTTCCAGATTTTCCGTAATAATTAGCTAGAAATTAATTATATGCAGTGGCGGTGAGTGAATCTTGAAAATATCCTCGTAACTAATCCACCCGCCCACCGGCGAAGCCATTAAACTTATGATTTAATCCCGCCTATGCATAAGAAGCTATCTTTATATAGAATATTATAAACGTCTTATGAGTGTGCATATTATTTTTGAATTAAATGAAGCGCCAATGCTGGATACTACAATTTCTTCAAAGGAATACAAACATGGGTGGGCTGCCAATACGTTAACAAGGGGCTCGCTTAACCTCAAAGCAATTATCGGTGTTCTGGGGGTAGGAGTGAATTTGTTTATCACTCCTATCCAATTACACGCGGAATTTAAAAAAGCCATCGATTGTTACTTAATACACTTTTCATATGTAACAATATGCAATTAACCGTAAACTTATCAATGCAAATGGCTAAAAATGTACTACTGTGTATAATGAAGTTGTTGTAGATAATATATAAGTCAGAAATTGCAGTTATATACTAGTTGGATCTGGAAATATTGTTTTCTCTTAAATTAATAAGCGGCTCGCCGGCCTTAGTAAATTTTAACAAGGGGCTCGCGCGAGCCCCTCCGAGCCCACTACAGCCCACCCCTACTTATACCATAGATAATTCCAATATTACTTATTTCTGTCTATGGTTTATTTTGACAGCTGTCACGTAGGAAAACGTTTCAAAGTCGAAAATAGATCTCTAAAATGACGCCCCATGAGTTGATGTCGACGAGTGCTGCCTACGTATATATTCTCGCAAGTAGTATTCATATGGCATGTTAATATTAGTTAATGGCATCTGAAGTTTTCCGACGCTTTTATTTGATTTGAAAAATCGAGCTTTTTAAATAGTGTTGCGGTTGGGGCATTCGCCACTGAACCCATGACCAGTGACGTAGCCATTTCAAATCAGAGTAATACCATGAAAGCTCAGCAAAAAAAGCGGCGCAAATTTCTACTTGCACAGTACGGAGCACGGAACACACCCCTTATCTACCGTTCTCGAATTCTTCGTTTTCCCGCATAGATCGTTTATTTTTTATAGTCCCGTTCAAATACCCATTTACATAATAATTCCCTGATTTACCGATTTCCTCGATCTATCGCCTAAATATTGCCGTCCCGTCACAACGATTGCAGCGGTGGGCTTCCAAAATATTAACAAAGGGCTCGATATTCGCGGTGCTATATTTTTTATCACTCTTATAGGATGATTCTCAATAATTAGAATGTTACTTAATATGATTTTAATATGTAAACATAGATATACTCAGGGCTTTTTTTACCTTATAACGCGGTGGAACGGCGTTCCGGCACCTTTTTTTCTCGAAACTTTAATAAATGTTCGTAAAATTTTATTTTTTCTATTTTAAGACTTTCGTTTCTTTTCTTGGAAGCCATTGACTGTTAATCCATTTTGAATATATAGGGTATCATAGGACCCATAAATTAATGTCATGCAAAAGATTATCAGGTATTTACATTCTTGGAAAGAGCTTGTTGTACATTATATTTTTTGTTCTGTTCTGTTCCCTTATTTCAAACCCAATCTGAGCGGACGTGACATGAACAAAAACGAGAAGTCTTTAATATCGCCGATTTCTTGGAACTAAATATCTATACATTTGAATCAATTGATAATATGGCTAATAGGAGAATACTCGAAATTTAATTTGCCAAAAAAATTTATGATGGGCATTTTTTTTTCCTTTGTTTGGCTATGCTTTATCTGCCTGTGTCCAACTTTATAGTCATTCATTACTGACCCGTGAATCTGTCAACATCGTTTGGTGAAAAGTTAAAATCCTTCAAAATACGTTGATCAATGGTTACTAAGAGGAAGACATTCGGCCACAGACACCAACAAAAAAAAAAGAAATAGGGACCATTTACCTGACGAAAATTGGGAAAAACTGTGGAAATCATTGTAATTGGAATGTAATTTTGGATAGCGTTTTTATTAAACTACATATTTTTTTAATGTAATTTTACATAATGTATGTAATGTTCTTTGTTTAATTTTCATTTGAAATTTCTAAAATAAATATAAAAATATGCATATTTTGTTTATTTTCTATGCATTATATGAAAAGCCGCCTTTAATTCTATCAAAATGATATTCGAATATATAATAAATAATATACCTTAGAAAATGCTAGAAAAAAGTGCGTTCCGGCACCTTTTTTTTCAAAAAAAAGCACTGGATATACTTATACATAAATTTAAAAACTCATGATATCTTTTAGTATGCATTCGAAATAAACGTATTTTACAAGAAATTTCAAAATGTAACTAAGTAAAAATGTAAGTCTTTTGTTTCATATTACATATAAACCATCTACAGCAATTACTGATCTGAAAATGTGTTTTACTTCAACAAGGGTCTCGCCGGCCTTAGTCAAATTCAACAATGGGCTCGCGTGAGCCCCTCCAACCCACCCTGCCCGATTTTTTGTTGAATATTTTCTTTTTCGCTCGTCTTGCCTCACATCTCGTTTTGCTATTTTTGAAGAAAACTAAAACTCTAGCTGAGAAACTGAAAATTATTTAAGACGTCGAAAAAATCAGCTTAAATGATTTCTGTTAAAATATAAGTGCCAAACTGCAAAAAGGCAACATAGTGTATATTAAGTAATTTAAAATATATATATATATTTTGGTATTATTTGAAGATTTACCTCAAAATCGGTTTCCCGCATTTTTCGTTTGCTTATTACGGACCCTTGAAAAACTTAAAATCGGAGATTCACTGTATGTACAACAAATTTCGTGGGGGAAGGCCTTGCGTGACGTTTGCATGAGTTCCCCAAATTCCTAGTCACGCCACTGCCCATGTCAACTTCGTCCATTTTCAAATGAAAACTAAAGTCAACTAGCATAGACCCTTCGTCGCCTTTTAGATAACGTAGACGCCGTTTAGCAGCAAAACTCTATGATATTGGCCACTTAGTGGCGAATATGACCCCATAAAGCAGGATGCTGAACTCGTCATATACAAGTCTCGCTTAATGCAGGAGAAAATAGAAGAGCTACGAAAGTTTATCCGACCGTCCATTGGACCGATCGGCCACGGTGGCTAAGAAACTTTCGGCGTCATATGGAGAGCGAGTAAACATAAAGTTATAGAAGGTTTTTGTTTATCTTGAAGTATTGATTTTATGCACACTTATGTGCACGTCATCAAGTCTTGGACAGTTGCTCCTGAGACACTCTTAGCCAAGGAAAAAACTTTAAATACACTTAACGTTTTTACGTCACTGGATGCTGCTGTATGAAATTATGGGATAGGAAAGCAGTGATGGGTGGAGTTGGGCAAGTATGGTTCTTTATCTACGAGTGCAATGACAGACCATTTAAATTGTAAGATAACAGAAATTTTCATAAACTTTAGCATAACACCTTCGTCCACTCAAGTTTTTAATTAAAAATACTATTACTATTACCAGGGCTGCGGAGTCGGAGTCGGGAGTCGTGGAGTCGGGAGACACCTATGCCCTCGAACATAAATTAATTTCAGAACATACTGTTCGTAATGGGACTCGAATCTGTGGGATCCGTCACGGAAGTCTTGTTTTACTCTGAGTGACCACCGATCAACGTATTTTAAAGTATTGAAAAGCGTCAAAGGTGCTACGACGAGTTAAGGCAAAAAAAAAAATTGAATATTGTATTGAAACATTAAAAATGCCAAGAAAAAAGGTGCCGGAACGCCGTTCCACCGCGTAACTGGAAAATAAAACATTTGTATTCTAATTATAGGAAATTTGATTTTAAATATTTATTTTTATTTTACACGAAATTTAGCGATGCTTTCACGTCATCTATAAAATAGTGGGTCAAGCTTTTATTGCGCCTGGCGCCTCCAATGCGCTCAATCCGCCCACCACTGGAGGTAAATAAAGTGTAACTTACGTATTATAAAAATCATTTTGTGTACCTTATTCCAAGTTTACACTGAGAATATGCTGTACAATGATTGTTACATTATTTTACATATTTATATTTATCCTCAAAATTATCACTTCATCAAACGTTGAATGAAATATAACAATAATAAAAGTATGTATTTATTATTATCATTAGTCAGATGTTAATTCGACTAACGAAACCTACCGAGAAAATTGGAAACAGTTATCTACATAAGATAATTTTTAGATAGCAGTAATACGCAGTCAAGCAGTTTTCTGTAAATGCTTATATTTTTATCGTATAGATGTCGTATTGAAAAAGAACAGAAAAAATATCATGTTCTGTTACAGTGAAACCTCGATTTTACGTTTTCCAAGGGATCCTGGAAAAAAAACGGTAATTGCGGGAAACGGTGAATGCGGGAAAGCTTCAAATAATAATAAACAAGTAAAATCTTAAAAAAACATTTATTTATTAGTTACTTGTACATACTGTCCTTTATGCTAGTTTGTTTCTTTGTTGTTTGGCACTTTAATCGGAACAAAGACGCCTCAAACTCGCGTACTTTTCTAAGAGCGGATTCATCGATTTCTTTGGAATAGAAAAATAATTTTATTTTTTCGAAGGCCAATAATGCTTGTGTAAATGTCGGAATAGGTTCGGTATTATGGTCTTCGCCATCTTCTTCTTCACTGTTGTCATTAGTTGCATCACATAATGACTCGATTGTTTCAACGCCACAGGTAGCTAGCTCACTGTCACACTGCACATACATATGTTGCAAAGTCCCCCCGAGCTGCAAGACGCCAGTCATCATTAAATGAATCGTTTGATTCCTCTTCAGTTTCCATTAGTTCTTCTTGAGAAATAACTGCTCTGAAAGTGTAACCACATTTCCGGAAGCAATTAATTATTGTCGTAGCTTTGACCTGATGCCAAGCAGTTACCGTGTAGTGTATTGCCTGCAGCACATTTATCTTGAGTGTTGATGGGTTCATAACACTTCCAGAGTCCATCATGCATATCATTTTTTGTACCAACTGCTTTCTATAAAGTTGTTTAAAGTTCTTTATCACTCCCAAATCAAGTGGTTGTAAAGCACTGGTACAATTTGGAGGGTAATAAATTACCTTGATGTTCTTAAGAAATGAAGTATCTCGGGGATGGGCGGCACAATTGTCTATAAATAGTAGTATTTTACGCCCCTGAGCACTAATTGAGGAATCGAAATTCCTCAAGAAAGCCATAAAAATATCGGTGTTCATCCATGCCTTCTTGTTGGCGTGGTATTTTACGGGAAGTGTTTTTATATTCTTAAAACATCGAGGTTTCAGCGATTTTCCTTCTTCTTCTCAGCTGAGTTTTAGTTTTCTTTATGGGTGGCGGCATTTTAGTTTCAATTTGGAAAAAAAATTGATACGAGATGTGAGGCAATATTGAACGCAACTGACTTGTACAAATCCAGCTACGCGACCAAATAGTTTGTATGTACAGGAATAATTATTATCATGAATTTTAAACAATTCTACATTTGCATCATAAACAATAATACGCGTGTGGTGGATTTCAACCCAAAAAAATAGCACAAGCGTCCAATGCGTCTAACATGTACAGTGCATTCCAACGTGTCTAGACATAACACCTGCACTCGGCTGTGTCAAACTTACTTGCTGAGATATGGAGAAATATGCAATAAAAACGGTCAATCAGGATAATATTTCTGACGGGACCAAAATATTTAGACGGTTTATCGAGGAAATCGGTAAATCGGGGAACGGTCAATGCGGGATTATTTAACATTGTTCTTATGGGAGTTTGACGGGACTATAAAAAATAAACGTTCCATCCGGGAAAACGTATTATGCGAGAATGGTTGATCGAGGTTCCACTGTATATATATTGATGAAATAAATAAATATGTATATTTTTTAATCCATGTCCGCTCCCAATGTGGAGCATATGGCTTCCTAATGGAGGAGCTCAACAGACTTTTTTCTACTAGAAGTAGTTGTTACCAATAGCGGATCAAGTACATGGGAGGCCCCAGGCAAAATACAGTTTTGAGGCCTTGTTTTTTGTACAACATAAAACGTCTATAAAAATATACAAAAATCTGAACTAAAAGTATATGTGTTATATTGTATAAGCTATTTTTGAGACACCTAAGATTCAGAGACCCCAATCCGCCACTGGTTGTTACTCAGTTTCTCAACTTCTCCTTTATTTGAAAACCGTAGAAATATAAAGCATAGGGCTAGTGGTTGGCTAATCGCTCTCGCTATGCCCAGTTATTTTAAGATTGTCAGTTTGGGAGAAAATTTTTTCAAACATCACAAATATCCTTACCATCAAACAGAAATCGATAAATCGATTGAAAAAATGCTATTCGCACTGGGATTCGAGCTCGTAAGATCCAGCACGGAAGCCGACAACGTTGACCACTGCAGCATGAACCTGATACCTACATATACATACCACATTCGTGTTAAAAACAAAATTTAAAATAAATATGAATACGAAGAACAAAAATGTATTTAGTAACAGCAGGTTATATAAAAAAAGATACATTTAGAAAACTAAAACCTTCTTTATGCGTTTTATTTACGAAATATATATTTTAATTAAATTTATACTTTATACAATTTGCTGTTATTAAATATTTTAAATCTTATGTGTATTTGATTCACAAATAGATGAGACAAAAATATTATTTGTTTTATTATTCCTCTGTTCTGGTAATTCTTTCAAACAAAAAGGAATGGAAATTGTATAGATATTTTTGAAAATTAAGAAGCAATGGTTGTTAAGAAATGTTTCGTGTAGAAGAAAGAAAATAAATTCTTTGCTATGATGCTCAGTCCAATTATAAAAAAGTCCTACATAGTTCATATTTTTGGATCCGGATATAATATTATGTTTGCATAATGGAATATTGCTTATCATTCCCTTAACTCGATGGCTGCCACAGATGAGATATCTCGTCCAATTTTTCGTATTCAACATGCTAGACGAGTTATCTTTTCAATAACTAATTAAACTAATAATTTCAAATTATGCTAGGCTAAGACATACTTTTTTCTATGGCTGCCAAAAGGTTAATAAAATATCCCATTTCAGCTATGCTTCCTCTTTTCAATAACACAATTTTTCAAGGGCAATAAATATCATTTTCAAAAGTTTTTTTCAATAAATAATAATAATCTAGTTATTTGTCTCGCATTAGAATTGGATGATTACCAGTAAAATTTCCAATTTACAGGTAATTACCGATGATAAATATTCAATGATTTACAGGTTATCCAAGCCCTAGACCAGTGATGCACCTCTACATAAAACAAATTTATCGTTGGTTCGGGCCGCAAAGAAAAAAATGATTTAAAGTACGCTCAATCCTTTTTTTATACAGAAAATATGTATGTTCCATGTAAAACAGCCTTAAAAACGTGTAAAAAAGATTAAGTGAATTTAGATAAATGAGTAATAGGTTCCATTTTATTATTTTGACCGTGTTATTTAGAAAATAAATAAGCCATGCAAAAAAAAGATCATGAGTACTTGCTAATTAAAAATCATTTCATTGTGAAATATTTATGTTTCATTTATATGTAATTCATAAGTTAATGCGTTCATGGTCTTTGATAATTTTTAACTATTTTTTTAATTTGACATAATATTTGTAAGCCTGTTTCTATGAACCGATTTATTCTCCTTCATTGAAGAAAAAGCTTGCTTAAATTTGTTTAATACATATGTGTTTTACGTGAAAAAGTATTTTTGAGGAAGAGATTTAAGGGCCGCCACAAAATTCAAAAAGGGCCGCATGCGGCCCGTGGGCCGCGTTTGTGCATCACTGCCCTAGACGGATGGCATCATGTTTCACTTCACACCTACATGAATAAAATATGGACGACATTGGAATCAATAAAAAAACATTTTTTTACATTTTTGTATCTACTTGTATATTTCTTTTCGATGAGATTACATTTGCTTACCTTTAACATTTATATATTTTTTTCTTTAACGCTAATGATGTTATGACAGAATTACATTAAATTTAATATAAAAATGAAAGGAATAATTATTGTTTCACCTGTAAGCAAAATGTCACGTCTATACATCATGGACCACTATGTTTTAGCAGATAATAATTATTTGGAATATAATTCGTAATATTACAAGCCTTCAATACGCTTTACAGAAGTATTTTACATAAGAATTTAAACAAGTCATCCTCGCCGCCTACTCTCAGTAAATCATTTTCAAAGTGACCATATTACCTGCCAACATTACAATCAAAAGTTAAAATACAAAAAAATTATCACAAAAATAAATTGCTAAATGTATTTTTCAATTGAAAAATTTGGCAAAACGTCGTATACAAATAATAATTATAAAAAAAACCTCACACTACTATAAAAGCAATAAGTCCTAAAGTATTCATAAAAATTCAGAATAAAAGTAATTTGTTAAGTCATATTTTCTTAAAAACAATCAATACAAATCAAAAAAAATAATATTTTAACAGTCTTTTTGGCAAATATTACACACTCAATATTCGATAACAATTCAAGGAGAATTTACACATTCCCCATAATCTTATAATTTAACTTATAACGTAATACATAATAAGTCTAATGAAATTCAATAATGCATTCAATATCCTAACAATCTAACTGTCAGATGAAAGTGTTCATTGACTTTGATAACTTTGTCATTCAATATGTAAATCACAACGTTATCATAATAATCCAATTTTATATTCACTTTTAGATGAGTAAAAGTTCATTCAACGTATGATCCAGAGATGGCAAAATAAATTCATTTACCAGAATTTGTACAGAATCAGTATTTGTAATAATAATACCCATCTCTGTAATCCAACTGTCAGTTTTTAAATAAGTAAGATTCAAAGATGGAACAACAGACAATTGAACAATACATTATTAATATATGGTTCGATACTCTGAATTTAAAAGATCTTAACGGCATCTATTGAAGAGAATAGATATTAAAATTTCTAAAATTATTAATGTGTTAATGCTAAAATCTATCTCACTAGAATAGTGTACATGTCTCAGTAAATTTGTGTTATCATATTTAACTCAATCTGACATTAGTGACAAATATGTATCGATCAATAATCAACACAATACGTGACAGATGTGTGAGCAATATAGAGCGAATGAGAATGCTACATTTAAAGTTACCATTTAAAAAATATCATACGTGTCAATATTGGGATCAAATTTTTTTTAATTACGATATTCTGGACGTCAAAAATAAACAATATTCTATAACCAATATCAATCTTGGATAAGAATCATATACTTAATAGAAAAGACAATAATAGGAACATACAATTCATTTGAAAGCTACAAATAAACATTTCATCTGACAATAGACAATCTTTCTAGCCACATTTTTTTTTACATAATCATTATTTACAAGAAAATTATCATTAATACAGACTTAATCTAAATTTTTATATATCAAGAGAGAAATATCGGAACGGATGAATCCATTCATAAATTAGTTGAAAAAAATATCATAATTGTTGTGATTTTCAATATATCACTATCAGAGTAGTATCATTACAAAAATTATTGACAATATTGTATAATCAATTTGAATTTTTCTTGTGTTAATGCGAGTTTGATTAACAAAAGACCAATTCTACAAATCTTAGCAGACATACCATAATCAACTTATGGATTCGACAGATAATTACTATTATATTACTAAAACTATTGTCTATGGATACTGGGTGGCTAAAAATTGATGTATACATCACGTTCATACGAATAATTAATTATAAACATTGTTTACAATACAGAATACTTTGACTAAGATCATGTTAGTTGCTAATCTTATATATTTGACCATCTTTGCGAACTTTATTCCATTGGCATACTAATTTTATCGTTTAATATATTATCAATAATGTATTTTAATATTCATTTATTAAAAACCATTGCTGCTTTCTTTGATTGCACATTATTATTCATCGTATGTGCATTTGATGAGGATAATTCTTAATGGAACAAAAACTGATTTAAACTGTAAATGATTAAAATTAAAACTGATTAAATTGTAATTAAAAATGTCCACATCAAAAGTAAATTTGATGAGTATGATAAAAAAAAAATCCATATAAAATTTTCTGTATAATTATCAGACATAAGTTTATCATATAATACGAGATTTTGATAAAATTCTGCATTGAAAAGATGAGTCAGCTTCGTAAAAAACCAGGTGGATGAAACTTCAGGCAACATAAACAATTCAAACATATAAATTAAATTATATAGATTAATTAAGAAAAACATCAAATTTCGTACATAAATAAATGGCTTTCAAATGCCATCATTCTCATAAGGAGCATTTTATAAATATTATTCATTCAAATAAATATATTAAAAACTCACTAGGGTATTCCTAACGTATAAACACAACATGGGCGTAATAATTCATTGGAATACACAAAAAATAATTTTATTATTGTGTATGCGACATCAAAATTCTTCATGCGGTTTTTTATTCTAATTGTAAAATAAAAATAAATTCAGGATCTATTTCAACAGAAAAAATAATTATAATCATTAGTTTAAGTTCTTGATGGAATATTTACAGTCCCTAAAGTAAATTGAATGAGATAAAACATGAATAAGTAGAAAAAATCACCAAGGAGTTGTAGTGTTTAGATGCGAAATCGACAATGTTTTAAACTTAAGTAGCAATAAAACATTTCTGAGACAGTGACATCTATTTATGACAAAAAAAATTAAGAGATTTCTGTAATTAATTAAATCTAGCCACTTAGATTTCTTAAAAGGTCTTGGTAATCAACTAAGCTTCATATAATAGATGTTATTTTTATGAATAGCGCATATAAAATTCTATCGCTAATATTTCTCATTAATTGAATGTCACTTTAAGTTTAAAATTTTTCACTTAACCTTAGAAAAACATAAAAAGGATATGTAGTAAAGTGTCTTTGATCTAAATGTATTGATTGTATTCATAAAACATTGATGGAAGTCTTCTAATCTTTATTTGAGTCATTATACTGAAAACACAAATAATAAATACGATTATAGTGAATATTGAAAAAGTTTTATTGAACGCTCAGTCAATGTATGTATTCGAAAACTGTTTACCGTCATTAAGAAGAAAAATCAACAAGTATTTTCATACTTATAGTATTCAAGTTTCTGATAACAATTCTTTACTGTATCAAGTCAAATACTGTAATCATATAAGCAAAAAGCAAGCTTTTTTCATAATGTAAAAATATAATATCAACTATTATTGGTTAATAAAAATGACATCTTAATTTAGCTACAATCATAATATTGTATTTGCAATTTTGTATGATGACTTATTCCTGAAAAGATGATTTGAAACATTTGAACACATTCCGAATTTTGTTCTTTTGTTTTATTTTTTACTGTCACAATTGACTTGCAGTTTGCTTTATATGCAGTATAACATAGTTATAATAACACTGTTGTTTACTATAATTATTGACAAAACAACTCCTCTATATTTGAATGAATACTGTATATTAATTTAATAACATAATAAGTATCCTGGGGGTGTTTGAAAATGTCAGTAGAAAATGAGTGCGGAAATAAAAATCGTTCCTTACACAGTAAAATTAAAACTACAATTATAACTAGAGTGAAGCCAAATTATACGTAGGCTGATTGAATGTTCATGCAAGTACACAGCAAGGGTCCTAAGACACCATGGGTCTGTGCCGCTGATTCGGTGGAGTTGATGTGCTATTCTGCTGGTTGGCAAAGAGGACACCTTCGTATGTGACTCCGTTAAGCTCCATGGATACGACTAGCTGCTGATCACCTGTTCTGGCATCCCCTGGAAGAAGATAACGTATTTATTAGATTTCAAACTACTGTATCTATCTCTTGAACCTTTGATACTAATATCTCACTGTAACACTGGCGGTATAACTTGTATATTTTAAATTATGTTTTTTATATGGAATTTTGTGACACTTTTATGTTATCCGATTGACAGGGTCTCAAAATTTTATTGCGTCTGGATCTTCCACTGCATGGTAAGTGGTAATTGTAGGCATAGTTTTTGGTGTAAAATAATGTTAAATAATAGTAATCAGAGAGATTATTTATCTACAACATTAACCCTAAATTTAATATAAAGGATATTCCTTTAAAATTTTTGTATACATTTGAAAAAATTCTAAATAACCTTCCAAATGGCATATTTTTTAAGGGCATTTCGAATTTCCTTCCGATCAATGACTAAAAGACGTGTGGTGTAACATCAAGTATTATAGTGACTTTCATTGCCTGATCTTTGATATTGTATAAAGAAACATGTGTGGAAACCAGTGGTGGTACATGAACTAAAATCTTGGGTGGGCTAAAGAAAAATTTAGCATTGTTATACTATCTACAAAATTCTGCATGTTTCCACTTCACTTTATACATTAATTTACAAGCAAAATGCAGGTCGGGCTAAGCCTTCCTAGCCCAGTACGTAGAACCGCCACTGGTGGAAATGCACCAAGTATCTACACAAATAAATTTAATTGGAAGATATAAGATGTAAATTTTTACATTGATATTGTGTCAAATATGACAAACGAAATCATCACATACATTTTAAATTTAATAGGTATATTTTATTTATATACCGTTTTCACTTTGATTATAGATGTCTTATTTCTTAAATAATAAGGGATGGCCTTGACAGAATTGGTCGTTAACCAATTGGTTGACTGAAATATACATTGTATTGACAGCACACACAATATTCATATCACCAACTGTCAAAAATCGTAAAATATTCGATTAAAAAATTGTTACAATGATCTTTTTGAAATTATCATGTGCTCAGTGCAGTCAGTGAACTTTTTCATGTTACCTGGCGGTAACTAGATGTCAGATTATGCCATTTACTTTCAGCTCTCTTTTTACAGCAATACTACTGTCACGTTATGTATGTGGTAAACCATTCTGTTAGTGCTATGACTCGAAATTGTGGGCCTTTGTGCCAACATACCACAAGCCCCCCCCGCCCTTGAAAGCTAGAAATTTCGGGGAAATTTATCACTGGGCTCTTCTCCATTGCATGACTTTGTTATGAGGTGGCTATGCAATTGCACTCTATGGGTAACAGAGTTTCATAGTTAATTTGAATGTAAAAAAATATTAGTTTTAATTTATAAACACTATTTGTTTGCTTTTTTATAGGTATCATATTTTGGCCCATAGAATTAAGGGTTATAAAATGAAATAAACACAAACCTCGACTGGTGATCTTGAAAGCCGCTCCAAGTCCATTTGAGTGCTGATGAACATTATGATGCTGCTGACTCTGCTGTTGATGGTCAGTGTGGGGCGGTGTGAGAGCAGGCATAGGAACAGGCATCGGGATTTGATTGGAATTCGGTGTTGTCGGAGGATGAGGTGTGGCTCTCTTGGCTGGTGGCGGAGGCTCCCTCTCGGTTAACTCACGTTTCACGCAGATCCCTCCGGTGTGGATGGGAGACTCACTCAGGTTCAGCGCTTCCCTGCGGATCAAAGGGCTACTTGGTTCTTACAACAGTCATTATGAATGAGAAATATTGGTCATAAATGTGGACTTCATAATATACCTAATTTGTGCCAGTAGTGTAGCCAGGATTAGGTTTTGTTGTGGGTTAAATGCCATCGGGTCACCAGGACGCCTAATTGACAGAAATAAACAATAAATATCCCATCACCTATACCGCATTATTTGGCATCAGAATTTATTTTGAAAATAATTCTTAGAAGAGTCATCTATTAGTAATTTTCTAAACTATGAATGAACGATTCTATTATATAACAGATGGCAGTATACATTTAGAAAACTATAAATCAAGTAAAAATTGCTTAGATTTGTAGATATAATTTAAAAATAACAGAAAGTATTTAAAGCATAAAAACAATAATTTCTATATTCAGAACAGTATAGTTAAAAAATGTTGTAGCAAGCAGTTATGATTCTGCACTCTTGAAGAACTATTGGCTGCGTCAGATATCCATTATTTTGACGCTGACTATTTTGTGACAATCAAGAAATTGATGCATACCTTTGTGGTTCATTTACTGGCGATGATGTGTTGTTGATGGAGGCGGGCGGGGAAGTGTTATTGTTGTACAGACTCCAAAGGGTCAAGCGAGACATCTCCAATGCGCTCAGTGCTGCTTCTCGAGGGGAAACTGCGCCTGGTGGAGATTCGGAACCTACAGAAAATTGAATAAATAGTTAAGAAAAAGAAGAAAATCAAACTGTTTTGAGTTGTTAGTAATTGATTTATTAAATTTTCAAATCAAAAAATTCAGTTAAGCAATTGTGTCAAAATTAAAGAACTTAGAGTGACATAAAAATGATTAATTTTGCTCTTTACCTGGTCTCCTAAAATCTTTCTGTTGGAACAGCTTCATATATTCCATCATCTTTTGCTCTAAGTCGTGCGCCATAGCATGTGCTCCATGATGAGCAGCTGCAGCAGCCGCTTGCTGGGCTGCTGCATGATGAAGGCCGAGTGGGATTCCACTGAGACCGCCTCCACCCATACCTCCTCCGAGGCCACCAGCTAAGCCTCTTGTGTTTCCTGTCACCAGAGAAAGCGGTGACATCTGCTGGGACAGCTGGTGCATGCTCGATGGGACTGGACTGCGTTGAACTGACGGCTGGAATTGACTCTAAAATAATAAAAGAAAATTGTTTATTATAAAGCTAAATATAATTGATATTCTTGATCAAGGTTTTTTCATTATTTATTCTTTCGAGGAACATACCGAAGATTATATATCATCAGTGTGCTCAAGATACATAATAATTGAGCCCTCAAGCGGTGAAGTGAGCCAACTAGTAAAATTCATTTACGTCTTTACTTGGTGGATTGCATATTTTTATTTTACAGAGATAAAACTGTTGCAATGTATATTAACTGAGGTTACTTCACTTTTGCGATACTTTAAGATGTGTAGAATATTAAACGCATCTAACTTATTATTTTCTAAAATACCACTTGGCTCACTTCACCTCTAATGAGCTCATATAATAATAAAAGAAAATAAAGCCACTTGAACTTAATCTGGATAACCAATCAAATAACTTAATAAAAACACAATAATCCTTTGTACTTCATTCCACTTTATTTAATATGTCAGGACCGGTTTCGCTCATTACGAGCATCGTCAACTGAAGTCACTGAAACATCAGTTGACGATGCTCGTAATGAGCGAAACCGGTCCTGACATATTAAATAAAGTGGAATGAAGTACAAAGGATTATTGTGTTTTTATTAATATAATGCCTTTCCACCAAGTATTGACAGTGAACACCCTAAAAGTGATCAATCAAATAACGGTTTAATTGTTTCTTTAAGTAGTTATCTTGAAGTAGGGATAATTAGGAAATCCTAGGAAATTTGCTCTGAATCTTGATTATTATCATCTAGCCTTTTATGAGGTTTTCTTGTAAACATAGTTTATGAATCTTGCTCGTACCATATTTAGTTGAGATTGAACTTGCTGTTCATATTGTCCATATGAAGACCTACGTCCCTCGCGTCTGTTGCCATCAATAGCTGCCTGAAGTTCAGATGGAGTAGACAGATTCTTCTTCTCGCACTCATATGGATAGAGATATTTCATGTATCTGGAAAGAAGAAAAACAACATTTATAATACACAATAAAAAAGGTAGGGACAATTTGAATAGAAAGACAATGTAAGAAAAATAAATTCTAGTACTCATACATCAAATTAAAAAAGGGAGATAAATTTAAATGAAATATAGTAGATAGAAGAATGATGATGATATAAAATAAAGCAATATGCTGAGGAAAGG
Organism: Himalopsyche anomala; assembly: GCA_031772345.1. Lineage (NCBI taxonomy): Eukaryota > Metazoa > Arthropoda > Insecta > Trichoptera > Rhyacophilidae > Himalopsyche > Himalopsyche anomala. Next base: position 11,597,209 of record CM062838.1, read on the forward strand.
TTTATAACTTTTAGGAGAGAAGAAAATATAGTTGTAAAATTGGTAACTTTGATTGAACTAAAAACCCATAAATCAAAAAGAGATTGTGTTGGAAATGCTGTCTAGGCTGTTGTATAGAGTTGTCAAAAGTAAGTATGAACAAAAACCGAGAGAATTTACTGCCAGAAAACTTTAAGTCAAAAATTGGGTATTTTGATTTATGAATGCATAATGATAGATAGCATGCTCAATCATACAAAAATTATTTATTTCGATATTTAAAGAGGTAATTTGAAATATGTCAATATCGTTGGCAGTTAATACTGGAAGAAATCGTTTTCTAATGAAACGTTTTCTGACAGAATAACGACAAAATATTCTTAGTGTTGGCAATTTGTGCGGTATATCTTAATTTATTGAAATAAAATGCTAGTCACTCTTTAAAACATTTTATATCAGCATATATATTTTAAACTGAACCTTTTGAAATGATTCCCTTTTTTAATTTTTATTTATTTTCTATAAATAGATTTCTGATAAATTGAGCATTGTTATCAATAGACAATATTCAAATATGTAGCCGTTTAAATAATTAACATTCGAGTAATAAGTAATTAACAGCTAACTGAAGAAAAAAACAAAGGCAAATGGCAACCATTAAAATTTATAACTGCCTAATGCATGTGACATTACATAGAGTAATCTCTATTCAAATTTATTTCTGCTATTTCTTGCACTCTCAGTCTGCCTCCTATATAAGCGCAATATTATTCAATGGCTTGAAATACAAATTTAATAATCATACTCAAAAGGTTAAAAATAATAAATCATAATCTATAACCATTCTTTTATATTGCAACATTTATTTTTTATTTTTTGTCAAAATCAATAGACAACTAGTTAGACAAAGGCGATAGAACAACCCAGGGGCGGATTGGTACATGAATTTGACATTATAAAAGCCCTGATTAAAATATAACGGATGGAAATCTTTACCTTAAATATATAAAATTTGACATTTATGAAATATTTTAAATTACTTAAATTTGACTTCGATATGAAATGACAGATGGAAAGAATCTCGTTTTTAATTATTTCTGTGATATTATATATATTAATAAATATAAAATTTTATGAATATGTCACATTATTATTGGGTATGAATATTAATTAATTAAATAAAAGAAATATAGCTTGATGTAATTGTCAATGTTAAGATATGTTTTGTGATATTTTAAGAAATCGATATTAATATGTATAATAAAAAATAACCAATATTTTTTATTTAAAATTACTTGATCGGAACTCGAAGCACATATTTAAATTTGCATTCCTTTAGAATCGCTGCCGACGGAAGGGCGTGATCGCTACAGAAGTACACAATCCGACAACTCAACTAATGTGCTGTATTTCAAATCAAATATGCCTAACTTTTTTGATTGTGGAGAAAATGAAATTTAAAAATACGACATACGCTTGTAAAAATCTTGTTTTAAGTGCACTTTATATGCGTTTGTAGTTTGTTAATAACTCAATTATAGCACTCAGCAGACGAAATATTTTTTACTAATAAATAAATCTGACAGCTTCAAAAAGTAATATCAATTTTATTTCCGAGACAAATCTAAGCTGAGATACAAGCCAAGCGCGGCCCTGTACAAAAGTTGACAGAGCCGTGTAAAAATAATGAAATTCCTCTCCTTTTATTGCCCTGTCAAAGAGTCGTCTTTGTCCGCTAGATGGCAACCATCGCTGCGGCAATATGGAGACAAAAACCTCTTGTTCCCAATATTATACTTCATTAATTATTATTTTTATCCGCTAGAATTTCGTTAGGTAGGTACGTGTCTCGAATGATGATTCGGATAAATATTTGTTCGTAACATTTGAATCGGGACATACCAAGCAGCGGCCTGCTTTCCGAAAATGGTCCAGAGATTGGATCATGAGACACTTGATTTTTTTTGTTGGTGAATTTTCCGGCAAAGGATTTTGAAATTTTCGTGTAAACGAAGGTTAATAAATTACTTAAGTATACCGAATACCTCTGAAATAAAGCCACGGGCAAATTTGGGTTATTCAAAACTGTCTATCAAGCCTTTCCGTTGCTTTGTTTTTTTATTAATCCTAGCGAGAATAATGCTACGAATTATTGTTGATGATAAATTAACTGTATTATTTTTAACCACCCATATCCCTTTGTAATTAATTGTACAAAATCATAACATGTTTTCAAACGTTTCGTAAATAAGTTAATAATAATTAATTTCAGTAAAACCACTTGATTGCGCTATTTAATGATTTGATTAAATTCATAAATCTGTATATGGGAAGTAAGTATACAATGTTCCTGTGAACTGGCTTCACTAAGGATTTATCATCTCTGTAGCGATCGCAACCTTCCGTCAGCAACGATGGTAAGGGAATGAAAACTATCAACACATTAACGATGAAAGAGATTCGAAGAACTTGGACGCTAACGCGCCTTTGTACTTAAAGCTCAATAAATTTGATTTACATAAAAAAGTACACAACGTCAAAAATGGCAGTTTTTCCCTAAGGCTGTTCAGAGCTTCTTCGTGAAGTTTATGCTAGAAAATCACTGGTTTTTTTCAACTGTTTGTTATATTATGATCATTGATTTGATCACTGTTCGTGTACTTCTACAATATCACTGAAAAGAACGTCGCAAAGTATACTACACTATTTTGATATCTCAATTTAGGCACAACAATTTTTTCGACCGCGGTCCACCACCTTGGCGGCACCTGGTCCGTAACATTTATTACCATGCCGAACTTGCGCTGCACGTCTCTTTGAGAGCGACTTAGCTAAATAACTATAACTATCCGATTTGATACTTAAAATTCAGAATACGATCTGTAATAAGTCATCGGATATTTGCATGCCACACCGTTGAAGTGTTGCGACAGACTAGAGAAGCTCAATTTCGAACTGCAAATTTCAAAAGTTATCATAAATTATTTTTAACGGATTAATTTGATAAAGCTATTTAATAAATAAAAAAAACTAACAACATTGTTTTATATTAAAATATTAATTTACGAAAATTATAAAAAATACACCGCACACTTAAGAAATTAATAAATGTACTACCCATGAAAAAAAATGTTACTCCCTGACGAGTGCCTATTTTAGTATACTGACAAGTCCTAGTTAAAATTGAAATGAAGTAAGTTAATTTAAGTAAGTTAAGTTAAAGTTTATTTATTTATTTATTGTTAAAAATTAAAATTATAGTACATGACATAACAGCTGACGCCAATTCGCCATGTACTTGACAAATATAAAGAGACAAAATAGTAAAATTTAACAAACAGTTCACAAATACTATCACTAAAAATGTCCACTTCTCTAGGCAATGAGTTGATCAATCAAATGGCCTTTGGAACTGGAGACTCATACCTCATACCTTACTCATACTCATACCTCACACCTTATTAAAGTTAATTAGTTAAGTTAGATATGTTGAATAGAAAGAGGGCGTGAATGACAACAAGACGTTTAAATTCTTGAGGTTATTTGACACGTCAGATGAAGTAAAACACAAAAATTGTGTGATTTCGCGCACACAGCATTGGAGACAGCAACACTATGTGTGCACATGTGATTACTTTTAATTTTGCTAATAATTTATTGTGTAATTAATTTACACATTGACTAGTGAAAGAGTACATTCTCTTGTGTATACTGTAACTGGATAAAATTGACAACGCATAAATTTACTAAGTGTATAATTAAACTGTATATTTAATATAATTTTAATGTACGATTTTGTTCCGTATAATTAATGTGATATCTTGTCCAATGACGACACTCTCGTGTACTGCAAACTGTTGGAGAAGTATTGATAACAAGTTACATATTTGTTAACTAAGACATTGTCAACATTATAATGAACTAGATTCAAGTAATAAGACGTAAGAACTATCCATTTTTCAAAGTTTCGAGAAAAACACGAAAAACGTATTGTTGGCTTTTTGAGTTTTATCAATTTTAAACATAGCTCATCAACGAGTCCAACTTAAAATTTGTATGGGACATCACTTAAAGTAACTCTGTGATTGGTCTAAATCCTGATTTACCAAACTGTTCTACTTTTGTTTCCAACGTCGTGGACAGTTCTGCTTGTGATACCAAGCATCATTTTATTTTGCGTTTTTGTACCACATTTATTTGATTCTTTAACATTTTTTTTAATTTCTAGCCATCAACTTATAACCAGCAGAATAATGTGACAGCATTAGTTTAATTTCGAAATATATGGGATAGTTCTGCTTTTGGTACCAGACGACTCAATTATACTTATCGACATAAAATGTCGCTAATATACAGGCGATTTCGCCAAAAAATTACTTCCTCGATTTGAAGCTTTTGATGCCTACGTGTCCACCAGTTAGTCAATGTGAATTCAAATAAAACATTCATTTGATTTTCTTTATAGTATTTAAATTAGTAAAAACACAATATTCCTTTGTACTTCATTCCACTTTATTTAATATGTCAGGACCGGTTTCGCTCATTACGAGCATCGTCAACTGATAAGAAATATAATTTAACAGTGCTATTTATACAAAAATGAACAGTTATAATCAACAATTGGCATTGAAAAGAAAATACCAATTACATTAAAAGTGATTCTAAAATAGCACAAAATTAAAATGTTTAACACATCTAACATATAATTAAAAAGTCATCTCAGATTAATAAATTTAGAATGGGAATTGAAAGTAATTACAAACATAATTAAAATTTGGGAATTCTTTGACAAAGTGATACAATGAAAATAATGACATTAATAATGACAGTAATGAAAATAATGACATTAATAATAAATAAAGTGGAATGAAGTACAAAGGAATATTGTGTTTTTACTAATATAATGCCTTTCCACCAAGTATTGACAGTGAACACCCTAAAAGTGAGTATTTAAATTATTACGGTTCCGTATTTATTTATACAATGCTCGCGAAAATTTAATTGAATTTTTTCCTAATTATATTATGACTGTTGATTTGAACCACCTCGTCGATAATGGTAAATAATGGAGTGAATAAGTAAATGGATAATGTCCTCATACCGTTTCTGAAGCACTAATCCCGATCGAGTGTACGTGGTACATTAAAATTTTGGTATGTGTTGCCAGTAACTATTATGTATGCACATAGAAAGATAACATACTTGAGAATTTATTGTACAAAATATGGTACGAAAAAACGTGATGCTCATTTGAATCATCGATTGACAACATTTTATAGAGATAGATAACTAAGCACATATATATTTGTAGTTTAACAAAATATTGTTCAGCATTGTCTGAGCTTAGTACCGCATGCGCCCTCGAAAGGTGAAGTGAGCTAACTAGTAACACTTTTTTCATGGATTTGAAAGTATAATCAGTCTTTACTCGGTTTTTCGGTGGATTACATTTTTTTTTATTTTACGGAGATAACACTATTGCAATGTGTATTAACTGAGGTTACTTCACTTTTACGATACTTTAAGACGTGTAGAATATTACAACGCTTTAATCTTATTTTTTTATAAAATACCACTTGGCTCACTTCACCTCTAATGAGCTCAATTAATCTCAATCAATTAAGCGGGGTTTTTTTATATGTGTATCTTGAACAGAATGACAATATCGTGCTTATATAATTTAATACTTCTGTGAAATCATCACTCGCAACTCATAACCATATTCAGGTCGGAAATGAGAGATTACGATATACCGAAAAAATATGTAATTATCGGTATCTCATATGACAAAATGGTGTAAGCTGGCCAATTGGGATCGCAATCGCAAAATCGGTATTTCAATCTCATGTGCAATTTTGAAAAAATTCTTAGTACCCCATTTGGGGTAATTTACCCCGGTTCCCCGACCGCTGCCTTAAAGTGAACAATTGATAATGTAAAATGTAGGGCTTCCATAGTTTCATTAATCTGCGAAACAAAGCGATCCGCGCACAATAAAAGTGAGGTTTGAAATAACAGAGCAAGAGATGTGATGTGGGATATGTTATTATTGTGGTCTGAAATTAAATGTTTATTGGCGGTCGTGTATATATAAATTTTAACTAAGAATTACTGCTGCAGTGTTATGATGATGCGATGCTGTTCTTCTTCAGTTCGGATGCATCAAATGAGAATGGGATGCAACACACGCGTAAATCATCGGACCGCCCTTAATGTCCTAACTGTGGGATGACCATGGTTTGTTGTGATATATGTAACTTCATCGTTCTGGCAAAATAACATTGCGCCGGAATTACTAGACTTGAGAAGATTGATGTCGGATATTTCCGTGAAAATCGCAAATACTACACGTTTACGACGATATGACAATAATCATTTCCTTCGAGGTTGTTCACTGTCAATTCTCGATGAAAGGCATTATATTAAAGAATAAAAAAAATGGTTTTATTATTTTTTTTAAATTAGGAGGTTAGTACAAATAACAAGATGTACTGTGTATCTCTTCTTAGGCAATATATATAGCTGAGTATAATATGTAAGTTTCAACATAGTTCTGACGATGGCGCACGCCGAAATAGCTATAAACTCATCATATAAAAAGTTGTAGAACTAAATACATTGATATATTTTTTTTACCATTTCCGCTCCCAATGTGGAGCATATGGACTCCTAATAGAGTTTATCTCAACAGAAGTGTTTCTACGAGAACTGCTTGTTACTCAGTTACTCAACCTCTCTTTTTCCAAAGAGAGTAGAAATATAAGGAAAGGGCTAGGACAGGACTAGAGGTTAGCTAATCGCTCTCGATACACCCCGTTCATAGGATAGGATGGGTGGGAGGGGGGAATTCAAGACATCGCACACATCCATGCCTTTGAACAGAAATTCATAAATCGATTGAAAAATCAATGTATAAAACTGACCGTACTGGGATTCGAACCCGTGACCTCCGTAGCGGTAGCCAACGCGTTGACCACTCGATCACACAGGCGGCGACACTCGACCACACAGTCCTGTTCTAGCCCTTTCCTTCTATTCCTACTATCTTTGGAAAAAGAGAGGTTAAGCAACTAAGTGTTTTTTTTACCTTTTAATAAAAAAAAATTTTACACATTTACACAAACTTAGGACCGGTATCGCTCTCACGAGCATTATCAACTGACTATCTTATGATGAGCGCAACTGTCCGGTCTTGATCTAAGTAAAAGAATGTGAAACTGTACATAAAAGTGTATTATTTTTTAAAATCAATTATTTATATAGATATGTTAATTGATTGAATTGGGATTTACTTGATAGAACATTGTAATAAGGTGAATAAATATCAAATTATTTTAGTTCTACAAATATTATATTATAAGCGATTCATAGCTATTTCGGATTATGCAATAGTCAAAACTATCTGATAATAATTTAATAACTTTGCTGTCAAAGTTGATAAAGCTGGCTTTAAATTTATAATTTATGAAAAAGTTTCAATTATCTTAAAATCGTCATCGTTCTGGCAAACTATTAATTTGTTAATGAAAAAATTAGCTAGAAATGAATTTAAATATATTTCTAGCAAAGTATGGATGCGGTATCTTACCAATGGAACAACAAACAGTCTAGATAATACGTGATTACTTAATTATTAAAAAAATATATTGCGAAATACTCCAACTTTAACGCAATCACAATTAAAATGGAATAAAACAGTTCGCCCACTAAGCATTTATTTGGTCAATGGACAGAACCGTTAAAAACCAATTTCGTGGTCACCCTTAAACGCAGACAATAAATACGAAAGCCGATCTCAGGTTTGAAAATCGAATCAAACATGGCTGACATAGTTCCATCAAAGTTGGCGGGCTTTTTTCAAATAATAATCATTTTCGAACGTTTTATTATTTTTATATTATCCTTCACTCCTCGGGCAATAAATTATGATTTTATTCTTTCACAAATTTATTCCTAGGATAAGCGTAAAGCGGCTGTTATAAAATATTTAATATGATTTCAGATATTAATTATGTTCTGGAATCGAACGGCATAAATTAACTTTTGAGCCTGCTCGTAAAAGCGCTCAACCAACCACCAAAACGAAAAAGTCCCTCTGTTGTCCAATACAAAAAGGACTGTAAAATTTATGAAATAAAAACACATTAATGCGTTCACAGATTTGATAGTAATAAAATATTAAATTCCAGAGAATTATTATTGTATACCTATTGTATCCGACCGCGGTGGTCCAGTGGTTAATTCTCACTGCTACTGTGCAGCAAGTTTGAGTCTCGAATGAATCACGAAAATGTTATGTTACATATATTTATGGATGTGGCGGAATCATTTTTAATGTAAAATAATATATTTTTTATTCCATCTGCTGTGTACAATGCAATTTCCATGTTATAATTACAAAATCGCATTAAAATAAATGTTGAGCGCTGACTTAAATTATATCCTTGTCAATTATAAGAATGCTTCCCGAATATCTTTCCTTCGCTAAGAATTTACAACGCGGATTATTGTACGTATCTTATTACAAGACAGCTTTAAGCGCTCTCAAATGATTAGTAACAGTGTCTCAGGAGTAATAAATTATCCAAGATTCGCTTTATTAATATGCATTTGTGTGCTGGATAAAAAAGATGCATATTATTTATTTTATCTATTTAGAACAGCTTTTAGGGTGTTCACTGTCAATACTTGGTGGAAAAGCATTATATAATAAAAACCCAATATTGCTTTGTACTTAATTCCACTTTATTTATTCCGGTTTCATCAGTTGACAATGCTCGCAATGAGCGATACCGGTCCTGACCTTTTAAATAAAGTGGAATAAAGTAAAAATGAATATTGGGTTTTATTAATTTAGAACAGCCATACTCATTGCGGCCCATTCATTTTTACGTGCGGTTACCAAGTATTTATTGACAGTAAACACCCTAAAAGTTAACGAACATCCAATTGGAATATGATAATTAAACGTAGTTTTTTTTTACTTACTGTGTTCTCAGGGTGAAAGCAGCTGAAGTGATGCTGGAGGGCAGATGCAGACCCTTGATGATCTCCTGCCAGAGTTTCTTGTTGATGACATCGACGAGTCCGCCCCTTGCGATGACCAAGTTGTACAACTCGAATAAGTCCAGCACGGACTTGGCCATGATTGGCAGTCGGTTGATGGGCGTCCCTGAAAATACAAAGAAAAAATCTCAGACAAATGGCATGATATACTTGTGTAAGGAGGAGAAAGATGAATGAAATCCTGCAAAGTTACCACCGAAACCATGAAAAATATTTGGATGATTTTACTAAGTTAAGAAAACGTGGTAAAATTACAATAGTTCACATTACATTTTACTGTATTCCTTCAAACGCGAGTTTTGAAAATAGAACAAACGACAAATGCAAACATTGCTGTTAACTTTATTAATATTCCAAGTGTCAAATAAGCTCGTAAAACGTTTAATTATCGAACAAGCTCGACTCTTTAACCCTTAAAGCCGAAGAGCGAGTCCGAATATGCGCATCCAATCGTTAAGTGCAATCAAAGAGAAATAATCATGTGTAAAGGGCGATATTGTAGAATAATATGAACCAACGTTCAAAACAAACGAACAAGGAAAAAGCGCCAAACGATCTGTCATAATATATTTGAATTTGGAATAAATTTGTACTCATAGAAACTACATAATGGTTTCTGTAATAAGTTTGCAGTATTTGTCGAATACATTGGCATTGAGTTCGATTTTCGAATGCCGTTTCAGTAAATATAGTGTCATATTTTTAACTAAACTTTGATTTATTCTAGTATACATCGCAATTACAATTTCAACATTTAAATGGTATTTTGGTGGAAATTTGAACGTAGTTTAACTATGATTTTTTTTTATATATTCGCTGTATGTTTCTGGTCTGAACACATGAAATAAAGTATTTTTTGTCTCCGAATATGTGTCACTCGTAAACATGCAAAATATTGCTGAGTATTACATTTTTATTGTAAAAATGGCGTAAATATGCGCGAAAGAAAAAGGGAGTGATGTACAAAATCGGTAAATTTCAGGAAAGCCAAAAAAAAAGATTTGTAGTTTTAAATTGATTGTTTTACGATTCAAGGTCGTTAATTCAACTGATTCTCTTACTTTCATATCGATAAAGATTTATAATGTTTAAAAAATCATTCCTCGTAGAATGAAATATACACATTGTGGTTTTATTGATTTATTCTAACATATTCAATTCACTTTTTTTGTTTATTCGTGTTAATTTTATAAACTATTATTAAATAATACTGTATTAACAGAAAACGTCTTACACGCAAAACATATATATCTTGTTTTATTTGTAAAATTTCGAAAAACTAGTATGGATCAATTTGAAGTATTATATTTTTTCATGTGAATAAATCACTCAAAAAAACTAAAATTCTTTGTTTTTTTAGAATGAATTAATAACTTCGCTTTTAGCAAGGCATTTTAAAATATGCAAAAAAAAATCATTCCGATCTATTTGCAGTACATCTGTGTGTGTTTCTTACGATTTATTTGCTGCGATAATGCACATCAAATCACAATGTTGCATTTAAATGCAGCCATTAAAGTCGGAATGGCGAATCCAGAATCGATCCGCGAACCGTCAATAGACGGTCAAGAGAGCCACCTCGCAGCCTCCGAGAATAACTTTTATTGCGGAGATTTCAGTTTTAGTGCATTTCTCGTTAAGTAATAATCCATTTAAGAAGTATCAATGGAAGATTTCTATTGGAATATAAGAAACTATTGATGTGTCGAGTGCATATGCTTTATTGGTTACCGTTTGAAACAAATACTCGTTTAGTCCAGTGCTTCTCAAAACTGAGGGACGCAGGTTTCCTTTGGGAAGCCGTGACATAAAATAGTTTGAAAAACACTGGCCTAAATGACGCGATACCGTTTCAATTTTTTTTTAAATATTTAAACTCGTCGCGAGCAATTTTATTAAATTATGGGATGGTTTCTATACATTCAAAATTCTACTTTTCTCATTTTCAATATCGAAATATGTACCAGTATTTTAGCATTTTCAACTGGTTTTTCGGTATTGAAAAATACAACGACTTCCTTTATCCCGGTTGTGGTAAAACTGGTAGTGAAATCAATATTAATGTTAAGCCCACCACCACCTATTTCAAACTTCACACACTTCTGTCGAACTGTATTCAGTAACGCTATCTTAGTAAATTAAAGTAATTTCTGATGAAAATTGCTCACAATAAAAAGCAATAGATTTTCTACACGTTAAGATTTTTTCGATCTAGGTATGTATATATATACTGATATAAGCTGCCGTGAATTTTACTAAGAAGCAAGCAATTCATCGTACCCGATAGATTTTTTTTTTCATTTTGGGCATTTTGTCCTTTTGGTATTCTACGTGTACGGCCAATATATAATACTTCGTAACTACAACAATAATATATTTTTCCCGCCCGGGGCGTGAATCCCGTATTTGCATATGACGTTAAGCAAGAGAAACCTATGATGACATGAAATACAGGAGTACAGTTAAATCATGTTCTGATGGCATATCCGTGCAAATGTGATATTTCCTGACATTCGATCCACGAATCGTTCATTGCCAGTAAATGGAAACTGTGGGATGTGCAACCTTTTTAATAATATTTTAAAATACTTTATTTAAAACGCCGTAGCCGAGTGGTAATTAAGTGATCCTAGTAAACTCCCAGCGCTGTTTAACAATAACGGTTTCAGATCTGTTTTATAATAAAAACCAGGGCTGTGGAGTCGTGTGAAAAACAGACGACTCCGACTCCGTCTCCCGCTTTAAAATAATTAACCACTCCGACTCTAAGGAAATTTTACTTATATATATATATGTATACCACCAGATCATCTGTAGTCAGCCAAGCATGAAATGTTAACACTGTACTATTTTGTTTGAATACACTCCATTAAAAATATTTTTCAAAAAAGAATCGAGCCGCTCATTTTTCACGACCACGACTCCGACTCCAACTCCGACTCCACAGCCCTGATAAAAACGTATTTTGAATTAAATTTGAGTCGTTCAAATAATGTAGATTCATACTAGTTTTGTCAATAACGACCCGGGTTTCGTCTTTCAGCATCTTCAGGCATTCAAGTGCACGGATGAACTTGAACTGAAGACCGTATAAAAAAATATGTTATCAAAAATATAATGAAAATCATTTTGTAAATATTATAATAATATTGGATATGCATGACAACTGAAATTCTGTAGATTTAATTATCGCCGAAGTTTCACGCAAGCGATGCAACTTATAAAATTCACACACGGGAGTTCATATTCTCGATTTGCAACCCCTGCCCAGCCGCTGTATTATCAATAAGAATGAGAAATCGCGGGCCGCGTACAATGTAGACTCGGCCCCCATAAACCGACGATCAATGGGGCGAGGGCATGGCTTCTCAATGGTGGGGTCGACGTCCGTTTACGACGCGTACAAACAGTACAAAAATGCAATTCATTAAGCGGTGATTGAAATTCGCTGAAATGTTTCTTACATTTGAGTAGGGTGACCATTGAATTAGTATTTTTAATTTGTATAAGTTTTATTTAAAATTTAAAATACAATACACGCTTTAAATTTACTCTGTATGACTTTTAAAGGGTTTAAATCAGGGCTGTGGAGTCGCGTGAAAAAAAGACGACTCCGACTCCGAGGATTTTTTGAATAATTTAATTTGAACTTATATATATGTATATATTACAATCAGATCATCTTTAATCAGCCAAGCATGAAATGTTAACACTTTTGACTATTTTGTTTAAATACACATCATTAAATATATTTTTTAAAAAAAATCGAGCCGCTCATTTTTCACGACTCCGACTCCGGCCAAAATACCGCGACTACGTGACTCTGGCTCCTCAGCCCTGGCTTAAATCATGCAGAAGAATAAAAAATATTTGCGAATCATTATCATTGCTATTAGTTAGGATTATATTCCTGGCTTGTAAGGACAAGTTTCGAAAAGCTGAAGCCAGATGAAATCTATTTCGTGGAACCTGTTTTTAAAATCTTAACCTTTAAAACCTTTACTCTTTTACAAATATCTTATTTATATATCTGCAACAAAGATGAGAGGAAGCGAACACGCAAACTGATACGTATTACATGAATATTAACTAATTATTATGTATAATAAAAAAAAATGTTCAATTGCACCAAGGAATTATAACATTTTGTCGGAAAGCGTGGTGACTTCACTCTAGAGACTTTCACGACGAGGTGCCACAAAAGAACCGTGGTTCAAGTAATAGAGAAACACGGTTCAAACATTTTGCTCGTAAATTTATTCTCGATATGCCGATTGTATTGCTCGCGACAATATCCGACATCTCCACAAACAAGCGGATTGAGGTACTTACGAACATCTTGAGACAAACGCATAATAATGTTGTGGAGACTTCCACGGTCCAGTGGTTAACGGTGTATCCTCAAAGTTTATCCTAGACTAGCCAATGTAATTAAAAAATATATATTATATATCGTACTATGCCGACACGTAAATAATTTATCCAAAAATAAATAAAATACGAAAACTTCATCTGAAATTAAACTATATAAGAAACTATGTTAAAAATCATGACTGACGTTTCGTCTGTTTGAAAAGCATCTTTAAGGCTTACTATCAAAAATTATTTAAACAAATAACTTATAAAATATAGGTAAAGATTTTTTTCTTTCTATTGGACTCTGAAAGGTGGTTAAATACATATAAAATTAAATTTGATAACTTTGTTACTCTAATTGTGTTACAAGTTGTGACTCGTGTATCGCCTCTTTAAGAATCATCATCAGACAGAATATCTTAAAATTTACCAATAAACTGTAGTCATCAGTCTGAAATTAGTTTTTACGTAAACACAAGGCACAATTTGTACCACAGTCGAATAAGAAAGTTATTAATTTTAGTTTCAAGTACACTAATGAATGAATTTTTTCGAAAGGAAAGCTTTGCTTCTCCTATTTTAATATGAATCTGTATTTTTATAAGTAATCCTATTATTTTTGCCAATTTTAAGACCACGTCCAGTCTTCATTTGAAAACGGATTTACTAACGTAAATATATCCCAAGGTATATTTTTACTCCTGACATATTAAATAAAATGGAATGAAGTACAAAGGAATATTGTGTTTTTACTAGTATATTTTTTGTTTAAATTATAATTTGAACATCTTATTGTGTCCATCGAAAGTTTTCAATAGAAACTGCTTACTTTTGTAAGAAAGGGTATTAACAATTTAAATAGGACAGGCGGCTCATCACCGTCAAATGTATTTCCTTTGTGACTTACCCTTCCTTGGTTGCATTTAACGGGGTATCAGATTCAAGTAAAAGTCCGCAAGATTATGCGTGCGAATGTTTGATTGCAGTGAACGCTATATTCTGAGTACAATTTAGTAAGAGAAATACGACGCTTTCACGATTTCATGATATATGGATATTTGTTAGATTGAAACGTATTCAAGTGAGCAGTAAAACGTTGTATTTGCGTCTTAAACGGCGATTCGGAAACAAATAACGCAGTTTTAACGCAAGTCAATTAAACTGTACTGTTATAGCTTTGTTAATAAGACAATTTGCTATGCATCTTGATATTTAATAATAGACTTTTGAAAAATATTACATACTATGTAAGCATTTTTTGAATTGCTTTACAGCCCTGACGAATGATTTCAGACAATTGGTTATGCTCATTTTTTCATTCGCTGTTTTCTGCGCTTACTTTTGGATAAAGTCATCGAATATATTTCAAGATTAAGATACGTATAATAAATTTTGCAAACTTACATCAGTTTATCTTGCAAAAAAAAATCTACGTTAGAGAAAAAATAATTAAATTTAAAACCTACGTGTAATGCTGATTTCATAATATGTATTAAATTTCGGAGATGTCAGTTTTAGTCCATTGGAACAATAGAATATAACCTAGTATTAAATTTATTTATAATTAAAAAGAAACAACTAAACTGTAATAAATAAAAGAAAGTATGATGTATCTACCATATTAAATTATAAATCTAAATATTTGTCCAATCACTATCTATAAAAAATTAACGATTAAAGAAAAATAATTGTACATATTGTTATTTTTTTCATTTGAATATATGATATATATTATTTTAATTTAAAAATCAATTTTCATAGAACATAATATTTATTATGAACGTGTGCCAAACGAATATAGAAATTCAATACAAAGCTGCCACTCCTATAAATTAATTTCATCCGTCATTTGCAGAAAACAATATGATTTAGATTTTGTTAAATTATTGTCAAAAAACATTTTTAAAAATATGTCTCTCAAAGTTTCCAATTCATTTATCATCGGACACTGTCATTCCAAATGATATAAGTTGACTTAAGTATAATTTATAATAAATAAAGAAATTTGATTGATTGAGATGAAAACAATACGGTGTGAGAGGTGTCTTATGTAGGGTAAATTTAATTTTCTTTAACATTTCGTTTTGACCTAATTTAAATGACGTTTCAATGATGGAATTTACATTTAATGAGGTGCAAACGCAATATTATTTTGATGCATATATACATTTGCCAAATTTAAGTAATTAAAACAATTTTGTCGTAAAATTATTTATATTTACGGTTGCAAGACAGTGATTAATTAATGTAAGTAATAACACCGCCCAATTTTAAGAACGAAGCACCGCAGGAGAAAATAATAATGTCAAAGCACTTTTATCAAAGATTTAAAACAATTGCTAGTTTTAAATGACGGTGTTTTATGTTACATATCGAACACTTATTTGTAGTAATTCTAATTTTATTCAATATAATCAGGACTGGTTTCGGCTTAAGACAAGTTATTATCTATTATATACAATATTACAGTGCTATTTACGCAGAACAAAGCAAATTTTCTAGGGTGTAACAAACAGTTAGTAATATAAATTAATAAAAATATATTCATTTGATATTTACATATATTACAATTTGTTTGTCACAGCGTAGAAATTTTACTTTGTTCTGTATAAATAAACAGTACTGAAATACTGAATTTTCTTAGCAGTTGATAATGCTCGTCATAAGAGAAACCGGTCTTGATTAGGGCCTCCAATCCCGGGATCCCGTCCAATTTCGTGATCCGGAAATCCCGGGATTTTGTGTCAATTTTTGTGTGAAAAATTGTCAATCTCGGAATCACAAAGGGTTCGTGATTCGATGCCTTAGTTCTGATCATATATATATTTTTTTATATTTTGAATATAATGCGTTTACACCAAGTATTTACAGTGAACGCCTTAAGAGTGATTAAATATCTAAACATTGCGACCCAAACACACCGTTAGTTTTTTGCAGTCGTGTAAAAAAGACGACTCCGAAGAATTTTTTCAATAATTTGCATGCAATGCAATATCAACACTTTCGACTATTTTGTTTGAATACATACACATAATTAAATATATTTTTCAAAAAAAATTCCTACCGCACATTTTTCACGACTCCGACTCCTGTCAAAATACCGCGACTCCGTCTCCGATTCCAACTCCGACTCCACAGCCCTAGTTTTTTATAACAATATTAATTTTTGCAATACTGATATTTAATATGTAACACCGGTATTGATATATTCGTCTGGTGTTGCGATCCCCATTACCAAGTATTATATATAGCCTGACGAATACAGATCTGCACGGATCAAAACTTCAAATGTTGTGTCGTAAGAATGCAACGTGTGTTTGGTTCCTAATCTGTGACCAGTGGCAGACTTATATTGTCACTTTGATGGCGTAAATATTTCTTGGGATCCACCATTAGGATGGATGTAGTATGTAGATATGTAACGTTAATGCGAGATAAACAGTTGAGAAGTCAAGTTGGATTCCGTCGGAATATATATGTCTTGGCTGAAGTCCAAATCTCCTTCAGGACGGTCACATTATCGACCACAATAATAATCAGCGGGATCATCATCATCGTTTATACAGCGTGTTCATAAAATGGAACAGAATATTTTTTTATTTATAAAAAAAAGCATGATAGATCAATTTGTTATATTGATCCATTTTTTTAATTTAAGATTTCGACTGAAGGTGCTTGGTGGAATTTCAATATTCAATTTGAATTATTCAAATTATGCACATTCACACAGATTGTGTCACTAACGACCCGGGATTCGCCCTTCGGCATCTTCAGGCGTTCAAGTGCACGGATAAACTCATTCATCCGTTCAATAGTACTTGAACGTCTGAAGATGCCGAAAGGTGAAACCCGGGTCGTTAGTCACAAAATCTGTGTGAATGTACATAATTTGAACGATTCAAATTTAATATTTATCCATGATAAGCAGAAAATCGTATCCGACAAATTTTACAAAAGCAGGTATTTTAAATTAATTCTGATAACAATTCTCAAAACACTAAAATCCACTAGCCGTTAAAAAGATAAAGCTCTAAAAATTTTTTGGATACCTGTGATCTTATAAATTAAATCTAACTTCATTTTATTGGAAAATAATGGGACATAACGAGAGCGATTAGCTAATCATTAATCTTCTACTAGCGCTTTCTTTTAAAAAAAATACTTTTTTGAGGAGAAAGGTTAACCAGTAAGCAGTAAGTAATCAAGCAATTATCATTGAAAAACGTATGTTAAAATAAACTACATAAATTACAAATTCAATTATTCAACATGGTTAAAAAAAAATACATTGTCTAGATATTTATTTTAATTTTGTAAATTGTATTAAAAATATAAGCGAAGCAAATCCCAAAAATGTGGTAAAATGTCGAAATGACTATCATTACGCCGCTGATAATCGCACACTATAATAATGGATATCTACCAATGAAATGACGGTTATGATAATTAAAAATAATTCATTATATATATTGCGTTAGGCAAGTCACAAAAAGAACATGTAATTCGATTGAGTTGAAAAAGCAAGTTAATTTAAAAAAAAAACCGACAAAATTCAATTCAAAATACGACAAGATTGACAAAATTACACGTATTTGAACAGAATTTGTTTAAAAGCTATTTTATGTGAAGTCATATGGTTTATTGAAATTCATCAGTGGCATCACCATTCATGGTCTAGTTCTGCACATAGGTGATGTAATATCGATTATAAAGAAATGGATCATTCTGTGTTTTGTGATAAATACATAGAAGCACGGTAACTCATTTATACGGCGAACATTACTATTGAATCTTATACATATACCGGGTTAATTACCAGCCCACTATAGTGTGGGTGTGATGAGAGATTTATCTGCACAATAAATTTATTACGCCATTTTACCTAATCCATTTATTAGTCACGTAAAATTTATTCTCCTGAAAGCATAAATAACATTTCTCATAAAAATAACTCATTATAAAACTTCGTAGTATTTATGTTATGAAATTAAAGTTCACTTCTAATGCCATTTCAACACAATCAAATACAGTCAAACCCCGATTCTACGTTTTCCATGGGACCGTAAAAAGTCAACGAATAATGCGGGAAACCGATAATGCGGGAAATCTCAAATAATACCAAAAATTGTTTAATTTTCAAATAACTTCTTTTATCAACTTTCACGTTTATTAAAGAATATATAAATTAATTCTTTAATTGCTTAATACATACTAAGTTGCCTATTTGTAGTTTGGTATTTAAACTTTGACAGATACCCTTCAAACACCCTTTTTTGTTATATACATGAATGTCGACTCGTTTTTCTCCTAGATTTTTTCAACTTCTTAAATTGTTCTCAGTTAGAGTTCTAGTTTTCTTCATTTAAGCATTTTAGTTTTGACTTTTGAGTTAGAAAAATTCGCGAAACGAGATGCGAGGCAAGACTATTTACGAGAAATATTCAACGAAAACGGTCAATCGAGATAATATTTGTGACGGGACCAAACTATTTAAACGACAGATCGAGGAAAACGGTAAATCGGGGAACGATTAATGCGGGATTAGTTTACATTGTTCTTATGGGTATTTGGCCGGGACTTTGAAAAATAAACGATCCATGTAGGAAAACGAACAATGCGAGAACGGTAGATCGGGGTTCTACTGTATATGTAGTACGAATGGTTTTTTTTTAATTTGGAAAAAAGCACTGGAAATTATTAATTTCAATGCATTTCCGACTTTGGTAATAGCTCGATGTTTCTTTTTGTCAGAGCAATGACAATGAATAAACATGTATACGCACAAATGTCGTGTGTAGAGATGTACCATTTTAACTTGACTGTGGCAGAACTCAGAACTAAAATTGTCGCCCTAGGACGTGTTGACTATGGCAACGTTAATGATGCGATGGTGGCGCCCTCGCGGGCAGTCAAGTTGCGCTGGTACATCTTTAGTTTATTTAAGTATATTATATTAAACGATGTGGAAATCGTAATAAGATTCACTCCACCAATCTCATCATGTGACGAATGATGCAGTTAACGCTAATTGGTGATCTAATTATGTGTAACGCTGTTTTAAGAACCTACATATATTCACTCAATGATATTATTTATTGCTGTTAATATTCCCATGAATTATAATCTGATAGAAAAGATACAATAGTAATTAAATAAATAATGGGGACGTTAAAAATATCGTTCTCATATAATAAGTACGCTATGAACAATTTTATTCATACTTTCGATGGATTCGGCGGTAACTTTGTGGAAGTTCATTTTAATAAAAAATAACTTAGATTATTCCACGTAGTGTTACAAAATGTGACACGTGTTTCGACTCTTTCAGAGGCATCCTCAGACAACTACTTTCGCAAATGTTTGCTTAAGTACGAATAATTTTAATTTTACTATTCTGATATATTAAAATAAAAATCAAATATGGGATGCAAGAAGGGGATGATAGAAAAACAAACAAACGATAATGGTAATACAAATGACATTCACATTAAGAAATGATTATCTAATGCATACATTTTTTTTTATAAAAATCTGTGTTTCTTTAATAAATAATCAAATTTTAAGTTGCGCGTAAAAAAGACGTCATCCCAGCACAAATATGAATTTGCAACTGACGCGTTTAGCCCAGCTATCTTACGAACGATCGCTGATAAGCGGACGCTTATCTCGTTATCGCGTATTTATATAAACTACAAAAGGTCCAAAAAACTATGATATAAGAATACCTTAATTATAAACATTGTATCACCCATATTAAAATAGATATTTAAGAAAATGTGGGTATTGGGGTTAGAACCGCAAAATTTTATGTACGTCGTATTACCACTAGAGTTGTCGTTTCAACCGGCCCCCGCTCCTTAATTTTTCCTCCAGTTTGCGGTCGTAATACGCGCGTAAAAGAGGACTAGGATGAGGAAGGGCGGAGGAGGAGTTCGTCCCGTCCGCACGAGCGACGGACTGTCACCGGAGGAATGCGCCTGGGTGACAAATGGCTCTGAATTTGTGGGGTTCAGGGAGAGGAGATGCCAAACGCTAGAGTGGCTGCCCCCGGATTGCCGTCGTGGAAATAAATAATTCAAAACTGATTGAAAGGCCTTCTATATTCTCCAGATATGTGCGGTTTGTAATGTGTGCTGCTCCAGTAAAATGAATTTAATTTATCTATCTGAAACAACATTCCGCGGCATATTTTTATCACTCTATGTCTGACAATTTTCACCTTACCTTTACCTCTTTCAAGGACATACTTCATACTTCTGTGTTAAGCACATTCATGGTATCTGAAAGTAGAACTAAACAATATAAAATTTAAAATAACTTTGATTTTCCACGTATTGATATAATCAAAGATATTTAAAATGTTATATTAAAATGAACTTCTACAAAGTTACCGCCGAAACCATCGAAAGTATTAGAAGTAAACACTATTATAACGGATTTCTACCAAGTAAATGCCAAGTCAATCAATCAATATCTGAAAGTTGATTTTGTAATAAAAGAAATGTTACAATCTCGATTTCAAATGGAAAGATATTATATATTAAAAAAATGTGTTTAATCCAGGACTGTGGAGTCGGAGTTGGAGTTGGAGTCGGAGTCGTAGTCGGAGTCGTGAAATGAACGGCTCGAAATTTTGTTTTGAAAAATATTTTTAATAATGTGTATTCAAACAAAATAGATCTAATGTTGACATTTTATGTTTGGCTGACTAAAGATGATCTGATGGAATACATATATATATAAGTTAAAATGATTTTTTTGAAAAATTTCCTCGGAGTCGGAGTTTTACACGACTCCATAGCCCTGGCTTAATCATCAGTAGAAAATGCTCGATATTGTCGAAATCTGTCCTGATCTATATTTAAAAAATGTGAAATAAATACAAAAATAAACGTGCTTTTTTAAGTGGACTTCTTACATTAATGGTTTTCCACCCCTGGTAAATTTGTTTCATATAAATAATAATAAAAATTACTTTACTTACAATAAAAACTAGCTTAGTAGAATATAAAATTTAAAATACCATAGAGTATTCCAAGTATTGTGCTACTAACTGTGCCACGTGTTTGTTTAAGTACGCATAATTTTAATTAAAGCTTTGTAAAAGTGAGATTGTCTGAGGATGCCTCTGAAAGAGGCGAAACACGCGTCACAGTTACTAGCACAATACGTGGAATAATCTGTTATTTTAAATTTTATATTAAAATGAACTTCCACAAAGTTACCGCCGAATCAATCGAAAGTATTAGCTTAGTAGAACCTGTCTTGATCGTGCACCAAAAATGTGAATACAATATTTTTAAAAAATACACTTTCTTTTCGCGATTTCTTATTTAAAAAGTAGTTAAATCATTGTGGAAAGTTTCACGACCCCTTATCATCCAATCGAGTGCATTTATCAAACAATGTCGCGCGCATGCGTGCTTTCACATAAAGCTAACACCATAATGTCGTAAAAAAGCTGGCGCACGACAAAATAATAAAGCAAGAAACCCCCGCCAGCCGACGGGACTCGATCCGGGATGTGTTTACGACGTGCGTAGATGTCATTACCACTGTCGTATGGCTATAATGCAGATCTTCAAACTTAACTGCAAACGAGACACTTTCAAGAGAATTCCTCCTGAAATATAGATTAATTTATTGAATTGTCATTTTATTTGTAGAGCTTCATTGAAATACACTAAAAATAACAAAGTAATCAGTAACACAAGAATTCGTTTTAATGTGTTTGATAACTCACTCAATTAGCAGCACTTTGACTTAAGACTTACATCAGTGTTACCTTAACTTTTTACACTAACGGACTGCCAAAAGCAGAGTTTTCTAATCTTGTTATACTTTAGAGCAGGGCCATAAAGCCGGCGAATTTCTTGAAATTTAGCATACTGTTTGCGGACCACCGGTTAGGGAACACTGCCCCAGACCACGGGTGGGCAATCTATCAAAATATATATCGTTTCATGAGTTTTTAAATAAGTAATCATTTCGATTCATTGTTCAATACTTAATTGCTATAATATTTAAATGAAAGTGGACAAAAAAAGTAAAATAATTCTTCATCCATCCCTAGAGCTTTTTGTCTCAATTTTAATGCACCGTATGGTAGTCAATATGATGACGATGTGGAAAGTTTTCAGTTATCTTCAAAGTGGTCTTGAATGTACTCGGCCGTTGGGACGATTATGATATTTTGTATTATTGCTTTGAGCGATATTGCTGGTGTTAAATGATTGAGGGGAGGGCCTAGGGAGCGAAGGGACGCGAGCTCGGCGTCTCGCCGTCTGATATTCCCAGAAAAGTCGTAAAACTTTGTGCAGCATTCAACTGGGGATTATTTTAATTATAGATTTAGCCCGCTCTTGGAGCGAAAAGGAATGAAACAAATCGACAAAGGATTTTCGGATTCGACGATAAAAACGGTTACAATCTTTCAAATGAATAACAATTTGTGCCTATAACTCAACAAATACTAAAGCAATAGCTCTGAATAATATATAATCGATACCTCGACCGTTTTCGACGGTTGGGCGATTGATTTTTGAGAATTCACATTATGGCATTGATCTTTATTATGTATAAAAATAACAAAGTTTCTTGCTGCCCAGTTTCACCGATAGAGTTAACAACTAGACGATATCAGTCTTAGCACACGGCCTCTTTCACGAGCGATTGAGTGGTGAGTATTGTTTAAAACGAAAAAAGAAGAAAGTTTTTCAAATTTAAGATTTCGAATGAAGGTGCTTGGTAAAATTTCAATATTAAATTTGAATTGTTCAAACTATGTACATTCTCACAGTTTTGTCACTAATGACCCGTGTTTCGCCTTTCGGCATCGTCAGGCGTTCAAGTGAACGGATGAATTTGAACTGACGCTTAGTAAATGAATGTTTCGTGTTTGTATAAGAAATAAATGTATCATTGAGTTTAGAGCCATTGCTGGCGAAAAGGATAAGCTTATGGGAATACTCAAATCTGTGGGCATTCCCATAAGCTTACAAGAGGTAAGCTGCGCGGAAAATTCAAAGGCTCTGCGGGGCAATCCAACACACGTGCGGCATAATTTGTCATATTTATATAAAAAAAAGGGTTCTTAGTGTTTTTATTTAAAAAATATATACATTATCATTTGATTATTTACAAATAAATTTTTAGTGATAAGTGTATCAAATAAAAAAAATAAGATATAACAGAACTCATTTTATTTTTTTAAATTAAAAAAAATTAAGCACAAGTTGAGAAAAAAGGCAGAATGAAACAAATAATCAGAAACATTTTTTTCATTTACACAATTTTAATTGTATAAAAAAAAAACTTATCGCCTGCTGTGGCCCAGTTGATTAGAGCTTGCTCCACCGATCACGTCAGATCACAGTGAATTTGAGAATCATTCAATTCAAAGTTGTCATCGAAGACTGGGTGTTTGTGATGTCAATTCACATCATTTCCTCTCCTCCCATCCTTCTGATCCTTTAATAACTGGGTGAAGCAATAACGATTAGCCAACCACTAGTCCTGTTCTAGCCTTATTCTTCTGTCCCTACACTTTGAAAAAAGTGAGGTTGAGCGACTGAGTAACAAACGGTTCTCGTAGAAAAACTTCTGTTGAGATACCTCCATTAGGCCATATGTTCCACAAAAAAAATCACTTAATGTATATTATTTATAATCAGTTAAATATGCTCGTGATGATAGAAATTGCCCTGACCATATTAGATTAGTGTGAGAGATTACTACATAAGAAAGTTTCATTAAACTGATGAAACATCAAACTCGTATAGTTCATTAATAGTCTCGAATAGTTCACTAATAAAAAATAGCGTACTATGATTATTTAAAGTATAATATAATCAAATGAAACCTCTGTTGCGATAAGTTATTCTTTTAGTTAAACTTTGCATGCAGAATATAAAGTAAACCGTATTATAAAATAAAAGTGCTTTGCGCTTTGAACGATGTGGAGCTTTAAGCTTTCATCAGTTCAAAGAGAGAGGCTAATAAAACTACAAACGCTGTATACATAGACACACCTGTTTATGTATTGATATTTATATTATATAAATAATATGTCCGTTGTGCCACAAAAATAATAATTAATAATATAAATAATTAAAAACGACAATAAAGTTGAAAAACAAAGTTATCCATTTAGGTTATGATATTATTTTTGTGTTTTTTATTGGTATATGAATGTAGACATTGTAACTCTACTGGTTTTGCAACTAGGTACGACACGTGTTTTGACTCAAATATTGATTTATATACTTCACATAAATATGTGATATAACATATTATGCTAAAATACAGAAGTCAGAGTTGGGAGTCGTGAAATCAGGTGTTATCTCCAAAGTCAAAGTCACAAAATGGGAGAAAAACAAGTCAAAGATACTGAAAATTACTAGTTTAATCATCAAATTGATTGGTGGTATTGGATTATAACAATCTGATGTTATATTTATAAAATATGTAAGTTCAGCGGAAATTATTAAAAAATCAATTCGGGATCGTACTTTTTCACCCCACTCCACAGCCCTGCTAATATATCAGAAGCAAGTCGCTGTGACTGTCATACAAATTTTAGAGGTCGATTTTAATCATGTCT
This sequence comes from Himalopsyche anomala, assembly GCA_031772345.1. Taxonomy (NCBI): domain Eukaryota; kingdom Metazoa; phylum Arthropoda; class Insecta; order Trichoptera; family Rhyacophilidae; genus Himalopsyche; species Himalopsyche anomala. The sequence goes on from CM062838.1 coordinate 11,622,212, forward strand.
GACTGTATACGAGGTACTGTATGAAAAATAATTTAGCCACTTTCTTACTTGTGACAATTGTATAATAAAAAATGTGATTTTTTTAAAGTACGTGTATTATTTATTTAATTAAAAAATATACTTATATAATATGTTCTTGGAAATTTATAAAATATATATTGAAAAGTATGCTCAAAAGGGTGATACAAACATAAATAAAAAAGATACATGTCGAGTGATAATATTATATGATACTATTATATTTTCAATTGAATCTGTGGTTACTTTGTCGAATTTTATTTTCATTATAAAATTATTGTAACTTTGTTATTATTTCACTGATGAAATTACAAATTTTGATACGTATTTTACCTCTTTGAGAGCATTTTCAGACTGATTTGATTAATTTAGTTTTAGTTATAATTAATGTATAAGAAAACATTTTTCAAATGTACAGAAATCGTATCTCGAATAGCAGAAAGAGTTTGTCTACCACTTGTATAAAAACTTTCCATTAATAACACATTCTTTACAAATTGAGAACAATTCATTAATTTTATTACTGATTTGTATTTTAGTGGGCATTCTATTCGTAGAACAAGCTAGACATTAAGTTTAGTGGAATAATTTACAGCGCAGGCGCGATCAAACATGTTTCACCTGACAGTTGATTTCATTGGCGGGTAATAAACCTCTTCTGCCAGCCAGCGGTACTAAATTATCGTTTTGATTCCTCTAGACATCAAAGCATTGTTTGAGATACGCGAAATCTTCTAAGACAGTTCTTTTCAATAGATGTATAAAGCTACAACATGACATCGACAATAATACGCCATAGTATAGAATATTTTAATTATAATAAGAAGGTATTATATTGTGCAACGTCATACATAAACACAACCGAAATTGGAACGCGCTGTAAAATACCTTGCATCTTCTATACCGTGACTTTTTCACCTGGTGGAGGAATTGTAAACTAAATGAATGTCAAATGACTTTCTTTATTTATAAAGTAATACACGACACAACTAATATGTTGAATTATAAATGGTTATGTGACGAATTTAATTAGAAATTGTTGTAGAAATGATGGCAAAGATTTTTTTCAATTCACGTACGGTTGTATGAAGAATTTAATTATAAATTGTTGTGACTGTGTTCATAAAGAAAGGTTTTTTTAATTCACGTCTGTACATAGTATCGAATAAAATATACATGTCTCGTCTATTATCGGTTTTTTTTGCATATATGGTAATTATATTAAAATACGATGGAGATTCGATAAATATTTATCAGAATTGTTTTTTTACGTAGCCATTTTATAAAAACAATTAATTGATAACAATATATAAAAAATGTTGAAAAATATATCTCTGAAGTATAATACACTCCCCAATACTTGACAGAAGGGTGCGTAAAAATATGATAATTGTTACATTACAATAACTTAATATTATTTATTTCCCCTAATATCTGGTGGAGGATTGGATAAAAACATCTGCTCTCCCATTGGTCGCTAAGACTGGTTGTGATTGGTCACAGATTCGCTACTGGGGTTGGAATTGAAGGGGGTGAATCGACGCTGTTTTATTGCGAATATTAGAAACAGCGGCGTACGCCGAAAATTATGTAAGCAGACTTTTATTAGTTAAAACTTTGAATAAAATTAAGGAGATAAAAATGCTTTCTTAGCCTTGGCGAACTGTGATAATTTAAAAAAATATATATTTATGAGAATAGTTTCAAAATAGATATAACAAAATCCTTTCAAGTCATGCTTAAAATCAAAAAGCAAACTATAAAAAACGTAAGGTTATATATATATATATAAGTAAATCTGACAATTAAGAGCATTTTGATTTTTAATTGAATTTAGTAGATTTTTCATACTTTGATATACAGCGATATATATGTAACATTTTAGCTTAAAAAAATAATTTCGATGAATTCCATCGACGGTGGATTTGTGGAAGTTCAGTTTTTATATTACATTATCTTTGATAATATAATACTCCGATTGTTTAAAAGTGGAGTAACCGAGTCGTGATAACAAATGGAGCCAAAAAGCAATCAAATTTAATTTAATATTACATAATATATATGTATATATTTTTAACGGTCACATGGAAACAGACGCTGAATTGATTAAAGAATATAGATCGGCAGAATTATGTGAAAGTAAAAAACCATGGATAGAAAATACAAGTTGGTTGTTGAGTATCCCACCACCACCCGTTATGTCTGTGCAGCCGTATTTTCACGGCCGCCTTCCATAACGCAATGCGATCAAGAAAAGAAAAGAATTTATTCCTCACATTATTGGCCCGATACAGAGCTGCACGGGACCTATCTTTTAACCATGCACTGTTGTGCTTAAAAGATAAAGATTGAAAGAAAAAAGAGAATGTAACTTGCTCAGTCATTTAGTTTAAGTGATATTAAGTATCCTGTGTATCCGTATACTGAGAATCCACCGTGGCTGAAGACTTTAATCTACTCCGCGTTGAATTTAAAGAGGAATCAAGAATATCCCGTGGATAGAATATAGTAGATGATGTCGAACTGCCTTTAAATATAGAATTATGCAAATACATACATAATAATTATATGATTGAATTACTAGCCGCCACTGGTTTACGGCCCGTTTGACCGGAAGTAACTAGTTAAACGTGTTTTACAACCCCAGCACACCTTTAAGAATAATCCTCATTTCCGTATACGTCCATGTAAATGATTTGCTTCAATTAAAATACTGAAAGAAACCCCTAAGTCGCCAAGTCTTTATTTCAAAAGGGATTTTAACCGTTGAATGTGCTACAAAACATACTTTGGAAATTCAGTGCTACGTTTGCCATCTTCCAAGTATTGATCGATCAAAATTATGTAGTATTAAAATCAGCGAAGCCCTTCTTTAGTTATGCGTGGTGTAAAAAACCCGACTTTGTTTTATATATATAGATAAAATATTCCATACACATCTATAAAAAAGAATCCTTAATTTCTTAGTCGACAATAACAGAGGCCTTCGGCAATATTGCGTTCATAAATTTTGGCACTTTTTGGTTTATTGAAATATTCTGTTACTTTTCATGTAGCGTAGTCAATAGCTTGAAGATTCGTCCTGTTCGGTTTGGGTACATGGACAGTTCTCCTATAGACCTAACATAATTGATGACAGCTATATCTATCTATAGAAATCAGAATTGTCTCTCCGTACGGACAGTAAAATAAATTAATTGTTTGATTTATGTTCAAAGGCGTGAATTTTCAGGTTTTCATCCCCCTCCCTTCTTATCCGATTGTTTTTCAAAACAGCGCAAAGCGAGAGCTATTATCCAACCACTCGTCCTTTGCATAGTAATATCCTAAGCCTCTTTAAAAAGTGAAATGGCGATTGAATGACAGCCATTTTTCTCAAAACATACTTTTGAAAACATACATTGAAAAAGTGTCAAGTCAATTCTTGGTATCAATTTAAGATTTCGACTAAAATGCACGTTAATTTTGTACATTCACACAAGTTTTGTCACTAGCGACCCGGGTTTCGCTTTTCGATATCTTCAGGCGTTCAAGTGCACGGGGTGAACTCGAACGGACGATCAGTTTATGTGCATTCTAAGTATAGAGACGTACGGTAAACTTTTTGTATTTTAACTCGTTAACAGCTAGAAAAAAATAACGTCTTTTGTCCTGTAAGCTATCAATTTCCTAAAAACTAATAAAGGAAAACTTAATATTCATTTTGTGAGTCCTTAAGAGATGTCGGACCCTTTTTCAATGATGCAAACTTTAAAAAATATTTATTGACGTCGTAATAATGACAACACACCGGTGGGTCGTTAGCTTAAGAGTGGTTAAAAGAAGTATGAATTTCAATTTTTTGTAAAATTTTTAAGCTGTATAAAATGTTCGCAAAACTTGGAGGTCCTGATTAGGTAGAAAAAAAACAAATGCAAATTAGTTGAAATTAGAGTATGGGTACGAGGCATAGGTGGCATAGCCGGCATTGATTGTACATTTAAAGGCGTCGAATGCGGTCGTTAAGAAACAGTAAGTACAATTAAATCAGCTCAAAATATCAGATTGACGATGCCATAACCTGCCATTAAAACCGTTCGTGGAATTTATAAGCGCATCCGAATAAGCAGGATTCGCTTATGGCTGCAGTAAATATTAATAAGATTTGCTCTTATTTAGTACAACGTGATACAGAAGTATAGTGGGTTAATTTCATAAATATCCATTTTGGATTACACCGATAAAGAAAAGTAATTAATTATTTATTTCAAATGATATAGAGACCAATAATGTTTAAATTCTGAATTTGGTATATTCGGCTGCGAAAATTGTCAACTTTACTATCTATTCCATTTGTTGTGTTTTTATAAGTATGACGCATGTAAAAAACGAAGATGTTTTGTTTTCTGATATGGACTCACACGTACATTAGAACACGGTTTCTCAACGGGGGACCGCAGAGAATTTTAGGGGAGCCACAGTGCAGATTTGGGGTGGAAATTTAATAACATTTTTTAAACATAACACTCAAAAGGGGTCACGGGCCCGAAAGGTTGAAAAACTGTGCAGTAGAACATCAGTATAACACATTTCGGTTATAAAGTCAAGAATATCTGATCATCCGAAAACGGATTTTTATTTGTGTTTCACAATTAATGATTTATTTACATATGTGGTTTCGTAAAAAATAGCACTGTTAAATTATATTTCTTATTAGTTGATAATTCTCGCCATGAGTGAAACCGGTCATGTTAAATAATAGTAGAAAGAAGTAAAAATTGATATTGTGTTTTTCTTATTATTTGAATCTATATTATTTACTTTTACACATCTTGCATTTAAGTCTGGGATAATTGGAAATTATAAACAATTGATGTATACATAAATAAGTATGTATACTTCAGCATCATTCCAGCACTGCACATATTTAAAAAAAATCAAGACCCAAAAGTGTGATTTATTAAAATTATTAGTTAACGAAAACATAAAAAGTATTTTATGAACTTGATTTGTTATTTGAATAAATAGTCATAATTTAAATGAAATTTAAAAAAAAACCTAACCTAACCTAACCTACTAACCAAAACTGTTATTAAATATTCTGACCGTTTAATATTTTTATTCTGACCAAAAATTGATTTAAATTCTGACCATTTAATTTGTTTCCTTTTAATAATATGATTTGAAGTGCGTTGTTTTTCGGGAACACTGTATATTTTCCGATGTTCATAATAATATTAAGCTATAAAGCAATTGAATTATGTGTTTTCTTGAAATGCGACAATTATTATACAACAGCAGAACTGAATATTATAAATAAAATTACCGACGAGTAGGTAATAAACTTTATTATTTCAAAACAATCATAAATCTCACTCTATATTGCTAATAACAAAATATAGCACGATATGAAATGAATAAATTAAAAAAGTAGCACCAATGTACTAGTGACGATTTTTTTATACTGACAAAAATATATTATAATAAGATATAGTGCCCAAAATGGCAGACAGATACATTTATCGACGAATCGTTCTCTTTGTTGCATTTAAGATACCGGAATACCAGTATTATCGAAACCGGGATCCCGGAATTCCTGTTTTTTCACCAGGGCTGTCGAGTCGGATAAAAAAAGGACAACTTATATATCTGATCGTTACTAGAATATTGCTAGTAGATTTTACCGATAAATATGATAAAAAGACTAATAATGTTAAAATATCTTCAACTTATTTTTCTCCGGTTTTTTCAATAATTTTACCTTATATATATATAAAATGACGTAATTTACACATACCAAATTTTACAGGTGGAACAAAAAAATGTTTTGATGATTTCAGCCATATGCAAATTATGAAAAAAAACACAACCTTGAATTGCACGTAGACTTTTAAACTGGTTTATTTATTGATTTGGCAATAATTTGGTAGAACTCCATTTTAATAGGGTAAAAATATCAACGTATTTTAGTTCTACAGTTTTTTATATTTTATGAGTTGATAGCTATTTCGGCTTTCGCCATCGTCGACAAATTAATTGAATTAGTATGTTAGAGTGAATAATATGATTTATTGTGTATCTCTTCTTAGCCAGTATATATAGCTGAGCAAATTTACGTTTGAGCATAGTTCTGACGATGGCGAAAGCCGAAATAGCTATCGACGCATAAAATATAAAAAAATGTAGAACTGAAATATGTTGATATTTTTACCCTATTCTAAACTGGTGTTTAATTGACATAATCTAACATTAATTTAAGAAATCGTCTAGGAAAAATCTTCTTTTCAATCTTTCTTCTTGGTTTCAATTTTCACAGGCCCATCTTTTTTACCAAACTTTAAAGCTAAATTTAGATACTAAATCGGCATTTGCAGCTTACATCCTTTTGATAGAACGTGTACCAAGTTGGATAAATTGTGATTATCGAAAAAAGTTGTTAGGTTACGTCTTTTTTCCTTTCCACAGTCGATATGTATTCGATCAGATCATTTTTAGTCAGCCAAGCATGCAATGTCAACACTATGAACTATTGTGGCTTGAATACACATCATTAAATATATATTTAATTCGAACCGCTCATTTTTCACGACTTCGACTCCGACTCCACAGCCCTGAATTTTACATCATAGGAAAACCATTGTCTTCTTTGATTTGAGCACCTTGTTTCTAGTAGTAAATTACTGGTTAGTAATGTTATTTTACTAGGCTATACCTTCTACATCCACGCCTCGAATTCACCTCTTGTCAGATGTTGTACCCTAATACAAACACGGGGTTGAATACTAAAGCGGAATCCATTTCCCCTTCTTCATGAATGGTTTCACATTGTCGAGTCATCATTGTTTGATAAACATTCAAAGTGTCACCTCACAAAACAGGTTCGAATCTGCAGTACAATATATTTGGGGCTGTTTTTACATTGTATAATATATACTTGCCTTCCCTATTTTCAAAAGACTTTTGTATTTTTATAAAAAATGCAGTTGATAATCATGTTAAATAAACACAGTATACCTTTGTACTAAATCCACTTTTATTTAAAAAGATCAAGACATGTACCGCTACTGATTCTTGATATATAAATAACACAGTAAAAATTTATTTTCTCATCAGTTTTTTGGCAGTTTTACATTTTTCGCGAAAAAAAAAACGTAACCCTTATTTTTGTATGAGATTCATTATTCCAATTGCGCGAGTCCCAATAACGCGGTCTCGACTTTCGTGTAATTGGGGATCAATGTAATTTTTTTAAAAAAGATGGTCTCGTGTCTGCTCATTTTAGAAAATCTGTGAATTCCCAGGATTTCAAAATTGCCGAGAAACCACACGATTTTATTGTGAATGGGATTGGAACAGTTTTCAATCTCGAAATGCCGGTATTGGATGACCTAGTCATATTTAATTAATAATGGTTTTGGGAAAAAAAAAAAAAAATTTTTTTTTTTAATTTCCTCTACAGTTCTCAATCAGGTGTTATTAAAATAAAAAAAGTATATTTCATGTAACACTGCGAAAAGGTTAAAAATATTTTATAATTCTTGTGGAAAAAACAGTTGCTATTTTTACTTACTTTAATGTAATGATATCAGGTAAGTACTCATTCAATCAATAATGAATAAAAAAGCCCAGTGCCAGCTCTGTTCCAAAACATTATTTGCTTTCCGTATCATCAGGGTTCATTATTTTGTTGTTGTTTTTTTTTAATATTATTTTTATTATTTAATATTGAGAACGCCTTTTTCTTCATTCACAATCCTTCTTGGACGTCATACTGCGCACCTACAATGGCGCATTAACATAATCATTTGTCTCGACAAAACATTTTTTTTTCTTCTCTTTTTTTTGATCATTCAAAAGCCAGAAGCGCAACCCAATTTATTTATAACTCTAATTTTTTATATAAATCTATCGATATTATCGCTAGAAAAAACATATTTAAAATCATTTCTAAAAATATGGAAAAAAAACTGTGAACTTTAAAAAACATAATAGTATGGAGTTTGTTGTAGGTATTTGTTTTAATATACCTTATGTATAAGATTACTTAAAATTCAGGGAGAAATGTTTTATTAATAAACAAGATAATAATTAAATACCATTAGTAAATCAGTTATATTTAATTGCTGAAGTTTTGTTATCAAATTATCTCTTTCAATATTGGGTAGAGCAGGGAAGTAAAAAGATTAAAAAATCATTATTAAAAAACGTAACTAACACTCATTACAGCTAAATTGATACACTACTACGGTGTTACAACTCGTCCACGGCGGTGTTTTAAATACATTAAATCGCAAGTAATTGATGAATTTCTTAAAGGAAACAAATTAAATGGTCAGAATTTAAATCAATTTTTGGTCAGAATAAAAATATTAAACGGTCAGAATATTTAATAACAATTTTGGTTAGTAGGTTAGGTGCGTTTAGGTTTTTCTTTAAATTTCATTTAAATTATGACTATTTATTATGACCGATATATTCTGACCAGTGTTATAAAAATACGAGCTTTTCTTAAATACTATTAAATAATATGTCTAAGTTCAAAAAACTAATATTTTTCATTGTTTCTTTGATGTTCCTATTTTTTGTATATTTTAATTAGCGTCTAAATATAGTATAAATAAATATTAATATTTCACAATAAAATTGAAAATCAATTTCCATTTACCAAATGTCTCTACACCACTGTCAGATTTTAATACCATACATAAAAATAAATGTTTTTTTTTTCATTCTTATAATATGTTTATAATCTATTATTGGCATCAATACAGGAGCATTATCGAACTCTAATATAAAAAAAACATAATGTTATTTTATTAAAATACATTCGTTGTCAGCTATTTGTCAAATCGAAAATTTAACGCATATCTGCTACTGATCTACATTACCTATGCAGTGTGCGTAGGCCAGACGCCACTGTGCTATCGGTGTTATAATATTAAGTTTTTTGTGCTACCTGACAATTTATATTGAACGGTCTATAATTTTGGGTTTATTTAGCGGTTGTGGACCTCCCATAAAGGGTTGGATTCGTCATTATCATAATAATGTTAATACGCTAAAATACAATGGGAGATGTCAATTTGTATTGGGTTGACTACGTTGTTCATAATATTTAGTATTTTACTTTAGTATGAAATGTAGTACTAAATTCAAGGAAGGGTTAAAACAGTGTTTTTTTTAACGTTGTTATAATTATGAAATAAATATTTTATTTTATGTGAGCTGGTTGTGGATATTCCATCAATGTTGAGCTTACTGAATACGAATAAAAGCAGAGTGTTCGATGAGGTGAGATAAAGACCCAGGGCATTGAGTTAAAAAAAAAACACTAAATCAACCAGTTAGGTTAGGTATGTCTGATAATGTTAATAAATAGATTTTTTTCTAAGAATAATGGGTATAAGCTATCATCATAATATCCGCCGGTGGATTCAAGTTTTTTTAACAGGGATGAATTAAGGTTATTGTAAATTAATTCAATTAACAAGTAAAAATAAAATGATGGTACATACATTGATAAAACGGACTTCGGCTATAACACACAAACGAAATATCTGGTAATGTGTGAATTTTTTAAATGTTGTAATGTAACGCCGCAACATTTGCAACGCTAGCCGCTCATTCATAAAGCAGCACAGCAGTTTATTTTTTTACTTGATTTAATTGATTCACGGAGCCTATGGCGCAGCGGTTAGCGTTGTGGACTTCCGTGCCGGACCTAACGGGTTCAAGTCCCATTACGAGCAGCATTTTTTCGATTGATCTATCGATTTTTGTTCGAAGGCATGGGTGTTTGTGATGCCTTAATTTCCCTTCCACTTTTCCCATCTTTTAATAACTGGGCGTAACGAGAGCGATTAGTTAACTACTAGTCCTGACTCTTGTCCTAGTCTTATACTTCTATCCCTACTCTCTTTAGAAAAGAGAAGTTGAGCGACTGGCTAACGAAAAGTTCTCGTAAAAAAAATATTGAAATAACTCTTATTATGAGGCGATATGCTTCACATTGGGAGCGAACGTGGATAAAAAAAAATATTGATGCATTTATTACTGCACTCAATTAGTTAATATTGTTAACTTCTAAAATCAAACAAACGGCTGTAATCCCAACCGGAAAACCTACTTTATATTTCATAACGGGTTTTCCAGCTATAGCGAGCACTCCGTCGCCCGCATTACACAGGTTGATTATATAAATATGGTTTCCATTCCAAGTTTATTTCTATTGAATAGTACAGCCACGACTATTTTTAAAGTGTATGTTACCAATGTAGACTACTTATTATCGATTGTCAATAAAATGTTAAACATAACTTATTCGGTAAATTATCGTAATGTCATTTTTTCAACCTCTCGGTAAGGAGAAAGTACAAAACTAAGGGTGAGCCTTAGTAATGAAAATGTATGTCAATCAGTCTCTCTGTGGGTCAACTTTTTATGGAGATGGGTCTCTTTGAGCGCAAATCCATAATTCGATGCTTGTAAGATAAGTATGTGTGTTAGTTATTAATATCCTTAATCCGACCCTCCCGTCCCGTGACGTTTCGTCACTAGCCGCGAGGTAATTATCATAGGAGACGTGTTTTGTACCATCACACAAGAGAGATATAAGATCACTTAATGATTGATGAGGTGCGATTTATAATTAGACCAGCATCCGGCGACGACTTCACGAGGGAGACCTTTTGGCAAGCTTTCGACGAATCCAAATGGAATCACTTGACGTGGATATGCTTTGACTTGATTTCCTATTGTTTTCTTAACTGTCTTGACACGTGTTTTGATTTGTTTTAGTATACAAATGAACACTAGAGTAAGGACAATGGCTTTCAAATATAAAACATGCATTTTTATTATATCATTTATTATACGAATAAATAAATAGTTTACATTTGATTTAATTATGACTAAACATAATCTAACTCTCGCGGCTCGGAGACTAGAAAAATACTTCTCGGCCGATGGGGGTCTTTTAGGGACCCCAGTGGTTTCCTCATTATTGGCCTTATTCTTATGAATTTCAAAAAAATAAATAGTCTTAGGGCTTTAAAATATCTCTCTGCATCATTCCTCATACATTTTTTTATAAAAATCCGTGGTTTTTTAATAAATAATCATATTTTAAGTTGCGCGTAAAATATACGTCGTTTCAGTGCAAATATCAATGTGCTACTGGCGCGCTTTGCTTAGCGGCGTTCAGCCTATTATCTTACGAACGATCGCTGATAAGCGGGCGCTTATCTCTTATATTATCGTATTTATATAAACTACAAAAGGTCCAAAAAACTATGATATAAGAATACCTTAATTATAAACATTGTATCACCCATATTAAAATAGATATTTAAGAAAATGTGGGTTTTGGGGTCGCATTTCTTGAGCTTAGAACCGGAAAAGCTAATAAGACAGATCTATTAATTCATATAAATACGGATATCGACAAAAACATATTTAAGAATACTTAAATCTTTCACTATTCAAATTCGATTGAAATCAAACAACACTATCTATAAAACGTTGTATATTATTTAACTTAATAAAGCAGATGTTAATTTAAAACCTAATGTTCATATTTTATAATTTATTGTGTATTGTATGTCATAGTTCAGCGGTCGGTAAACTTTTTGGGCTCACGGACCACTAAATTAACAATTTTAATCCAGCGGACCACTAATGGGACTTTTGCATATTGAAATAAAAGTGATCAAATGCGTCTAAAAATGCACCAAGTTCATAAAATAATTAAAACTTTCTCGCGAACCACACTTTGCCGACCGCTGTTTTAGTTTTAGGTATTATGTTTTAAAATAACTAGAGAAAATTATGATGTTGTTTGACTATCAATATAACTGAGATTGAAAAATAGTATTATCAGCAAAAAACCGAAAAACACTTTTTTGAAAATAACGTTTTTTGACGTTGAAATTCCAATTGCAAACAGAAAACGTATGTGATCCGAATATAAATTATTTTATGTTAAATTTAAATATTTTGTATGATCCTAAATAATGTTAGAATAACTTAATTTTCAAATAACATAAATTAATTAAAATTAATTAACTCTGTCTCTTGTAAGACTTGTAAGATAAGATAATTATGACATAAATATAATTTATATGGCAATAGAAATCACTTGAATGCGCCTATTATGCCATCCTACGGTGATAAGTTGTAATTAACTTGCGGCTCAATTATTAATAACTTTTATTCAGTGATACCAACATAGTAATGATACGGTGTATATGTTAAATTATTTATTGTGAATTTTAATTTATTACATTTTTTATTCGACCACATTTGGCAGCTCCGGAATGAGTGCCAAGACGAATAAAAATTGCACCACTATTTATACTCGATCTGACACAAAGTGAGTTATGATTTCTGAGCCCATTGTATTAAAAAATAAAACATGTTATCTATTAAAGATCAGAACTGGTTTCGCTACTTGCGAGTTTTATAAAAAAATGTTTTTTTAAGGTTTTCATACAAAATTATAACTGATTTTTTAAATATACATACATATTCAGTGTCATTTTCTTAAATAAATAATAGATGAGATAGTAGAGATCGTTTTTATATATTTTTTTTTATCCTTGAGCGTAAATTTTAAATTATTTTCTATATAATACAAGAGTTATAACTGAAAACAAACTGCATACAAATCGTAGAAAAATAAACAATTAGCTTCATCATTAAAAACATATTTTCGCATCTTGCTTTAACTCAAAATAAAAATCGGAAAATAATAACAAATTATTTATCTGGAAAAAATACTGTTTTTATCCTTAGCTTATTATATAAGAAAAGCAATTTACAATTTCAAAATTAAACTGCATTAAAATTAAAAAATTGTTTATGTGATGTCACTCACTCTTGTTGAATCACGCTTAGCGATTTTGTTGTAAATTGATTTTCGTTTTGAGCGCAAACTGTTCCAAGTACATTTTATTAAAAAAAAAAATGTATACGTAATATTTAAGGATTTATTGGCAATACAGTCGTCTCGGCCGCAGTGCGAGGTGTCAAATAAATAAAAAACAAAATGACCAGATGACATTCAGAATGCTCTCGTATAGAAAGATGCGCTTGTAAATTCATTCCGAATGTGAATGTCATCACTCATTTTTATCCACTCTTATAATGATTTATTAAATGTTTAATTTTATTTATTTTCAATAGATAAAACAATGCTATTGGATTTGAGGGAAAGAAAATTTAAACAACGCGAGAGCTTAAAAGAATAATTTATTTTGCTGTTATTATTGATATTAGTATTTATATTGTGAGAATTATCCATTCTTTTATTATGATAATAAATATTTAGGAAATGTTTTATCACTTGTTACAGGTGTTAATTCTCAATACTAATGGAAAGGCATTACAGTGGAACCCCAATCTACCGTTCTCGCATTATCGTTTATTTTTCATAGTCACGGCCAAACACCCATTGGAACAATGTAAAAGAATCCCGAATTAATCGTTCCCCGATTTACCGTTTTCTTCGATCTATCGTTTAAATATTTTGGTCCCGTCATGAATATTATCGCGATTGACCGTTTTCGTTGAATATTTTTCATAAATAGTTTTGCCTCGCATTACGTTTCGCGTTTTTTTTTCAGTGGAATCCCGATCTACCGTTCTTCGTTTTTTTGCATGGATCGTTTATTTTTCGATCGACCTCAACCAAGACCCGAGATTTCCCGCATTATCGATTTCCCGCATTATTCGTTCATTTATTACGGTCCCTTTAAAAACGTAGAATCGAGGTTCCACTGTATATTTTTTAAAAATACTTATTTGTACTAATTATACTTTTGTTGTAAATGATCAGGACCGGTTTCGGTCACGACTAGCATTATCATCAACTATAAGAGAATAGACTATGACAGTGCTTCCTACATTATATAAAACAAAATAAAATTATAATGTTTATTTTTAGTCTGTAGTTATTTTTTATTGCAAATTAGTATTATAGATTTTTAAGAGGTTATAAAAATTTTAATTATAGATAATTTAGTGTCATTCAATTATTATTTCGATCATTCGTTACACCGTGTTATTAGTCTTAGTAATTTTGTATAAATTTTATCATTTGATATTTCTTGCGACGAGTGAAACCGGTTCTGATATGTAAAAAATAATGAGTAATTAGTATGAAAATCCCGTCGTCTTAATACATGTATCAATAATATTCGAAAATTTTAAGCGTCCATTTTTATGAAAATAATGTTTTAAAAATTATTTCATAATAAAAAAAATTGTTCTATGGTGAAATATATTTATTTATTTATGAGTTTATAAAAACACAATATAGTGTATTGTCCATTGTTGAAGATACTCATACATTGCTTCAATAACTTGAGTTGAGTATATTGATTGAAATCTGCGGTTAGAATGAAGAAAATTGAATTTCCGTTTAAGCCCTTTTTGCATTGTTACAATCGAGGTCACAATTTATGAAACGGCATTTAAATTTATATCATAAACACTCAAAGGTTCATGTAAGTTACAGATATAGGCACGATGCTGGCTTTCAGTATACCCAGTCCTCTTTTTACACGATTTTATTATACGCGAGTTTTTTGTATGGCACCGTTTCTTTTTTTTAACGCGATTTACTCGTTGTTGCACGATTTTTTCCTGCCAAAAAAAAAATATTACAAAAGATAGATAGTGTCTCAAAATTTTGGATTGATGACTTTCAGATAATCGAAACAAATCCAATGTAATAACAATCGACTCAGATCAAGAATCTAGGAAAAACAGCATTTTATCAAACAAGTCAGAGCGAAATGAAACAGTTAAAACCCAAGATATGTAAAAAAGTTAATACAATTAAGCATGTATACATATGTATCTGTTTCTTAGTGTATGCAAGTATCAAATAAAGAAATTAATGTTCAATATGTAAAAAAAAACTTTTTTGCGCAAATTTCAAGAGACAAATTTTAGTTGTTCATAATTTTTTTTAACTTTTTTACGCGGTATTTTGATTTTTGGAACCAGTTTATAAATTGTATGAAAATAAGGTTTTTTTTGCGATTTTTTTACGCGTCAGTTTCAGGAACCAATACTGTTCTTCTGCGTACTTCTGATGGTTTGCAAACCGTCAGCAAACCATCAGAAGTACGCAGAAGAATAGACCTGATGCATCGCGTAAAAAAAGGATTAGGTGTGTATTCAAAATATATCACACCTAAAAACCAAGACGCCAGGTATTTTTTTTAAATTTTGACATGAGATTAATTCAAATTAAAATGTAACCAACGTCACTAGACCTATAATTTAAAATTCATAACATAGAAAAATTTTCCAGGATTTGAAACAAGACGCACTGTACACTATATCACAAATTCGGGCGCATAATAAATTATAATTTTACAAAAATATTAGTTATATAGGATTCTTTGAGGCCTATCACAAATTTTGGGCTCTAGTTTTGTTGTTTTTTTAATAATTTCAAACTGCAGCATAAAGGTATTTTGTAAAATGAATACTTAATATTCCACATTTTGTTTTTTTAAGTAGCTAATATTGGTTATCGGGTACGTGATATCCAGATGCTCTAAATCACGGGCCGAAGTGCAGAGCCGCGAAAAGCCAGAATGGATGGGCTTCGATAAAAGGGCCTCGCTTTGGACCGCGTGGGCGATTCAGAGACATCCAATTATAAAGAGGTAATGAGATGAGATATTTTACGCAAGCCAGGGCTTCGACAATATATCTCGCGCGGCGCATCTGTCCGCGGGGTTATGGTGTGAATTAGTGGTCGCCAATGGCAGCACTGAGGCCAAGATAAGGTGTATACACTAATGCCTGAGAATTTACAATCTCAAACCTCAAAATAGTTTTAAAAAAACTAGTTATTTTAATAAAAGTAGATAGGTTAAATAATAAATAGCTTAAAATTCTGAGTGATCAATAAATATGACTAGCGTCTCTTTCTTTCAAAATTAATTGTGTTTAAATTCTCTTTTTTATTTTTTCCTTCCAGAAATTGATTGATTCATTGTTTGCTATCTTCACTTATTTAGAAAAAAACGAATCAACGTCACGTTAAAGCATTGGCGGATCCAGAAATTGTCCAAGGAGGGGGCCATTCAATTCGAAAATAAACATCATAAAAAGATAATACATTAAAAAATAATATATCTATATAAAAGTAGTCAATACATAATTAAGTATGTATTCTATAAAACATCGTAAACTAAACAATTAAAGATCCCATTTCACAATAAAGTTTTAATAAAGTAGAAAAATGAAGAAAAAAAATCTCCTCAGGGGGAGGCCATGGCCGCCATGGCCCCCATGCCCCCCCCCCCCACCCTTGGATCCGCCAATGCGTTAAAGATAAGAAAAATACTCGTTTACAATTCATTATACAAATACATTTCTTCTCAAATAATGGACACATATTGTGTCACACTTAGTTCAAAATTATTGGACAGAACAAGTTTCACTAAGTACTACAAGTAAAAATCTACAGTAAAGCCTCGATAAGACGGACAAAATATTTGATCGAATCAGGAATTTGTTAAATTGTATACTAACATAAAAAATAAGTGTTTAATTGAACAATGTTTGTCTAATGATTTCAATGAATGACATGTTTCATACATTATGCATCATTGTTCGAAACCGCACAATTCATTTATCGAAACTTCACTTGTCTTGTATTGTTGCATTCAGAAAACCTTATTTTTATATGAAGGAGTCTGGTCATTAAATGACACTCCTCACTCGCATCAGTCCGTTAAAGTAAGGTTCTAATGTACACAACATCGATAAAGTAATAAGCCTGCAAAAAACAGAAGACGTGATGGCGAATCATGGTTAAAAGGGAAGAAGATGAGTTTTTGGTGGTCAACTTCACTTGGGAGAATTGAAGGCAATGATCTAGCAAGGCTTTAAGTTTATGATACGAATTATAAAACAAAATCTTTAGCTGGTATAGTTCAAAATATAAGGACCGCGGCGTTCAGCACTTGAACTCACCTGTTTAAATCGACGAGTTAAAAAGTATTGGTCAATAAATAATACCAGTAATACCAAATTCATCTGAAGGAAAACAAGTCATGTGGAAAAGACGATAAAGTATTGTGAGATTATCACACACCACTTGTGCGCGTATAAATATTATGAACCGCGGCAATGGAAGGGTTAAAAATAGTTTGTAAAAATAAATTTAATCATTACTACGAATTTATTATACATATATATTGTTTCTTCTATCAACTTTTCTACAGCACTCGCATGTGAACAACGTGTTTAATATTTTTAGGCATATACAATCAATGCTAGAGTCACCCAATAGCTTGCAAAATTAAATTAAACATTTTTAAATACACGTCATATAATGGTAGCAAAACACAACACAACGCGATGAAATATGAGCAATGATGGCGTGAAACGAACAGCGAGTGTGATCATCAGCAAAATTCTTTCGCATCTTTTCGTAAGTCAACAATTTTTTTCTCACTCTTTTCGACAACGATCTTAAGCAATTGTAGCATGATATTATGGTGAATGATCAATCCCGGGATTGAAAAATTGTGAATTCCGAAATACCGGGATTACTAAAGTGGTCCGGGATCGGATCCCCTAGAACAGATGTCGGCAAACTGCGGCCCTTTGGCCCCCAGAGTGTGGCTCTTCCACAGAATACCACACACACTGCGATTGAAACTTCGTGTCCCATGCGCAGAAGTCGGTTTTCGGTTTTGAAACTTAAGAGTTGGAAGGGGCAATCTCAGCGAACGTACCTCAATCAGATTGAGGATCTTATAAGCAAAAGCCAACTAAGGAATACCTTAAGGGTAAAAGTCACGGTCTAAAGAGACACATATAACTAACACAACATATTATATTGCTTATATAAAAAAAAACTTATTCATGTATAAATTATTGATATATTCGATTTTGCTAACGTTTATTATTTTTTTCAAAAATAAATATTACGTTTTGGTTGATATGCGATTTTTTATTAAAAAAAATAAGAGGTTCATTATTAAGCACGCCACTGGCTCCTTGTTCATTTTATACAAATAAAAATTATTGAAATATGACAATAAGGAATGCTTTACTCAACTGGGATAATTTGAAAAAATATTCAGATAGATTCTATCAATTAAACGTTTTTTTGTACATAAAAAAAATGTGTACCGTGACACTTACCTCTAATCAAGTTATTAACAATTATCCTACATATATAGTTGTCGCCTGCTGTGGCCTAGTTGGTTAGAGCTTGCTCTACCGATCACGCAGGTCTGGGTTCGATTCCCGGTCAGGTCACAGTGAATTTGAGAATTATTCAATTCAAAGCTGTGATCGAAGAGACTGGGTGTGTGTGATGTCAATTCACATAATTTCCTCTCCTCCCATCCTTCTGATCCTTTAATAATTGGATGTAGCAACAGCGATTGAGTAACAAACAGTTCTCGTAGAAAATCTTCTGTTAAGATACCTCCATTAGAAGGCTATATGCTCCATATTGGAAGCGGACATGGAGTAAAAAAAAAGTTGTATATAGTTTTAAAAATTTGGCTCTCAAAAAAATGTGAATCGTTGTATAGTTGATATTTGACTCAGTTGACTAATAAGCTTGCCAACCACTGCCCTAATAGATAGTCACAGTTTTTTATGCTTATTAACGATGTTGCCTTTATTCATGTGCGGTTTACGACTTATGACTATTGAGTAATAGCTATTTATTTATTACACAAAAAATACAATCGTATTTATATATGGGGTGGGAATAAATTTAAACTGGTGTTGATAAGACATATTCCGGTCACAAGAGACCGCAACAATCGTTTTAAAAGTGTGGCATCGGAAAAAAACACCTCCGTTTAATTTACGATGTGGTGAATATGAATTTCCAATTACGAGTATAGACAACAACAGGTGTGTATATTCCAATAATTTTATAAGGGTCGGACAAATAAAATATTAGAAAGTGCCCGGGGCAACAATAAACATATCACGCCTCGATATGGTAATATATGGCCGCACACCGGAGGTTTATTTTTACGGCGAGATTGAAAACGGCGGATCTTATCCGAGAAAATTAAGTTAACACTTCGCTAAAATTGTCCAAATTATAAGTATGTTTGAAATGACCATTATGCACCAGTTTAGCATAATTACTCTTCGATGATCTTTGTAACTACATGTTAGAGGTGTTAACATTTAGAGGAGTATGGACGTCACATGTACGTCGGAGCCATTTTTCCGTAAATGAGTATGGAAGTACTTTAAACTCAACACAGGAGTATCTGTCTGTAAGCATATACATGCTCTAACTATGAATTATATTCATTGATAAAAAGTCACATAATTGTCATGTTAAGAAAAGGCAGTAAATTAAAGTAAGGTATGTATAGATCTATTCACTCCTCTAAAGGTTAAACATTTAAATTTGTGTCAGAAACTTATCCATAATTTCTACTGTAATTTGTAAATTCTTTTCAATGCCAATTGTTCATTACACCTTTTTTGTATAAATAGCATTGATAAATTCTATTTTTTATCAGTTGACAATGCTCGACATGAGTGAAACCGGTCCTGATCTTGATTAATAAAAAGTGAAAATAACTACAAAGGAATTTATTGAATGGAGAAAAAAAAATAATTTGATGTGCAGCTGTGTAAGACGGCAACCAGCGTTGCAAACATCAGTGCAACGTTCTGGATGACATTTTAACTCGAATTCGACAGCGAGATGTCTGACGTAATTATAATGCGCAGGACATTGTTCAGAAAGGTGATATTTAGTTTCAAACAAGTGTGATATTCACAAAATTTCTCATTTGACTGGATATCCAATGTCCGATGTATCAAAATTTTACTGTTCTACACGTTAAGATATTGAGTCGAGCACAGAGTCGTGTTTAATTCCACAGTCGTACCAGCACCACGAAAGAACTCTCAATAAATTCTTGCTTGTATGTGGCGCCCATATGGTAAATGTTTTCTTTATTACATTCAAAATTAAGTACCCGATTTATTTTTCATATAAATAACACTGCCGTTTTATCACATACGATGATATATAGACATTAAATGAAAAAGAAATACCAAAAAAACCTTTCTTTAAGCGTTTAATAAAGACTAAAGCGAACAGAATAACTAATTTGTCAATGTAATAAATTGTATACTTCTTTATAAATTTATATATTATGATACATAGAAACAAAGCTTGTTTTCTTATTGGTTATTATTCAAATATAAAGGACTTTGCCATAGCCATCGAGCATATTATTTATATTTTACCGTGAGAAATATGAATGGGAATATTTATATTGTATTTTTTTTTAAATACAGTAATATAGATTTGCAACGCCATTACGCAGTTAGTTCTGAGTAAAAAGCAATTGAAAAAGTTGTACTGTTTGGATGAAGCCTCTAGCCTCGATAGTAAATGGGTTTAGAAATATAAATAAATATTAATAATTATAAATTTACCTTTGTTTCATTAATAAATATGGCTTCTATGTCGAGTGATGGTTCAAAATCAAAATAACCTTTCCAAAAGAATATTATCATACATACAATATACATCAAAATAGTAATAATAATATTCAAAAATCCGAATATCAAGAGTCTACGACAGTGGTCCTCACCTGCAGCCATTTGACTGTTCTGAGAATTCTGCATTTTTTTGTAAATTCGTATATTCCTGAGATTTTGGATATCAAAATCTTTGAAAGACCTAAAAAAATGGTCTCACGCAGATAATTTTGGGAAATCCGCAAATTTCTGCGCATTAAAAATTGGTATGAAACTGTTTCTGGCCAAAGATTCCCTAGTCAATACCCTGTCAATGTTTGCTGCGGCCTAATGTTGAATCAGATAAATGAATGTGGCCTTTAGAAAGAGAAAGTTCCCCACCCCTGGGCTACGATGTTCGAATATCAAATGCAAACCCTCAGTTACTGACCTAACGTCAAAGATATATTAAATGAATTTCTTTGCACACCTTACGGATTGTATGTTTTGTTTGCAAGCTACGGCAAAATTTATTAGCTGCATATTATGATGTACATAATAATCATCAAGACATTATGGATATAATACGCCAGTCATGTCAAAGCGATTAACAAGATTCACCTTGCCCGTTTAACACCTCCAGATAAGTGCGTTGGTATCCCTACCAGCGCCCTCCATTTCTCTTCCCTCCCGCTGATGCATTTGGATATATGTATGTACCATACAATGCAACTGGCAGAAATATGTTGCTTTATTTTATGAAACAAACAGATAATATTTGCAATGAAGAAATCGTTTTTTATATTGAATTTATTATGAAGGAATACATAAATAGTTGTGTATTTATAATAGACGACAGCTTAGGTGTACCCTAAGCAATTTAATAACAATGTCACTACCTATATCAGCGGTCGGGAAACCGGGGTAAATTACCCAAAATGGGGTTAGGCTAATAATTTACATTGATTGTCTCCTTTTCAAAATGAGGGGGTAATATCGACTTACGCAAAAATATTTTGGGGTAATGGTTAAAAAGTTCCCCGACCGCTGACCTATATGGTTTTAAAAAAAAAAATAAGTCGTGTCTAGTGGCGCAGCGGTCAGCGTTGCTGGCTTCCGTGCCGGATCTCACGGGTTCCGAGTCCCAGTGCGAACAGCATTTTTTTTCTAAATTAACCTTATCCGTTTATCCCTACTAGGCCTTATACAAAAACCGACTTTTGAAAAAACCGGTTTTCGAAGTTTTACGAAAAAAGGATAATTCAATTAAAATAGCGAGAAAAAGTTCAATTTTTTAAATGCTGTTTATTTATATACATAATAATACACAACAAGAAATTATTTGGTGTTACTCTTCAGAAAATATGATTTAAGAAAACACAAAGCGACCAATGATCGTTTTGTAACAAAATTTCCTGATATCGAAAATACCCTTTCGCTGGATAATGATGTGGAGCATACGGTCTTTAAGCGATCAAATAAAAAATCCAACTTTTCTGTCCTTTTGTTTATAGACGCGTTTATGGAAAATTCGGCACAACCGGTTAGGAAGTTGAAAAACCGGACCGGTTTTCGAATGTCCCAAATTTAGCAAAAAAAAGCCGAGTTTTAAAGTTCTAATCCCTACTACTCTCTTTGGGGAAAAAAGATTAAGATAACTCCATTAGGAGGTCATATGCTCCACATTGAGAGCGGACATGTATAAAAAAAATATATAAATATATTTAATTTACATATTCCTTCATAATAAATAGTTGAAACGATGAAACTGGCATCTAGCTTAAAATGATACAATTATTTCTTTCGAAGTGCGAGCACCCATAATGTCGTGGTACATTTTTCACAGCATTGATGGCACCGGCCGCAGCAATAACTTGTGCATATTATAAAACATATTTTTACATGCAGGGATAACGCCTTGTTGCTAAGTGTAGCAAGGTTGTAAACCATTCATATTATATTATTAAAATATATTTCTCGCCAGTCAAGACGACCCGGCCGATTTCGCTCAACGGGTCCCCACCACGCAGGGCTATTCGACAAATCGAATCCGACAACACTGCATAATTTGTTGTTAATCTTTTATTTAAAATTTTATATATTCAATGTATGTATTTAAAATAAAAAATAAAAAAAATTAATCATATGCAGAGAAAATGATGATTAAAACATGTTTTTAAATCACACTATTAAAGCATATTAATATGAACACCGAAAATGAGATTTTTTTAGATTTAGACTGAAGGTGCTTGGTGGAATTTCAATATTAAATTTGAATCGTTCAAATTATGTAAATTCTCAGTGTTTGTCACTAACGACCCGGGTTTCACCTTTCGGCATCTTCAGGCGTTCAAGTGCACGGATGAACTTTAACTGACTGTCAGTTCACATTTGGAGCGGATATGTATTTTCAAAACAAAAATAATATAGGTATAAAACTAAGCAACAGATATTACATATTTGTTTTTTAGTTAACAATGTTCAGATTTTACGTACACGTAGGTGAGTTATAGCTAGTAGATAATCATATTCTATATAATAATGTTAACAGTCAATTAACCGAAAAATAATAAAATCTACAAAAAAATAGCTAAGTGTCTTTTTCAAAGAAATATTATTAGCAAAAATCACGAACGACACGTCCGATTCAATATTAAATAACGATACAAAGGCTGTAATAAATTTAATTGAAGTAAAACAAATATTCTCATTGAAAACGTAAAGAGAAATCAGATGTCATGTTTGCACTGGGTATTCACAAACTAAATTCGCAGTATAATAATAAAATTAATAAGCCATTCATTACTTTTAAAAAATCCATACGTCACGAGCAATATAAGACAAATAAATAAATATTGACCGATTCATCTTTATTTAACAAAGAGAACATGAATCACGACAAGGCAAATAAGAATAAGTACTTGGCACTCGGCCACGTTATTTTATCTCTTTCCTCTTTTCGTATTTGCAAACCGATTTTTTTCGTATTAGGGGATAGCTGACTAAACAGGACCATGCGCGACAGGTTTAGATCGCTATTCAGAATACTATTTTAACGACGAATAAATAACAAGCATTTAATATATTGATAACATTCTCCCCACTTGTTAGTAATGTAACACTTACGATGGAATCTTAAACCAATTATTTTTGTGCTGGAAAAAAATCTTTTTCAGAAAGTCTTTTTTTTTTAACCATGTCCGCTCCCAATGTGGAGCATATGGACTCATTATGGAGTTTATCTCAACAGAAGTGTTTCTACGAGAACTGCTTGTTACTCAGTTGCTCAACCTCTCTTTTATAAGAGAGTAGGAATTGAAGGATACGCCTACGACAGGACTAGTGGTTAGCTAGTCACTCTCCATACCGTTCATAGGATAGGATGGGAGGGGGGGAATACAAGACATCACAATACATCCATGCCATCGACCTGAAATTCATAAATCGATTGAAAAATAAATTTAGAAACTGTCCGTACTGGGATTCGAACCCGTGACCTCCGTAACCGAAGCCAACGACGTTGACCACTCGACCACACAGGCGGCTTTGAGTGTACTAATCTAATTATGAGAGACATCGGAAAAAATATTAAAACGTGTTTCAATCAAGTGAGCAATCGAGCAGTATCATGCAATGAATATCTCTGAAATTGATAAAGAAAATACTAACAAAGATTAAAAAATATTACAAAAACCTATTTCAGCACCACGCCATCATCAGGGCTACGGAAGTTTGCTCGGTAACATATTCATATTTTAAAGAGTTTTGAATATTAAATTTAACCGTGAAACGTTTCAAAATTAATTTATTTATATCTTACGTTTATGGATGAATTCAAGAATAATGTATATGGATTCATATCGACGGTAATTTTCTACAAACTCGTATCTTAAAGAGTACAAGTTTTCAGGATACACATAAATGTGCTTTATTCGACCTCTATCTTTATATCGCTATAAAACAACACTAAAATGGTTTAGTCCTTAATTTCTTTGATGAAATAAATAAAGAAGATGTTTCCATCCGTGATATCATTTCTTTCGTTGTGAACATAGCAAATGACCATATAATTTAAGGCAAACGTTTTTTCATTAGGTAAAATAAAGCATGAAATATTTACATTTGAATTACGGGTTAAATAAATAAGTGTGTATTGAAATTCTTAATTCATTACATCGGAAAATTCAAAACTGTCAAAAGTTGAGATACGGGCTCGTAGAAAATAAACGACGACATGAATCAGGCAATTTCAGTCAACAATATTAATAACATTTTTTTTCTATATTTGATATTCAACGTTATGGACGCCTTATTTAACTTATTGTACAAACCGTAAAATAACGGGTCCGACATAACCAACATTACCCTATATTATTCACTTGGCAAATAAATAATTCTTTACGGGAAACAAATTACAGTTTTTTTTTGTCTTTGGTTTTAAATGACAATGATTTTAGAGCAAAGTGTCGTAACAGATATCAACTCAGTGGAGAGAATTAGAGTGCATAAATTATTACAGCTAACACTCAAAATAGATACTTCTCTTTCATATTATGTAGGTTTATTACATTGCTGAAATTTATAATGCTGGTGATGATATTAATTTATAGGAAAAGATTATTTCGCTCGTTAGTTCAGTGATTCAAAAATAATACGATTTATCTGTACCAAGTGACATAAACTTTTGGCACACACATACATATTTATGCAGTATTTAGGTAAAAGACAATTATTTAAACATACAAGTTGTTTCTAGGACAAATAAAAACACTTTTTTACGCGTTAGATACGTTCCTTTTAACACCGTGTAAAAAGTGATAATTACATAGAAAAATTGAAGGTTGGTTTTCTCAATTTATAAAATCATGCATTTAAAATCCAATTTAAAGAATATGGCTTTCTAGTGGAGGTACTTCAACAAAAGTTATTATACGAGAACTGATTGTTACTCGATTACTCATTCTTTGAGAGATATAAAGGATATGACTAATATTTAACCAGCCTGTCTTGTAACACCCCGTTATTTTAGGATTGCAGAGTAGGGGGGGAATGTTAGCACATCACAAACAATAAAACCTTTAATCGATTAAAAAATACTTTGTTTTTGTATTCAAACATGTTCGATCTGGTACGAAAGACGTTGACCTCTGCGCCACGTACCCGACCCAGTTTTATAAATTGAATGGCATTGTTTTATTATCTTATTAATGAATTATATATGGAAATGTTTCGTAATGATTTTTTTTATTGAATACAAATTTTGAGACGTATCTATACTAAGTTTTTGAATACTGCCAAAAAACAGTGAAACTGAGATGCCATCACGGCAGGGAACGTGATTTTTTAGGATGGCATGTTATGGGTTAAAATGTTTTTTGATTATGTGCCTATTTTGTGTTATGTTTGCTACGCAACAGGAAGTGGCACAAATTAGTATAACCATAATTATTATGGGTCATTAACAGCTATTCGAAGATTGAATATAACTAATTAGCAACGAATCATGAAACAAACAAATAAGTGATCCTAATCAGGTCTATAGATAGACTACGAATTTACTAAGTAAAACTAGCAATTCAATATTTTTGTTAGGATCGGTGGTTACTAAGTAAAAAAAATATTTTCATTTAAAAAAACCTTGGCCGATATTTAACTTGTTGTGTAACTGTTCTTCTTTGGCCATGTTCGCTCCCTATGTGGAGCATATGGCCGCCACGCGGCACCTCCATGTTTCCCTGTCTCCTGCCAATTGCTTTGCTTCCTCCCATGACATGCCAGCATCCCTCAGTTCCGCCGAGTACATCCTATGGATAGTACCCGACGGACGTCCGGGACGCCGGAATCCCACCGGTCGAAAGAAAAGGCAGGCAGGATTGAGGCTTTCCGGAGGCATCCGCAGCACGTGAC
This sequence comes from Himalopsyche anomala, assembly GCA_031772345.1. NCBI lineage: Eukaryota > Metazoa > Arthropoda > Insecta > Trichoptera > Rhyacophilidae > Himalopsyche > Himalopsyche anomala. The sequence goes on from CM062838.1 coordinate 11,648,606, forward strand.
CCAGCCAGTTCCAACGTCTCTCCATAACCACTGACGTGACAGGACGCTGTCTTGTATAACTATATGTCGGCCCGTTGCCTTGTGTAACTATACGTAACTAATATTCTGCTTCTTAGTGAAGCATCTATGGTTAACCATATGTGGAAAAAATAACCATATTAGAGATTATTACTTTTGGGTTATTAAAAATACTACAAATTGAGTGCGAGGGGTGTTTATATCATTTGCTGGGCGTAGGAGACCCACTAATAATTACTTGTGAATATTTTTTTAAATGGGAATAACCCAGTCTTCCTACAATTCAACTGTCTGTAAGTAGTCTAGTATGTATAATATATTTAATTCAACGCCAAATGTAAGAAAACCTTTGTGCTAAATTTTGAATCCGACAGAAAATGTTGGCAACCCTACACAACCAGATGGAGCGCTATCTACTATCTGCCCACGGGCTGATTATTGAATAATTTATTTATTTGTAATTAACTATAGTCGGAGTTATTGGACGAACCGCTAGAGGGAGACTTAGCACAAGAAGAGCTGAGAAACAAAAATGGCGTGTATACACTGTCTGTTCAAAGTTTTATTCGATATTTTTGTAAAATGTCGTTATGGATGCAGGGCTGTACCTTAAAAATAAAATAATAAAATTAGACATAATATATGAACGAATACTTAAACAAGATTTTATGTGCCTCGTTTTTTTAATCCATGACCGCTCCCAATTTGGAGCATATGGCATTCTAATGGAGGTATATCAACATAAGTTTTTTCCACGAGAACTGTTTCTCAGTCTTGTATAACAGCCTATAATAATCATTCAAAATCTATGTAGGTTTCGTGATACAGCAGTGTTCCGTGGAACATAGTTTGGCAAAGCCTGCTATATATATCCTACAGTTTTGTAAATAAATGAATACAATGATAATTGTTTTAAAAGCAGTTTATTTAAATAACTATTATGAATCACTTAGCCTAAAAATTAATCCAAGTGATTGTTTAAATTCGGGATTTGCGAAATGATCCATTACAGAAAACGTTTGTGAAACCCTGGGGTATATAGTATACATATTATAAAAAAAAGATGCTGCCATCCTATATGAATTGGTTTCCCACCCTTATGCAAGCGTTGTAATTAGCTTAATTATTCTTTGATTCGTTTTTAAATTATGTTTGAGAGGTAATAAACGAGTCAATTCAAGTTCATACGTGCACTTGAACGCCTGAAGATGCCGGAAGGCGAAACCCGGGTCGTTAGTTTCAAAATCTGTGTGAATGTTCATAATTTGATCGATTCAAAGGTAATAAACGATTTATTTAGTCAATTCAGTGTCACTTATTTATATTTTATTTTTTTATTTTATTTTATTTTATTGTATTGTTTAAAATTTAAATTATGGTACATGGCATAACAGCTTACGCCAATTCGCCATGTACTTGACAAATAAAAGACACAGAATATTAAATAAAATTACATAATACATAAAAATCAACACAAAAAATCAAGAAATAAAATAGTAAAATTTCACAAACAGTTCACAAATACTATCACCAAAAACATCCACTTCACTAGGCAATGAAATTTTGTACATTTACTTGTAAGTTCTTTTCCATACCAATTATTTAATAACTTTAATATTGTATTATCCAATCAGTTGATAATGCTCATTACGAGCGAAACCAGTCCTCATCATATTAAATATAATAAAGTGGAATTAGTACAAATGAGTATTTTTTTATATTTGTATGTATGAGTAAATTAAAAAAAGATAACAATTCACACAATAATCAATTATATAAAATATTAAATTCAGAAGCTAGTATTTCTACTTAGAAGATAGAAATATCGGGAAAATTTTGATTTAAGAGTACTGTACTCGAATATAATCAAATATTTTACAATGAAATTAAGATGTTGCTTTATCTTTCCACCATTTTATTCGAAAAAGGCTGACATCCTTCGACTAATCATATCGGCATTGAGAATAAAAGAAATATACTTTTAAATGTTTATTTTGCAAGTATATCCCGGTAAGTCATTCTGAGCGCAGAGTGTTCGGGTATACGGAATAAGGTTGGCTGAGGAAAATTGATGATTTGTACATATTTAAAGAGAAAAGAGTACAAGAAATAATATGTTCTTTACTCTGTTACACCTTTCATGTACAATGCGTACAATAATGAACACGTCATTATAACTTATATTTATTAATACAAATTTATTTGTAGTTTGTTGGTGAGTTTATTTTCTACGAAGATTTTAACAGGATCGTAGAGTTTTCAGAATTATTATTGAAAAAGGAAATACTCGGTGGTTTTTCCGGTGCTATTATGCCATACTAAATGGCTTGTCAATCGTAGTTTTTAAAATCAACCCTTAAATGCATGACTATATCTTCTTTTGAATACAAAAATATATCTTCATATACAATGGTGGGTGGGTTTTTTATTAATATTTTTATCCAAAAACATTAAGTACCATTGAAAAGAGCATTAGAGGCATAAATCATGATTTTCCTACAGTTGATAAAAAGGCAACAATTAGAATACATATTCAACTACAGAATACACAATTAAACTACGTAATGCTATTATGATGAACCATGTTTTTTTTAATTGTGAAAATTGTATTTACAAAACGGTCGAAAATCAATGGCCGCCAAAACTCCAGCTTGCTCTGTTTGAATGAAGGTTTTGATAGTTAAATAAAAACACAATATTCCTTTGTACTTCATTCCACTGTATTAATTAGGTCAGGACCGGTTTCGCTAATTGCGAGCATTGCCAACTGACAGTTCAGACTGACACCGGTCCTGACCTAATTAATAAAGTGGAATGAAGTACAAAGGAATATTGTGTTTTTATTAATATAATGCCTTTCCACCAAGGATTGACAGTGAACACCCTAAAAGTTTTAATAGTTTAACACGTGTAGACAAGACATATATTGAAAAAATATAATGTTTAAATATGTATTTTACCATTGGGTATAAAAATAAAAGCTAAAATCGACTTCTGTTTTGCGAAAAAGTCAAAACAAAAGTGTGTACTTTTCGCAGTCATCTATGTATTTAAGGGCTCAATATCATATACCTTATGGCAGGGTTTCACAAACATTTTCGTTGGGTCACCATTTTCTGTTAAAAAACATAAGGCACAAATATTTCATTGCTTAACTTTATATTTACAACTAAATATGTATTACTCGTAAAAACAAAAAAAAATGTTGTAGTATGAATACGCAAAACAGGAGCGATATATTATTTTCAAATTTCATTTAAATCAAATATTTTACAAATGTAAGTAAAGAATCTGTTTGGTGAGCATATGTTTACCTATATTTGGATTTACATCAAATGAAAGTCCTATATAGAATTCAATTGAATTCATATCACAATAAGATGTTTTGTTTGCAGGTTCTCTTGCAAATCTATTGGTCAAACTGTATATTTACGGGAAAAGCGTCCGGGTTTCATGAAAAGAGATATTATTTCTTTAAATCTGAGAAGCGCTTAAAATTGTAAATATTTAATATGAAGAATACAGACTCACGGGACACACTTTGTGAACCCCTGCTTTACAGTATGAGGCTTGTACTGTCTTGTATTTGATTGATTATAATTACTATATGATTATCTTTAAATGCAATAGAACATATAACGTATCCACGATGTACTAAAAACAACTATCATAACTAAAAGAAAACCTAACAATTAGTGGATAGTAAAAGACAGTGGTATTTCTAAGAAGATTTAAAGCTATAAGAAGGCTATAACTTAACTACCTTGGCAATAACAATTATGCAATAACCTTTTATTTCAATTTAAATTTGTATAAATAGCACTGTTTATATATTTTTCTTATCATTTGATAATGCTCGCAAGGAGCGAAACCGGTCCTGATCCAATAAATTGTATGTGGAAAAAGTACTAAAAATGTTTTATTATTTTTATTTTATAATAACAATTATATTTTTAACGGGTGTAAATTGAGTATCGGTCAATTTTTGTTTTATAATAAAAAATCTCAGTCGAATGAAATACGTATAATAATTGAAAAATTATCACGTCAGAGGCAAACGACCGTCAGTTCCACGCATTTATTGCATTCTTAACACGGTGTTTATGATGTCACATGTACTTGTTTTTAATGTTGAAATACTGAGTGTTGATTTTTTTCGCAAATCCAAAAATCCATACTATAATGGCAATAAACGTTAAAAAAAAACATGAGTCGCACTTGTCAATTTTCATTATTTTGGAAACACTCAACATCAGGGTGGGGAACCTTTTCTTCTCTAAAGGCCGCATTCATTTTTCTAATTCAACGTAAGGCCGCAGTAAACACTGACTAGGGAATCTTTGGCCGGTAACAGGAATTTACGAACAGAATATGTCGGGAATTTACGAATTTACATAAATTTACAGAATGACAGAATTGGCCAGAAGGCCGCAGGTTCCCCACGCCTGCTCTACATTTTAAAAAATAACCATATTTTAGTGACTCAAATTGAAATCTTCTTCAATTTGATTGAAAAATTTTAATTAAATTATTGTGTAATTGTAATGTCATTTGTAAATTCTTTTCATTGTTAATAGTTGCTTACACCTTTTATTTCAATTTAAATTTGTATAAATAGCGCTGTTTATACAATTTTGACAATGCTCACAATGAGCGAAACCGGTCCTGACCTAATTAATAAAGTGGAATGAAGTACAAAGGAATATTGTTATTATTAATATAATAATGTCTTTCCACCAAGTATTGACAGTGAACACCCTAAAAGTGATCACATTTAGATCTAAAATTCATATAAATGCAAATATTATTTTGGCTCTTTTGAAAGGTAGCTTTTTTTCTTTTGGCCACAAATATACTCCTGGCAATGTGCTTCAATAAATTGATTCTGCAGATTAAAGAATCATTAGTCACCCGGTGATAGTGAAATCTTTACAACCGATTCAGGATTTATTTCATACCAGATCACAAGTCCTGATTAATTGGCAAGGATAATCGAATCGAACGATCGATTGCGTAAGGATGAATATGCCGTCGATCCTTAATGGTGAAATTGGATTCAAGGCACTTATTACGAAATAAATTCCTACCAACTAAATTGTTACCCCTGTGAATTTTATATGGTTATTTTTATAAATATTGTTTGTGATTCGATTGATATTTTCTTGGTAGAACTCCATCATAATTTCGTCAAAATAACACTGTATTTATGTCCACAGTAAATTGAATAAGTGAGTTGAAAAGTATATTTTTTAAATAAATTTCTCTACACGACGACATATCCAAAAAATGTTCGATAAAACATGGTTAATTATTTTTCTTTGAAAATACATCGCTTATTTAAATCCTTCATATATATGTCGACTGTGGAAAGGAAAAAGGACGTAACCAACACATATCAAATTTTACAGGAGGCGCTAAAAACGTGTTTTGATGATTTTGTGACAAATGAAAATTATGAATTATACACAACCTTGATGTGCACGGATACTTCTAAGCTGGTTTTCAATTGACATAACCTAATATTAATTTAAAAAATTGTCTCGGAAAAACTTTTATTTCAGTGTTTTTTCTTGATTTTAATTTTTTACAAGGTCATCTTTTTCAAACTTAAAAGCTAAATTTAGATACTAATTCGGAATTCGCAGCTTGCATCCTTTTGATAGAATGTGTGTCAAGTTGTATACATTGAGGTTATCGATAAAAGTTCTTTTGGAAAATTGAAGGTTACGTCCTTTTTCCTTTCCACAGTCGATATCATTAGCTTCTTTGAAAATGATATTGAGTGACCAAATAACAATGAGATTCCGTAATTGAAAACAACATCTTTTATCAACAATAAAAGCGGATATAGATTTTTAAAAATGTAATCATGACTTGAGTAATTTTAACATGATCTCGTTGCAGCAAATTACGCTGATTGTACATCAGTTCAACTAGGAAATGTGTAGGAATCGATGAAAACAATAACATTTAGAATGGCTAACGTGATATAACGTGTATTGCCAATCAAATAAATTAACACGGGAAACCGAGTGAAACAAAACAACACCTACTAATCCGAGAAAAAAGAAAACAAGATTGTTTACAAATCGATCTCGCGCGTGAGCGGGTTTACCGTCACCGTCAAACGGGACGCGCAATGCGGGCCCTATACCATTTGCAACCCAAGGACCTTTAGCTGTTCAAATTATTAATTAATTTAATTTTCTTTATTTAAACTGATATCTAAGAAAAATGTGCAAAATTATAAAAAAATATATTAGCTACAGTTCTACTGTCAGGGTTGGCGAACGACGGACCAGCGGGTCACGAAGTGACCCGCGTGAGAAATTATCTAACCCGCTTGAACTTTTAGAAATGATTGTTTTTATTTAAAACTTTCATTTATTAAAAAATAAAAATACGTCATCTTGGATAAGTCTAACCTCGTGTAACAATGTAATTTAATTACTCAATCTATGTGACCCGCGACATGTTTTTTTTTAAAATCAAATTTGACCCACTTCCGAAAAAGGTTCGCCATCCCTGTACTAAGTTTTACAAAATATAAAATAGCTTAGATTATTCCACGTATTGTGCTACAACCCGTGACACGTGTTTCGCCTCTTTCAGAGGCATCCTCGAATGCTTGATTAAGTACGAATGATTTTAATTTTACTATTTTGATATATTATTAAAATAAAAATAAATTAAAAACGGAAGGCAAAGAGGGGATGAGAGAAAAACAAACAAACAATAATGGTAATACAGATGACATTTACGTTAAGAAATGATTAACTTATGAGTTGCATCAATTGGGAAGGGTTAAACCGTTAAAAAATAAATTTATACACGTATATATTTTTATTATTATCCATGTTCGCTCTCAATATGGAACGTATGGCATCTTAACGAAGGTAAATCAACCGGAGTTACTCAGTCGCTCAATCTCTCTTTTTCGAAGAGAGTAGTAGTGATAGAAAGGATAGGGCAGGACAGAACTAGTGGTTTACTAATCACTCTCGCTACAACTCTATTTTGGGATTGAAATAGTGAGGCAATTTTTTTAGACATCAGAAACATCCGTGTCTTCGTATTAGGATTCGAACCTTTGACGTCTGGCATGGAAGCCAACGACATTGACCACTATGCCATGGACCCGACAGATATATATGGTTGATAGCTATTTTGGTTTGCCTCCTCTATGTAATATGTTTAAACGTACATTATCTTAGTTATATGTATATGAAGAGGGATTAACAAATATCAATTCGTTAGAACAGTGGTTCTTAACCATTTCGAAGTCACGGTGCACTTTTGATCATGGAAAAAGTGGCGGTGCACCGGATTAAGATATCGAAAAAAAATGTACATAATTTTTTTTGACTTTTCGGTTTTCACTATTTTGCGGATTTTTCGTTTTTACCAATTTTTTCGCGGTGCACCGGTTAATAACCACTGCGTTAGAAGAACGAATCGAAATGGACTGATTCAATTTTTAGTTGACGATCTTATTTTATTCAGGGTTTTTCATAAATAATTATTGCAACTTAAGTATTAGAAAATATCAATCGAAGCTCGGTCAACAAATCTTAGAACATAATTACAGACTTTATACTAAAGAAATATCCATTTCAGCAAACTATGCCAGTAAAAATATTTAATTATGGCATTATTAAAAGTAATAAATAACAGGAAGCTACGAAACGTTTCGTTTTATCTCGTCCTTCTTTTCAGGTATGTTGAAACATTTATTTTGATGATGAAGATAAAAATTCAACGAGATCAGAAGGAGTCAAAGAAGAAAGAAGGCTTTCGGGCGCAAGCGGTCCCTTTGCACCCCGCGTAGACAATTACCTGTGCCCTGCGGGGGGTGCCGCTTTTTATTACATTTTTATTAAACACCAAGTAATTAAACCCACATATCACGGGTATAGGTAGAACTGTGTGAGATGTGCTTTACCGTGTCTACTGCAAGGTTCACCTGAGGAAATATATGGCGGAGTCTGAAGCAATATTTCAACTAAATTATGAAAGAAGAAGAATCTGATGCTATCGTATGCTACCCTTAATAACTTTTCTACACTTAAAGAAAACTAAATAGTAAATACTACAATTTTAAATATATATATATATCAGCGGTCGGAAAACTTTTTGGGCTCACGGATCACTAAGTTCACAATTTTAATCAAGCGGACTACTAACTGGATATGCTCCATTTTTAGGGTAAGACGAATTGGAGAAAGTTTTAGACATTTTGAACAGGAATCAAAAAATCAATATATGCAACTGCCGTTATTTATATTCAAACCCGTGAGTTCCTTGCCAAAGTCAACGACATTCACGACTTAACCACGGATCCGATTATTTAAGACTTGTTCATATTAGTAAAAACACAATATTCCTTTGTACTTCATTCCACTTTATTTAATATGTCAGGACCGGTTTCGCTCATTACGAGCATAGTCAACTGATAAGAAATAATTTAACATAGTATTTATACAAAATGAACAGTTATAAACAACAATTGGCATTAAAAGAAATATCAATTACATTAAAGTGATTCTAAAATAGCACTTATCAGTTGACGATGCTCGTAATGAGCGAAACGGTCCTGACATATTAAATAAAGTGGAATGAAGTACAAAGAAATATTGCGTTTTAATAATATAATGCCTTCACCAAGTATTGACAGTGAACACCTAAAAGTGACTTGTTCATATTATGATAGATGAAATATCGATCGCCGTACCCTATTTAGGTTTTTGTTTCATACATTAATGCGCTGTTCATCGCTCGAATCGTGAATTAAAAAAAGCTTTTTTAAGTTTCAATACTGAGAGTTAAATAAAGAAATAAAAAAGTACTTTTCAAATCTTCGTTTCTCGTTTGACTTTGAAATCAAATGTGAGAAACATTGCCTCGAATTCAAGACAATATTTTACTCTCATGCAAATACGACGTGTAGTTCTCGCACAAAGTCTTGATTTAACGTGTTCTCGGTTGATTTACGTTTGCCGCTAATTCATCGTGGGAATCTTTTGTTTTTGGGAACCGGCCATGGACCTGTGTATACCTTAATGTGTAAAAGGACTTACACCATCTCACTTTCATACATTTACGTTCGAAACCATTGCCCTCAAGCAAGATTAGAAGATTCAAGTATATGTCTATGAACACATACTGAAAATTTTAATTAATTTAATGTTTGGTGGTCATGTGCTATGACTGAATAAATTATCGAGTAAAATATTCCAAAGACAGCATACTCCAACTTGCTATTGTTTTAACATAAAAGTGAGCATTTCCAAAGCCGTTTATTAAGACAAAAATAAAATATTTGTTGAAAAGATTATGAATTGTGAATCACCAGTCAGGATAGATTTAGCTTACCACGAGCAATATCAATTGATGAAAATATAAATCGACAGTTTTTTCAAGACAGCTTTTTTTGATAATCACAATGTATACAACTTGATACACGTTCTATCAAAAGGATGTACGCTGAAAATGTTGAATACGCATCTAAATTTAGCTTTGTTTGAAAAACGAAGAGCATGTAGAAATTACTATTGGGGAAAAGCTTAAAAAAGGGTTTTTTTCTAAAGAATATATTAAAAGTATATCAGATAAAGTCAATTAATAACCAGTTTATCAGTCTCAATACAATGCAAAATCATCAAAAAACGTTTTTTGTGTCTTCTGTAAAATTTGTTAAAATATGTAGGTTATGTCATTTTTCCTTTCCAAAGTCGATATATATATTTTCATTTGTTGTTAATTCTCGTGTTCTGATCTTTATTCAACATTTAAAATCAACTTAAAAACTTTGATTTCGCAAAAAATTGTCAGTTAAAAGTTTTTTTTATTTCCAATTTCACCAATAATCATTTATTTGGTATGTATGTGTATTAATATCAATAATTCACATGGGTAACCCTAAAAGTGATCCAAGTGAAGCCAAGTTGTGAAAATATCATATTCTGTCAAAGACTGTCTGTTTGCCGAATATGTTAACAATTCGAATATGAAAATAAAATCATTTATAGATGATGTTAAGCAAACAGTTACAATTCGGTCCATAAATTAAAATTCACAAGACAAGTAATCAATTAAGAGCTCGAAGCGAATTTCTGATGCAATTATTTACAAATTGCATTTCGGAATTCAATTAAACGTCATATTACTTCCTTTATACGTCGATTAAAATGCATTCAAATCATAAAGATGAACGATACGAGAGTCGATGAATTATGCAGTAGGTACCCCTCGACACCAGCGCAACCAAATAATTAATCGATAAATCGAGATCTACAACCCGATAGGGGAACAAATAAATCATTGGTAAAAAAGCTCAAGAAATGATTGGAGTAAATTAAATAGTTTTTTTTATATTTTTAATGAATTACACGGAGTATTTATAAAGGATATATTTTATACGAGACAACTATCTAGCCAATTGAATAGATCATCAATTCAGCCGTGAATCTTGACGTACTTAATTAAAGTGGTTGTGAATCATATAAATATTGAAGAAATTTTAAAAAAAGCTGTACTCAATAATTATCGACCTATACCAGGGATAGCGAACCTATGGCACGCGTGCCTGAGATGGCACGTTTGAGAATTTGGATGATTTTGATTAAATAATCTTTGAATTATTAATTTATTCCGTTTTATTAATTTTCAAATGTTGTTGCTGTAATTGCAATTTTTAAGCATGTAAATAAAGTTCTGAAAAAAATCTTTTTATTTTTTTATTTTTTCTATTTTGTTATTTCTTTTACTGCTTGGGCACGCCTTACAATCAAGAAATAATATTTGAGGATTTTTGGCACGCGACCAGAAAAGGTTCACCATCCATGACCTATACCATATATGGGCAACCAGAGGCCTTCTTAAGAACTAATTGATTGTAAAAAAAATTGATGGAGAAAACGATAGTCTCGCAAAATACGTTATATTTAATTATTCTTAATTAAGTATGTGCACAGAATACTTTATTCAACTAGATATAAAGTATGACTGAGCATGTTGCATTTTCTTTTTTTTTCCTTTCTATATTTAACTTTTTTAATATAGAAAGGCAATTTTAAGGCAAAATAATTCATGGTTAAAATAAGCTCCCGTGGAGCTCTGTATCAGACCAAAAATATAAAGATTTTTTTTCGTTATTGCGTTTTGGAAGGCGACCGTGAAAAAACACCTGCATAAAACTAACGGGTATTCTATAATATATTTTAAAAAGTTATTGATTGTTTCTTTGACTTAAAGACAGCTTGATCATTTTGCTGCAGACCTAAGTTTGATTAGAACTTCTTACTTGAATTTAAAGTTTTATTCTGACACGCCAATCAAATCATATTTGCCATCCCTTCTCTGGTATAGATGGAAAAACTTACCCTTAGTCTTCCATCATTATCGGATAATCATATTGCTCGATGACTTACCTGGAAATAAAAATAAAATTGTTATTAAGTAAGTAATTTAGAAAAGCAGTGTCATAAAATAACATTTCATATTCTATTATTACACGCACTTCAATGAATAAAATCGTGATGAAATAAATGTGCAAAGCTAAGTTTTCATACGACACATGGCTATTTTGAAAGGACCAACGCAGCAATTACGGTGAAAAAGCCATGGTATAAATGCATAAATTTAGGAAAATCGTTTCGAACGTGTTGTTTATTTAACAGTACGGTTTACAGCATAATTCAATTATAACAACACAAATATGTTTTTTTTTATTATTATGAATTAGAGACAATATTTGGTAGTTAATCACTTAAATAACAAGCGGACACAGATGTCCAAGACATTTAAAAAATTAAATACTTGGTATTTTAATAGAATATAAGCAATATTTTGATAAATATGTGTAGTGCTATTTATACTGAGTCAATATAGGTTTTTAAAATATCGAATTTGAGTGCATATTAGGCAAAATTATTTTTCTCAGAAACACGCAGCATCTCTAGGACATATTAATGATTTATTTTTGTGGTATTCAAACGGTTAATATTGGCGGTGGCGTATGTTTCGTAATTTAAATGCTAAGTAAAATAAAAATAGCGTTTGGAAAACTTACACAGCAACTTAATTACTGAAAACAGCATACAACAAGAAAAGTTAATTCTATAGACGTTTTTAAAATACAATAATTATCATGAAATTTTCACTTCGAATATTGATAATATAAATATGTATACTTGACTAAAATCAATGTGATTTTTGCTCAAATTTAAATTAACGACATCTTTTAAAAAAATCCATTCTAAAACTTTACACGCATACAAAGGGATAGTATTTTAAAGAATAATTTTATCCAGCCTTCTCGGTGTTCTGTATAAAATTTCAATAAAACCATTTAATAAGTAGGACATTAAGGAAAACACCTCATAAATAAATAGATGAATTTCTAATGCATCCTAAAAACCTGTTCCGTTAAGTTTAGATGCACCTTAAATAGCTGTGAAGAACGATGCTGAGCGATTAGGGAAGAGATTCTCAAACATTCTCTTGAACAACTTCGCCGAAGCTTTGTGCTAAAAACCCACGATCCCATAATGATGACAATTTTATTATCTTTAATTAAAATTTACAATCAGAAATGTTCTAGATTAGGGGTGAGGAACCTTTTCCTTATCTAGATGCCGCATTCATTTTTCTGATTCGACATGAAGGCCGCAGTAAACATTGACTAGGGATTTTTTTGCCAATTTCTAAGGCCCAAAAATTTGCGAATTTCTTAAAATTACCAGCGTTTACAGAATTAGAAAATTGGCCAGAAGGCCGCACCAGAGTAGCCAAAAGGCTGCAGGTTCCCCACGCCCGTTCTAGATTATTAAATTTATAGGTGCGAGGTGTCAAACAAAAAAATATTACTTAATAAGTTATTCATTTTAACCTACAGATTTCATTTCAATTCTAGAAATTAGAAATAATAAATTCACAAATTTACCGGCGTAAGGGCTCTTTTAGTATTTACAAAACGAAAATCACAGGAATTTACGGAATTTCACAAAAATACCTAAGTTTTTAACCTTCTATTTTTTAGACCTCACTCAACTATCTGTATTTTTCTCAATCCCGAAAGTCCGTGATTAGAACTATCAAAATCCTGGTATTTTGAGATCAGATTTTTTCACTATTTTAATTGAATTATCCATTTTTTGCCAAAATTCGAAAACCGGTTTTCGAACAGTATTGACATTCGAAAATCGGGTTTTTCAAAAGCCGGTTTTTGTACAAGCCACCAACGTTTGACTGTATGATGACGATGTATTATATTCTATACAATGTGAATCAAGAAACGTGGCTTGTAATATTGTTTCGGATAAAATATTGAATATTCGATTTGAAATAATTTACGATTTAAGAAACACTGTTCCCATCACACCAGGCGCGTTGAAAGCAAGCATGGGCCACCTTCGAACAAATCTCTCACCTGTTTTTTAGATGGCTGTGGCCCCGCCTTTTTTTACCCAAGTACGTACCTGTGCACAGCATCTATTACACAATGCCTAATCATTCTGATTTGATCGCTTTACAAAAAAGAGGCGCGCCGAGCTGATAGCCCTCTAATCGTTTCGGTAGTTTTTTTTAACGTATAATAACAGTAATAATAGTGTTTTATTAGCTTAGTAGATAATTGAAGAAGGGATTGGATATTAAAAGAAGTAGCCCAATGTTTTTAATACCATCGAAAGCAGGGTGTTTTTTTTAATGCAGAAATAACCCAAAATAAATAATGAAGTTAAATAACAGTTTTACAGTGGGACCCCCGATTACACTACCGCGAATATTCCTGGCTTGAAATATTCGCCGCAAATCCCCCAATTGCACTGTCGCATTCGATTGCCGTTGCTACGAGACGGTCGTCTGTGCGGCGCATACAGTTAAATGTCGGCTGGCGTTCCCATTCCCGCATACCATTCCCCCATTTTAAATTCAATAAAATAAAATAAAATTTTCTAAAATATTCATTATATACAATAAATACACGAAGAATTTAAAATGAGTGAATGGTATAAATGTTAATACGGTAAAAATATCAAAGTATTTCAGTTCTACAGTTTTTATATATTATACGTTGATAGCTATTTCGGCTTTCGCCATCGTCAGAACTATGCTTTAAACGTAAATTTGCTCAGCTATATATACTGGCTAAGAAGAGATACACAATGCATCATATTATTCACTGTAACATATTAATTCAAATTCTAATTACAATATTTATAAATGTTATGTTTGAATATTATTTCATGAAATATAACCGCCTCTGCATATACAAGGGGTACATTGATCTAACGCCACATTGACCGGTCGCCACTGTTTGCAAGTAATAGCCTCAAATAATTGAGTCCACTGTTAATTAAGAGTTAACTCGATTGGCAGTATTCTCATAGAGATCTTATCCGAATAGTTTATCTATTTTCTGGTACCACAGCGTTATTCAATTCGTCTCTGCAATTGTTTAATGTCGCAGATATTTCGCTTTGACGTTATTCATTTATCAGCAGGCAGACTGTACATGCCACGCCGCCTAAATTAAAAATGTTCTTGATCCAATTAATAAATGTCAACCTGCTGGCATTTTTGTGCCTTTGAAGTGGATTGTGTGTACGCATTTCGAGACGGAAAAAATCATACGTGTGTTTATACGGCCGACTCGACCGGGTAGATGTTGTCGCCTAAATGCAACGGACAATCAATTAATCGCCTATTTTTAAACGTTTTAAACGTATATCGCCGGTCGCGGTAAATAAATTCAACGGCAAATTTCCACGTCTGCTTTGATTATGAAAATAATTTACTGGAATTTAATATTTTGTATGTTTTTTTTTATTCTTTACTTTTTAGATACTTTAGCTTTGACTTAACGGATTATCCCGGAATATCGATAAGCATAGTAAGTAAGAAGACTCGAGACTAGAAGGTTGATGAATCTCGTTTAAAATATCCGCTTGCATTTACATAGATCAGGGCACAAAAACTGATTTCATTTTAAATCAAATCAGTTAAAAAGGTTAACTGCACATGTTCTTAGTGTAGGTCGATATTACTTAATTCCGATTGAACAGCGTACCAACATGAAATTTAATTTAATACTTTTGGTATTACACTTATATAACAAAGTAACCAATTTTTATCATATATTAAAAATTAAATACCAAAGTAACAGCCGAATACATCGAAAATAAAATAAATGTTAGAAATATGCTGTAATAAATATATTTCGATTAGTGGCAAAATCAAAAATTTTATACAAAAAAAAAGATAATTAATCAGTGGCGGTTCTACATAGTGGGCTAGATGGACTGAGCCCACCATGAAATTTTCTGCCAAAATGTGTTAAATTTTTTTTAAGATGACTTCATAAAAAAAAACAGTACTTCGGACTACTAACTACAACAAATCCATACAGTATCTTTGCTCTGATTCTCTTCAACAGAAAGGCAATTCTCAGATTCTTGAATTTTCTTGTGCATACATATTAAAAATATAAAGTAAAAATGGGTATTAAGTAAAACAAATGATTTTACACAATACGTCCTCAAAAATTATTTAGCCCACCCAAAATTTTAGATCACGAACCGCCACTGTAATTAATGTGCTTTTTAAAAAATCTACGTCTGCTCCCAATGTGGAGCGTATGTTCTCCTAATGGTACGAGTATCGCTTGTTACTCATTTGCTCAACCTCTCTTTTTGGCAAAGCGAGTATGGATAGAAAGATACAGGTTAAGTGGTCACTATATAAACTTCGTTTGGAAGTATCGGACGGAATTTTGAGATTCACCAACATCCGTGGCTTCGAAAAGATGTCGATAAAGTCAGTTGAAAAAATGCCGTTCGTACTGGGACTTGGATCCGTGAGTTACGGCACGACAGTTGCCCACTGCACCACGTACCCGACATGTGTGTAGAAGAGAGTTAGGATGTTATAAATATAAAGAATATTACTTCTTGATTGATTGAATTTACATTTACTTGGTAGAACTTTATGGTAATTAGGGAATCCAATCCTAGGATCCTGTCCAATTTTGTGATCCCGAAATCTCGGGATTTCGGGATTGAGAAAAATCAAACACGGAATATTTTGTTTTTTTGGCAAGAGAAAATTCTCGGAAAAAACTGAAAAAAAGTCTCACGCTGATCATTTGTGAAAATCCGCAAATTTTAAGATTTTTGAAATCTATATAAAATTGATTGAAAAATCCCATGATTTCTTAACTCTCGCGGCTCGGAGACTAGAAAAATACTTCTCGGCCGATGGGGGTCTTTTAGGGACCCCAGTGGTTTCCTCATTATTGGCCTTATTCTTATGAATTTCAAAAAAATAAATAGTCTTAGGGCTTTAAAATATCTATCTGCATCATTCCTCATACATTTTTTTTATAAAAATCTGTAGTTTTTTAATAAATAATCATATTTTAAGTTGCGCGTAAAATATACGTCGTTTCAATGCAAATGTCAATGTGCTACTGGCGCGGCGTTCAGCCTATTATCTTACTAACGATCGCTGATAAGCGGGCGCTTATATCTAATCTTATCGTATTTATATAAACTACAAAAGGTCCAAAAAACTATGATATAAGAATACCTTAATTATAAACATTGTATCACCCATTTTAAAATAGATATTTAAGAAAATGTGGGTATTGGGGTCGCATTTCTTGAGCTTAGAACCGGAAAAGTTAATCGCGGACCAAAACTGTCCCATCCCAAATCCAAATTTATACACGATTTTATGTTGAGTGTTAGATCCCGGAATTTGAAAATTGTCAATCCCGAAATCCCGGGATCACAAAAAGAGTCCGGGATTGGATACCCTAATGGTAATGAGATAAAAAATAACAATGTATATAGTTCTAAAAACTAGTAGATAGCTATTTTGGCGTATGCCTTCATCAGAACTATAGAAGTTCATAGAACTTAGATTACTTCTCCCTGCAATTCGGATGTGAAATTATCCTATAAATATGAATATAAAAATAATTGTCGACATATTTATCAATGCGGGACTGCACCTGGGCCACGGGAGCCCGGCGGCGGCCATGTGGCCCCCCACTTTTATTATAATAATATTATAAAAAAACGTATGTCATTAAACATGTCGGTCAAGCAAATCGGCGGCCGGATAAAATTTCTACACAACATTAAACTTGTTTTAATCTAATTCTAAATTTATTCTCATGAAAATATTGTATGATTTATTTTTTTATATAGCAGCTTATTATTTTTGGCACATACGAATCAAAAAATCACAAGAGCGGGCAGGGGCCGCCATCACCATCAAAGTGATTTCTGAGATGCGATCTAGACGCATTCTCAATCATTTTTTGGGCAGGGGTTTTCAATATATTGCTGAGAACTTTGTATGCGACATAATATCATTATATTGTTTCAGATATTTTACAGTCAGAATCAATGCCAAGTATGTACAGCCGCTTTTGCTAACTTTATAATAAAAAAATAAACACTTATTACCAAATACAGTAAAACCCCCATTTACACTACAGTCGGGACCGTGTAATTGGGGGTGTGAATCTCCCTTAGTTTTGCAAAAATAAAAAATCTGTAAGAAATATTTAGTTTTTGTAGTAGTAAATATTCTGCACACAGGCAGACGCCCAGCTATGCATGTTGAATACACAGACGCTAGCCAACATTTGACTGTATGTGCGGCACAGACGACCGTTTCTTAGTAACGACAATGGAATGCGACCGTGCAATTGGGGGATTTGCGGCGAATATTTCAAGCCAGCACGTAATTCAGGGTAGTGTAATTGGGGGTTCCACTGTACTTGTTACACCATTATTGTATTTATATTTTCTTGTTGAGTATAAATACTCTTGTATTAATATATAGGCACATTAGAGGTAAAGTGAGCCAAGTGGTATTTAAACAAAAAGTTAGATGCGTTGTAATATTCTACACATCTTAAAGTATCGTAAAAGTGGAGTAACATCAGTTGAAACACATTGCAAATAATGTTATCTCCGTAAAATAAAAATACACAATCCACCTTTTATAAAGGCATGATTGTACTTTATATGTACTAGTTTGCTCACTTCACTTTCCATATATTCTTACAAAGGCGAAACCCGGGACGTAAGTCACAAAACCTGTGTAAATGTACATAATTTGAACGATTCAAATTTGACACAAGTGTTGGTGATATAATCGCGGCATTTCTCACAATAATTATTTGTAAAGGCCTGGCAAATATCTTAATATTAATAAACTGGGGAAATTATCATCGTTTATAATATGTGCTGCATTTATTGACGGCTTTACAAGCCCTTACGAAGAACATGCGCCTCTTCAGAAATACACGAGATCGACATTAGAACGAGTGTCAAGAAAGCTGAGGAATCTAAAATAATAAAATAACAAACACACTCTTACGAAAGAAATCCAATATAAAAGAATACGAGACGAGAAACCTATGTCCGATAAAACGCTTAGCGAGAATCAAGGCATGTTTGTTTTCTTACCCGCCATTTACCAAAATACACCTAGTTATTATTATTATTAGGATTTTTGTTAATCAATCGACCGCATTTCGTTCGCGACTTGCCTGACAGCTACCCAGGCGACATCTGTCTCATTTCATTGATAAATCGAGATTTCACTTAGTTCTTTATAGATAGCGAAGAATTACCGAAACCAACTCGAGTCATATAGAAACTAATGAATTTAATTAAAGATCTTTTGATTTCTTTACTACCGAAAATATTTGAAAGCCAAGACGGCTCTTTATTTTTTCAAAGATAGAGACAGACTTTGGTCCATATCAATTGTGTTTCCGTTCAAGCAGTTGAACGTTTCTTAATTAAAAGGAAAAAATTAGATTCGTTGTAATATTCTACACGTATTAAAGTATCGTAAAAGTGATGTAACCTCAGTTGAAACACATTGCAATACCTTCGTAAAATAAAAATATGCAAGCCACCAAAACACCTAGTGAGGACGTGACTGTTTAAAGTCCAAGAAAAAGTTTTACCGTTATACTAGTTGGCTCACTTCACCTCTAGAGCAGTGGTTCTCATGTGCGGCCACCAACAGTAAAGTTTTTTTCCGTAAATACAACTGCTATTCTTATCACATCTTAAAGAAAAAAATTTGGTGCGGCCACGAGACATCTCCATAGGACCAATGAAGTTTATAATACGGCCACAGTGAAATTTCACATGAAAACCACTGCTCTAGAGCAGTGCTTCCCAAATTGGGGGGCGCGGCCTTCTGGGTGAGGCGCGGGATTTCTCCGAGGGCCGCCAAAGAACATGTTTTGTATTGAGGGGGGCGACCGCGGATTATTTTTTTTCAGATTTAGTGAAATGAATTTTTTTGGGAAGCACTGCTCTACAGGGATTAATTGATCTCTCTTCTCTCAATTTGAAGAATGCTTTTCCAAATTTTGTTATTCACAACCAACATGGATATATTTTGTAAGTGAGAATTATGTGACGTATATTAGTTATGGAATTCCAAAACTATTCCCATAATTTAAGCCTATAAATTATTGTGTGGAATCTTCGGAATGAAGTATGATACATAACACTAAACTTGACCGGTTTCGAGACATAAATACATGCATATTTTCGTGTGATACCAATCAAAAAGCCATCTCGTCAGTCGACATCTTGATATATTCCCGTGTGGACGCCGGAAATGACTGAATCTGACACTCGAAAAACGCTCAAATAATAACAACAAAAAAACCAAAACGCGTGTATTACTGTGTGGGGAATCTAATTTTAAAGTGTCACGCGCTTAGAAAATATTAACACCGCTCCACCGGTTGACTTTTATTCCCGATAAAACGTTTAACATTAAATGTTAACACATTGTAAATTAGGATACCGCATAGTTAAGATATTGCGTTTTTTATCAGTGGCCGGTTTACAATGTGTTTTTTTAATAAAAACACAATATCCCTTTGTACTTTATTCTACTTTATTTAATAGGTCAGGACCGGTTTCGCTCATTACGAGCATTGTCCACTGATAAAAATGTGTTTTTTATTTGACAATAATATTTACTACTAAAATGTTGATATGTCAAGCGAATTTTACACAAATTGAACTATATATAATATATTTTATGTTTTGAGGGTAAGTTTTACAGCCAAAATAAAAAAAAACACAATATTCCTTTGTACTTATTACCACGTTCATTTACCAAGATCAGGACCTATCTACACAATCAATAAATTTCCGATTTCAAAACCACTCTAAATACAGAGAAAACGCAATTTAAAAAACGTGTTTAGTGTCAAAACCTACTGAAATCCAAAAACCCCAAAGCAGTTTTTTGCACTTTCACAATTTTGGTTTTTGGAGTTGGGTAGGTTTTGAAACTAAGGCGCACATTCCATACAATTTAAAAATGAATTGAACAAAAAAAAATTAAAGATATGTGGCATTACATTGAGCCGAGCAATTTAAAAAGAAGTAACGGTGTTATTACTTACAACAATATATAATATATTGATTTATTTAAGTTGTTTTAACACAAAATTTCATTGAAGCATATAATATATGTACAAAACCCTTTTCTCCTGAATATATAATTCATTTTAAAAGTCAACCCTCAACGCCCAACCATCTCTAGACAAAGCCCATACAATTTTCAGTTCAGCGATTAAAAATTGTTCCCTATTTACAAGTTTATTATTTTTTAATGTGCGATGACTAAAAAACAGAATTGAAAATGCGTGTTCCGACAAGAGAAATTAAAACTTTTATTTCATCTTGCATCAAATAACCTATTTGTCACACTAGCTCGAATTCTAGAACTAAAACACTAATAAAAGATTTGAAGCATGTGGTATTTGAAACAGATATAAATCAAGGATAAATTTTGAATTAAAATTTATCAAGTTGTGCAGTGTCAAATAATGTTTTAATTGTAATGAAACTATTATTTAAATAAAAGTATAATTGCCGCCTGTGTGGTCGAGTGGTCAACATCGTTGGCTACCGCTATGGAGGGCACGGGTTCGAATCCCGGTACGGGCAGTTTTATAAATTGATTTTTCAATTGATTTATGAATTTCTGTTCAAAGGCATGGATGTATGTGATGTCTTGAATTCCCCCCTCCTACCCATCCTATCCTATGAACGGGGCGTATAGAGAGCGATTAGCTAACCACTAGTCCTGTCCTTGCCCTTTCCTTCTATTCCTACTCTCTTTGGAAAAAGAGAGGTTGAGCAACTGAGTAACAAGCAGTTCTCGTAGAAAAAATTCTGTTGAGATAAACTCCATTAGGAGTCCATATGCTCCATATTGGGAGCGGACATGGAATAAAAAAAAAAAAAAAAAAATAAATGCTTACTAAAATTTTAGTCAGTTATTGTATTACTGAAACCGGTCCTCATCATCATTATTAATGTTATAATAGTTATAATGTAATAAATATCTTTCGGCCAAGAATCTCTTTTTAAAAAAATGACGTTTTTTTACATTGTAAATCTAGTAGCGATGAATAGTAATTATTAAAAAAAAAAACATGAGGAATATTTTGCCTTCATAATTCAATTTTATTTAATAAGGTCAGAACCGGTTTCGCTCATGACGAGCAATATCAATAATGCTCGTCATGAGAAACTGATCCTGATTAATATTATTAAATAAAAGTAGAATTATTACCAATGAGTATTTTATTTTTGGAATATAATGCTTTTCCAAGTATTGACAGTGGACACCCAAATAGTCTTCATTATTATCTGTTTTACACGATTTTATACAACAGTATTTTTTTTAAATAGCACAGTTTTTTTAATTCAGGGAACCAATCTTCAATTACTTTCAATATATTACTTTTTGCACGGTTATTCGTGGAACGTATCTTAATTGTAAAAAAAGAGTTGAGCGTTAATTAAAAGTGTAAATTTCATATCCTGAAAACAATAAAATAATCTATCATTCTGGAGACATGTTTGGTATGACATGGTGATATAAAATTTTACAATGTATCTATCATATCACTTTTAAGGTGTTCACTGTCAATATTTGGCGGGGTGGCATTATAATAAAAATAATAAAAGATTTTTATTACTTTTCCCACATAAAATTTATTTGATCAGGACCGGTTATTATTTTTAGTATCTATCATAGTTTATAATGTAATTATTTTTTTCACATAAACTACATACTCAGAAAAGCTGTCTGCGATTATTAAAAAATATTTGATTATCCGTCAACCGTTAATGATGATAAAATTTGACGTGTCCCATACATTGAGAGGGAATTGAAAGAATCTCTTGACATTAATTTTGGCGGGAGAGTGCACGTCGTTTCCCGCGCTTTATCGCATAAAGGCGG
Source organism: Himalopsyche anomala (assembly GCA_031772345.1). NCBI lineage: Eukaryota > Metazoa > Arthropoda > Insecta > Trichoptera > Rhyacophilidae > Himalopsyche > Himalopsyche anomala. The sequence continues at coordinate 11,670,941 of CM062838.1, forward strand.
CAAACTGGTGTCTGCCGAATAAATCATACTCCATATCATTAAGATTTACTGGAAATATTCTTGGATTCCTTTCAGTGACGTCGAATGATACAATTTAACATTACTTAACGATATATAAAACGAATCAAAATTTTGAATTGACATATTGGTGTTTTATTTTACCACGAATAAAGCAATTTAGTAATTGTATGATATATATCGACTTCGGAAAGAAAAAACGACGTAACCCGCACATGGCGCAAAAAATGTGTTTTGATGGTTTTAGGCCATATTCAAATTATGAATTATACACAACCTTGAAGTGCACGGATACTTCTAACCTGTGCTTAATTGACATAACCTAATAATAATTAAAGAAAATGTCTCGAAAAAAACCTTTACTTCAGTGTTTTTTCTTGGTTTTAATTTTTTACAAGGTCATCTTTTTCAAACTTAAAAGCTAAATTTTGTTACTAATTTGGCATTTGCAGCTTGCATCCTTTTGATAGAACGTGAAAAAAACCTGTGGGTTACGTTCTTATTCCTTTCCACAGTCGATATGAAACCACTTCGGTTGAAATTATTAATTTAACAATCAGGCATTAAATTATTTTTAAATTCTTAAGAATGACTTTTACAACCTGACCAGGGTTGTAAAAGCCAAATAAAGAGATTATTTTCGGATATTGTTTAATTAATAAATATTCGTACGTTTAGCCGAGTTCAGTGACCTTCTTGCTACTCGATTAGAGATAAACTATCAATATTTCTAAATGGCTGCCTTCGAACATTTTAAGCAACGCATCGATTTGCACGGATTCTATAAAATACAGGTATCTCTACAACAAAAAAATCTACGAGAACTGTTTGTTACTCAATCGCTCAACCTTACTTTTTCAAAGATAGTAAGAAGTAGGAATAGAAGGCTAAGGCTTGGACAGGACTAGTGATTGACTAATCGCTTTCGGTACACCCAGTTATTGAAGTATCGGATGGGTGGGATAATTTTTTTAGACATCACAAGCACTCATGCCTTCCAACAGAAATCGATCAAAAAATACTGTTCGTACTGGGACTCGAACCCGTCAGATCCGACACGGAAGCCAACAACGCTAACCGCTGCGACATATACCAGGATATTGACATACCGTTAGCCAAAATATACCCCAAAGGGGATAAACAATAAAAAATTCATCGCAAAAGAGCATCGGTAACCAGCAGCGATCAAAACAATAGTACACAACCCTAATTTGAGCGTTATTTTATAAAGCATTTCAAATTTCGAACACTCCTAATTCAAATTCCCATCAAAGCAGCAAACAACATTGCAAGAGTGTTATTTTTTATTCCGATGCGCATTTTACTTTGTTTTTTTTTTATTATTTCAAATGTCAGTTTCCAATCCCGGCCGCGGTATGGCACGTATCGGATGACTTACCGATTTATTATGTAGACGTCGGAACGATATTATTTTTATGATTTTTGGATAAAAAATGAACGAAAAAACAACCCTCTTTATTCTTAAATGTGGAATATGTATGTATATAAGACGCAAACCAGACAGCATAAAATGACAATTTTATTTCAAATTTTATTACAAATAATCTCTTTGCCAGATGACATATGCTCATATTAAATAAATAATTAAATTTGAATTGTTTAAATTTTGTACTTCTCCATGAGTTTTGTCGCTAACTACTCGGGTTTCGACTTTTGGCATCTTCAGGCATTTCAAATGCACGAATGTACTTGAACAGTTTGTATAGTAATACTTTCGATGGTTTCGGCGGTAACTTTGTGGAAGTTCATTTTAATATAAAATTTAAAATAACTTTGATTATTCCACGTATTGTGTAACTAACTGTGACACGTGTTTAATCAGAAAGTAAAGAATCAATCTTGCTTCATTACTTAAGCAAACTTTGCGATAGTAAGTCTGAAGATGCCTCTGAAAGAGGTGAAACACGTTAAAACACAAAATTAATCGAAATTAATTAATAGAACACTTTTAATCTGATTGGTAATTTCTTTTCAATGCCAATTGTTGTTTATAACTATTCATTTTTGTATAAATAGCATTGTTAAATTATATTTCTTATCAGTTGACGATGCTCGTAATGAGCGAAACCGGTCCTGACATATTAAATAAAGTGGAATGAAGTACAAAGGAATATTGTGTTTTTACTAATATAATGCCTTTCCACCAAGTATTGACAGTGAACACCCTAAAAGTGAAATATTCAAGTATGGAATTTGTTGCATTTTTTTTATATGTGCCTCAAATGAAAGTGTTACATTAAAAACTTACATAGGACAGTCCACCGATACAGCCGGAACACTAAGCCTACTGTTGTTTTTATTGAAATTTAACCTTAATCAGTATGCAGTAGCTATAAGAAAATTATTTACACGTACCGCGTAAGACCAACACGCAATCGTACCAGAAATTCCGCATCGTTGTAGGTACCGAAATAATATACCGGTAATAAAATACCGACGTATAAAATGGCTGTTAGACCGAATCGGATCCCAACAGAAGCCACTCTATCTAATTAATACTACTACTCATCAGGTGAGTTTTGTTGTTCAGTTCATGAATGTTGAGTTATACAAATAGTTTTATTTACTTAATTGCATACGTTAGGTTAGGTTCTTTAAAAGCAGGAACGACGGGTAACAATCTTCAACATGTATATACTAGATAGTTCAAATCTACTTTTGATGTCTTTGCTGTCAATACGTGGTGGAAAGGCATTGGAATATAATCCGTTTATAACAACTTCGCTTACAACGACCGACTGCTATAAGCGACGTATTATAGATGCAAATTATCATGATTGGTTTTTGTACAAGTTACTATGAAAGTAAATTCGTTTAGTGTGACATCTACAATTCCACATGTATTTAATATGATCGGAACCGGTTTCGCTCACCACGAACATTTTCAACTGATAAGAGACTCCCGAGGAAATTTTTCAATAATATCATTTTAACTTATAAATATGTTTACCATCAGATCATCTTCAGTCAGCCAAGCATGAAATGTGAACACTTTTGTCTATTTTGTTTAAATACACATCATTAAATATATGTTTTTTTTCAAATCCGGCCTTTTATCTTTCACGACTCCGACTCCGGCCAAAATAACACGACTCCGCGACTCCGACTCCACAGCCCTAATTTATACTGAGCCACAAAAAATGGTATTAAAAATAAGGATTTTATACATCAGTGCTTCCAAAACCTTTTCATGCAACGGCCCTCTAAATCTGAAAAAGTAATCAGCGCTCCCACTAAACAAAAAAGATGGTATACGGCGGCCCTCGGAGAAAACCCGCAGCCTTCTGTTTGGGAAGCATTTTTATGGATAGTTGTTGAATTATATTCATAGTACATAAAGTTTGCAAAATGCAACTGTCCAATTAATTTGACATAATCGTCTAGAAATTTATCAATTGTATTTTCTTTGTTTTCAGCAATTTTTTTTGTATTCAGTTGACGATGCTCGTAATGAGCTAAACCGGTCCTAACATATTAAATAAAGTGGAATGAAGTACAAAGGAATATTGTGTTTTTACTAATATAATGCCTTTCCACCAAGTATTGACAGTGAACACCCTAAAAGTGATTAATACATATGTATTTATTTTTAAACGTCAACCTTGGTAATTTCAACTATCATTGTACAGGTAAAGTTGATGACAGATCTGTATACACAATACAGGTGTTATAAATCGCGTGTGACTCACAATAATTTATTTAATTAACTCAGCGAATAGGAAATGAATAGAAAAAAAAGAAATCTGATATTCGACGTAGGATTGACGTCAATGGTCGTCCTGGAATGTGAAGACGAACAAATCAGTTTTGACCTAACTTTACTACCCTACCAAACCTTAATAGTTTTTACGTGTACAAAAAATCAGATGTAGTGGCGGAACTACACTTGAAGTGTAACTTGGCTATTGGTAAAAAAATAATGTTTTTTCTTTGTTGATTGCGAAATCAAAATTAACTGTCGCGACCTTCCGTCCTCGACAGCCATTCAAATCCAAACTATGCTGATGATATCGATGATTTTGTGTTTACTTTTTTCTTTAATCCATGTCCGCTCCCAATGTGGAGCATATGGCCTGCTAATGGTAGTATCTTTAACAGTATTTTTTTTCTACTAGAACTGTTTGTTACTCAGTCGTTCAACCTCACTTTCTGTGACAAGTGAGTAGTAGGCAAAGAAGGATAAGGCTAGAACAGGACTAGTGGTTGGCTAATCGCTATTGCTACACCCAATTATTAAAGGATCAGAAGGATTGGAGGGGAGGAAATGATGTGAATTGACATCACAAACACCCAGTCTTCGATCACAACTTTGAATTGAATAATTCTCAAATTCACTATGATCTGACCGGGAATCGAACCCAGACCTGCGTGATCAGTAGAGCAAGCTCTAACCAACTGGACTACAGCAGGCGACGAATGTCTTGTGCTTACACGGTCTGAAAGCTTTATGAAATTTGTCAAGGGTGTTTTATTACATTCCAGGACACAATCTTCACCTGATAGACTTAAATTTGAATCGTTCAAATTATGTACATTCACACAGATTTTGTCACTAACGACCCGGGTTTCGCCTTTCGGCATCTTCAGGCGTTCAAGTGCACGGATGAACTTGAACTGTGAAAGTATTTTAACTAAGGAAGACATATCAAAAGAAAAATTGCAATAAGATAGTTAGTCGAATTTACAGGGTCTGGGTGAGTTTCTTCAGTAATTTAAGGGCAGGGAAAATTTCATATCCAGTAAAACTTCACCATGTACATACCTTAGAAATCTTTTGTTTTTTAATTGTTTTTCCGACTGCGAGTGCTTGTTTATTTGAAGGCCTAATCACGAATCCGGGACTGAGAAGATGCACGATGTATCTCCAAGAACAGATATGCTTAATAGCAATAATAGTTCACGATATATTTCTCACAAAATGGCGGATAACAAATCATGGAGTATAAATAATATCGGCACCTAATAATGATGTAAATCGCGGCGAGGATATGCATATCAGCGAACCCACCCCAAAGTTCTGAGAATGCATTAAATCTGCAATGTGGATATAATGTGCAACGAACTGCAAGTACTTTTAATGCATCGACTGCAACTAGTACGTTCTTGCAGTAACCATTCATCTGCGTTCACGATATTCTTCAGAACTAAATTATGGCCACAATCCTAAGAAGTGATCAGAAATCAGGAATTTAATTTTTAATATAAAATTTTATTTGACGTGATTTTAATGTAAGAATTAACCCTTTGTACGCCATCGTCTCACCTGTGAGTCGCATTCTTATTGAATACTTCGACGTTGGCGGCTAGAACAAGTAAGATGCACAAAAAGCACTAATTTATCAGAGTTTGCAAATCATTTCATAGAAAATTATCATAATTTTGATACAAATAAAAATGCTAACAACGCAAACTAGTAAATAATAAAAGTTTGAGAATGAATATTGCTATTAATAGAATGTAAATATTAGTATATAATATATGCGTATCATCATTGTTGAATTTGGCAAAGGACACTAACCACAACTAGAGAGATTATTGCAATGTGTATTAACTGAGGTTACTTTACTTTTAAGAAACTTTATGACGTGTAGAATATTACATCCCACCTCGTTTTTTGTTACTAAAATACCACTTAGCTCACTTCACCTCTGATGTGACTATATAATGTTGCAATTCTATAAGTAATATGTATTTTATTTTGCAATTTTATCAAGCCAGGGGTGGGCTGGAGGGGGCTCGCAGGGGCTCGCGCGAGCCCCTTGTTAAATTTTACTGAGGCCGGCGAGCCCCTTGTTAACTCATGAGAAAAAAAAATATTCTCATATAAAATTAGTTATAACTGCATATTCGAATTTATATATTATCTTTGACAGCTTCAGTATACAGAATAGTACATTTTTAGCTATTTACATTATTAGGTTTACGGTAAATTGCGTATTGTTACATATTACTTATACGTGTATTGAGTAAAAATCGATTGCTTATTTATGTATCGTGTATAATTGCATAGGAGCAATAAGAAAATTCACTCCTTCCTCAGAACACTAAAAATTGCTTCGAGATTAAGCGAGCCCCATCTTAACGTATTGGCAGCCCACCGCTGTATCAAGCACATTCAATCAATCAAAGTTACAATACAATAATCTATCTAGGACTGAGAGTGATCAATATTTAGAAATTATTCTCTATAAGCGTGATTTTAACCGCTTCAATTTTTTGGGGGTTTCCTAATACCCAAGACTTTTCTACGACACCTCATCCACTTCAGCATAGATCTGCGTTACGAACAGCTGACAAATAGGCGATTCCTCATAAATCATTTAACAAAGTGATCATTTCCTGCCATTTTGTGCAGATTTGCTTTTTAATGTTCTGTTTATTTACTCTATTTACAAAGAGTTATTGCGACCTCGCTAACAATCATCACTTGAAATCGTAAATCTTTAATGCGAGAAAAAAATACGTTTCCAAGTGAGACGATTATAGCAGTGGGTCATCGCAATATATATTAAATGCTATATACGATTTACTTTTAGGGTGTTCACTGTCAATACTTGGTGGAAAGGCAATATATTAGTAAAAAAAAAAAATATTCCTTTCTACTTCATTCCATTTTATTTAATATGTCAGGACCGGTTTCGCTCATTGCGAGCATCATCAACTGATGTCAGTTGACGATGCTCGTAATGAGCGAAACCGGTCCTGAAATATTAAATAAAGTGGAATGAAGTACAAAGGAATATTGTGTTTTTTACTAATATATACGATTTAATAATAAAAAAATACCAAAACACCTGCATATACACAACAATTTGACGCTCTCAATCAGAGTATCAAGTACCCATACATTCCTGAAAAACATAATAATATAAATTAATGAATGACTGTTGACCACTTGTCGGTGAAAACGATAATTTAAAACGGCAGGAATTAAATCCAATGTAAATAGAGGAATCCCACGCTAATAATAAATATTCGCCTGCGGTGCTGCCTTTTTTTACACTAGCTTACAAAATCATTTTATATTAAATAATCAGCAACCTCTGAACAAATATTTATATTGTAACATGTTATGCACTCTTTAATTATTACATTCAATTTTGTACCTGTCTGCCCTACATAAGAAGCATAAAAGTCTTAACAGGAGTGGCGATAGATACCTCTCTGTATAAATAATGTTACTCGATCTTTTTCTTTGTTTTTAAATCCATGTCCGCTCCCAATGTGGAGCATATGGTATCTATCCTAATGGAGGTATCTCGGTAGATTTTTTTCCGAGAAAACTCTTTGTTACTCAGTTTTTTTGCAAAGAGAGTAGTAGGGATAGAAGAATAAAGCTTGGACAGGACTAGTGATTAACTAATCGCTCTCGCTACGACCATTTATTGAAGGATAGAAAGAGTGGGAGGAAATTAAGCACCCATGCCTTCGAACAGAAATCGATCGAAAAAATGTTGTTCGTACTGGGACTCGAACCCGTGGGATCCATCACGTAAACCAACAATGCTAACCGTTGTGCCATATGACCCAACTCAATCTTTACTATCTTAAAACAAATGTTTTAAGAATTAGATTATTTATAGGCTTACGATAGTTAGTCTGAAGGCACTTTTCCAAGAAGCGAAACACGTGTCACAATTTGTATGATTGCATATGGAATAACAGTTAAATTCAGTCGGAGTCGCTGTATTTTGGCCGGAGTCAGAGTCGTGAAAAATGAACGGCTCAATTTTTTTTTGAAAAATATATTTAATGATGTATATTCAAACAAAATAAGACAAAATGTTGACATTTTATGCTTGGGTGACTAAAGATGATCTGATGGAATACATATATATATATAAGATAAAATGAAATCATTTAAAAATCTCCTCGGAGTCGTAGTCGTTAATTATTATAAAGCTGGAGTCGGAGTCGTATTTTTTTTACACGACTCCACAGCCCTGGTTTTAAATTGCCATATTTTTAAGATTAATCTCAACAAGATTACAGATTTATTATTAAATCGATCGAAAATAACAATATTGATGTATATGAATAATTCTTCTGGACTTACACTAAAGCTTCTAAGAAAGACTGCATTATTATGAGTATTTATTAATATTTTAATAACACAATATTCTACTAAAAACACGTAATAATGTAAGTAGGTAGTGTTGTTTAGTGTGGTGTTGATACGGAACGAAACTGTTACATTACAATGTCGCCAAGAACGTGATCAAAAACAAAACACGAATTTTTTCCCAATCGTTTATGCTGAGTTTGACTTTTCACAATGAACAATAAACTTAATCGACAAGCTGCCGGAGCAATATATTATATTATTGTGTCATAAAACGTTTCTATACAGTAAAACACACCGTTAACATCTAACCAGTAACTTGAATTCGCAAGATTTTTGATAAAAACTTGGCAAGTAACTTGCATTTGTGATAAATTTGGTAGAAAGAGCTTTTGCAGTAGCACCTTCGGGCTTCCTTTATCGTAAGATATTTATAATTTAAGATTTCGACTGAAGGTGCTTGGTGGAATTTCAATATTAAATTTGAATCGTTCAAACTATGTACAAACATCCTCAGTTCAAGTTCATCCGTGCGCTTGAACGCCTAAATATGCCGAAAGGCGAAACCCGGGTCGTTAGTGACAAAATCTGTGAGAATGTACATAGTTTGAACGATTCAAATTTAGTAAGATTTTTAGTTGTTTATACCAGTGGTGCACAAGCTTTTTGAACGAAGGGCCATTTTATCAATTTTCTGATCCTTGGCGGGCCGGGCCGTAGAGTAAGTGTTAAAAATAATGATATACTGCCAATCCTTCCTTTACGCGATTATTATTTAACGTGATTTTTTGGACGACACTATTCCTTTTTTTACGCGATTTACTCGTTATAACTCGTTTTTTTTTCAAAGTTAAAAATGTTGACCCTGCGCAATATAATGTGATGTAATGTTGCTCTAAAACTCGTTTAAATACAATTCATTTATTAAATTCTTTGAATAGCAAATGAAAAGTGTATACCCGCTATCACAAAATAACGACTAAGTCAAACACAATAAATATCTGAATAAGCGCACACACTGAAGCTCGGCTGAACAAAGTTGCATTAATAAATGCACTGCCCATGAATGTCAACTTAAATAATTTTCTTCAACGCAGTGTAATTTCTCTGAACGTTGCAATAAGCTTCCACCATTGGCAGTAGCATTGGAAAGAATTATCGATTCCCATTATCGATAAAAGAAAAACAATGCGAGTACAGGAACACCTGGACACAGCGGACTAATCCAGACAAGGGTGAATCTGTTAAGCCTGTAATATATATATATATCAACTTGGAAAGGAAAAAGGACGTAACCCACACATATCTAAGTTTACAGGAGGCAAAAAAAACGTGTTTTGATAATTTTGAGCCATATGCAAATTATAAATTATACACAACCTTGAAGTGCACGGAGACTTCTGAACTGGTGCATAATTGACATAATCTAATATTTATTAAAGAAATTGTCAAGGAAAAACCTTCATTTCAGACTTTTTTCTTGGTTTTAATTTTTTACAAGGTCATCTTTTTCAAACATAAAAGCTAAGCTTAGATACTAATTCGGCATTTGCTGCTTGCATCCTTTTGATAGAACGTGTATTAAGTTTAATACATTGTGATTATCGAAAAAAATCGGAGTTATTTCACTTGGGGGTACGTGGTAAAATTTTTCTCCATGAAGGGGTCCGTGAGCATAATAAGTTTGGGAATCACTGATATACATTATAGTTAAATATTTTCCTTGTTTTTATTCGAAAAAATATGACATGATACATTAAAATAAATTTAAGATTTTTGTATACAAAATATTTAAATGTACGAAGTATTCTGTGTACAGATATTCTATGTGCGGAAGATTCTATGCTCGGAAGATTCGGTATACGAAGTATTCTTGTTTGTAGAATTCGTGTTCGGAGAGTTCGTGTTCGGGAGAATCATGTTCGGAACAATCACCGAACCATAGTTTTGCTCGGTATGCCCGAGAAATAGCTCGTTATAAAAGTGAATAAATTTATGGAGAAAACCATAAACCATAAAAATGTTAACGAATATTTCCTCATTACATCCAAGATCTCGCTATTTCCGTGATCGTAATAACCGAGTTCGACTGTATATTTAATTTATCATTTGAAAGTTAACATAACAATGCCGATGGGGCTTAATGTAATCCCAAGCATTTAGAGTTTCCTGTTTGATTTATGGTGGTCATCCGCAATAAAATAATTGACATAAATGTTTTCAAAAATAATACTTTAAAATGCCGCCCCAGTCGTTGTCTCTTAAGACGAAAAGGGCCCTAAATCTTACGCCGTAGCACATCTGCCAACACAATAAGATGTTCATATTATAATTTCAACAAAAAAAGTACCTCTGGATATCTTTACGTTATTAAATCCGTTTTCTAAGAAAGAAACAATTACTTTTCAAGTACGAACGTGACTTTTGGTGTCTTAAAATTATAAAAAATAATAGGATTTCTTATGAATTATTTATTATACATAAATCAATATAAAAATATAAGAGGCAAAGCTTTCGTTCGAAAAATTCCATTTATTACTATACTTATGAAATTAAATTAGACAATATAAAATATAAAATAAGTGGAATAATTAAAATTATTTTATATTAAAATGAACTTCCACAAAGTTACCGCCGAATCCATCGAAAGTATTAAATAAGAAAACTTTGTAATTCCACTAGTACAAAATCGTCATCAGACAGAACATCGCAACGTTTACAAACAAATTAAAAATTGATTGTTTTTCTTTTGTTAAAAAATATAAAATTAATATAATAAATTACATCAATTTTTGTATTTTATCTCCTCCCTGCACCGAATAGAAATGGATAAACCCCGACATTTGATAATGCTTGTTATAAGCAATATCGGTCCTGATCTTATTAAATAAAAGTGGAATTAGAACAAATGAGTACTTTATTTTTTTATTATGGTTTATAACTTATGAATTAGAATTTTGCGTTAATCTTGGAACTCTTCACTTTAGGAACCTGATGTAGGCTAGTACATTTTTCATCTACTGGTATTAATTATGTTGCGGTATATATATTGCAGTCAGTGATAAAAAAATCCAGAACACGGCGAATAACTTTGAGAATAAGCGAGCCTTATTAACGTACTGGAAGCCCACTGATGATGCATATTTCTAAAGAAACAAAGATTCTGCTAATGGGTTTTGAATGGATAAGCTGCCACAATTATTCACTATTATAAATACCAATGCTTCTGTGACTATATGTGAAAATATATATCAAAAAATTACGATAAAAAGATGAATATTTAAATAAAAATAATAGTATCGTGCGAGAATTAAAATGCTTGCTTTTTTTCAAACGTATTAACACACCATTATGACCGGTGCGTAAATAACTCAATTATTTTCTTTTTAATTTATTTCTAAAATTGCCATGTCTATTTATTATTTCAACAGTGATAGATTGGGGAGTCTGCAGTGCGATGCGGTCGTTTTATTTTGTTTTCTTCTCGTTGCTGTGAAGTTTTGACGGAACAATTTTAATTTTGGCTCGGATACTTGAAGTCTGTAGCATCTTTACTGCAAGACGTCATTTTTAAAGAGCGTAAACAATATTTTTACCTTATTTTGACTGTTTGGATTAGTCCATAACCAACGCTCCCTTAACACTTCCATGCCCATGATGCAATCTTAAATAGTTGAGCCATTAAGTCATTCAATATTTCTCTTAATATTGTCAATAAGTATTTATCATTTTAGGTATTCTAGCATATATACATTTTTAACATTTTTTTTAGCTGCTAACTTAGGTTTAAATACTGTAAATAAACAGTGAAACTGAAATGCCATCATGGCAGGGAATGTGATTTTTTAGGATGGCATGTTACGGGTTAAGACAAGAGGTTAACTGCGCGAACCAATCCACCAAATGCGCGGTATAATTATTATTATTTTAATTCGCATAATAAATAATATTATCATTTGATAATTCATAAATGTATTTTTACTAATAAGTGTATTAAACAAAAAATAAGAAATAACAACTCATTCTATTTTTTAAAAATTAAATAAAATCAAGCACTAATTAGGAAAAATAAGTAGAATGAAACAAATAATCAGTCGCTTATAAATTTATGAACATATTTCATAAATTTATTTACAAATAATCTAGCTTTTTACGTTGTTCCTAACATCTTATCTTTATATAATATATTCCATTAAGATAATATTGTGTATAATAAAATTAGTCCAATGCCACATTGACCGGCCGCCACTGCATCCCGGTACGTTTATGTTTTTTGACCAAGGACAGGTCCATTCCTTGCGACCGTCAAACCTAAATGAGGAAGTTTTGAAATATATACGTTCAAAATCGCTTTACTCCAACGTGAACGGTTTTCAGTAAATTGAGTAAAAATATGAAATCTATGAGTTTTTAATTTATATTTCGTGTGACAGTCAATTTAAAATAATATAAATAAAATTTTGTAGGTGCATTTGGAAAATATGTGAATTTAAATGTTAAAAAATCTCATTATCTTAGTCAGATGTCACATTAGGCAGTTTATACGTCGCTTCACCTCGCTGAGAGATTTCAATTTATTTGGCCCAAGTCAAAACACTATCTCGCTTCGTTTGGGTTTAAAGACATCGGAATACGCTACTGCGAGATAACGTTTGGTATAAAATGTCACTGCCCTGTGGAAGCACAAATGATAAGTGATTTCTCAAGATTATATATATTAAACGTGTACATTCTGTGACTTAAAAATGATTAATAAAAAAAAATGTTCGTCTTTAAAATCAAATCGACAACGTTTTTTTGGTGGCTTAGAAGATGGAATAAGCACCAGTTTTATTGAGATAATCAATTTATTTTTTAGATATTAAAATTAGCTTTTTTGTACAGAATAATACAAAAATTGTTATTTTCAAAAGAATGAAAATTTTATTTAGATGTAAGAATTTATTAGGTGGAGAGTGTATTTCAAGCGATTGACCTATTTCGTTGCTGATGTACTAGCAGGGCTATAGAGTCGGAGTCGTGGTGTCGGATGTTTTTGACGGAGATGGAGTCGGAGACACTGGAGAAAAATAATTTGAAAGATATTGAAAAGTTATAAGTCTTTTCATCATTTTAATTGGTGAAATGTACTAAAATTATTCTAGTGACTAGAATGATATACAGATAAGTGGATAAAACTGAAATGATTGAAAAAAATACTTCGAAGACGTTCTATTTCTACCAGACTCCACAGCACAGCTTTGGTTAAAAGTACAAATATCAGAACAAACATGTTCATTTTCATACTTTTTTTAAAGATTCAAGTTTAAATGCATGATGTTTATTAAAAAAAGAAAACCCTTATTTGTACTAATTCCACTTATATTATGTTTAAAACTGGCTGCGCCCGTGACAAGCATTATCAACTGATAAGAGAATACAGTGTTATTTATGTACTGTTATTTATGTATTCTATTCCTTCCCGTCAACCTCTGTCTAATTTAAAAAAAAATGGAATTTTGATAACAATTAGCTCACTACAATCTAGAGGTCTGCACGGGCCGAAATTTTACAAAATTACCCGGTCCGAGCCCGAAAAACTCAGGTCCGGCCCGGGCCCGAGTCTAATATCACACTTGTTACCCGAACCCGACCCGAAACCCAGATTTATACTCCTCAGCCCGAAAAAATCCGTTTTTACAAACTTACAACAATCGACGATTTTTTATAGAACTATTAATAATTAAAATCATCATGGCTGACCTGTGACACGAACATAGTCTTAAATATTTTTCTGAAGTAATAAATTTCTTACCCGGACCCGGCCCGAGCCCGAATCTCAGTTGCGCTTACCCGCCCGAACCCGACTCGCGGGCCGGGCCGGGTAATTTCATTTTCTATATTTAAATGCGCCATATCTCCTGACATTCTTGCAACGCTTCTATGGTATACGTTTGTGAGTTGCGACTCTTGCAAGCTTACTCATTATACCGTATCCTTATTTCATTCGGGTGGGCACTAAATAAATCATAAAATAAACAAAGTGATCCCAAATGATGATTTCTTAGAAATCATTTGGCAACGACTCTCAGAATGAAAATTCATGCACACGACGAAGATCATTATAAAAAATATACATTACACCTGAGAGTATAAATCTGAAATGATTAAACAATTAAAAATATTATTTGATTACAATTTTTCTACGAAAAATCAAATATCACAAAATATAATTATTGTTAATCAAATATTCTTTTCCAAGAGATTATTAATAAACGTCGATGAATGAAAACCAGTTGTGAACTTACAATTGATATAAAGTCGTTCACTTAAAAAAAAACATCTTGGATTATAGCTCTCGACATACTTGGCAATCATTTGAGGGCGTTTAACGCTGCTGTTTTACAACACACGTCAAGTGATTAGGGGTACAACATAGAGTACATTATAAAAATAGAGTTTAATGTAGTTAGATTAAGTAAGTTTACGCAATATTAATATAATGCCAAAAAGTTTGCAGTGCCGTCTGTTAACATTTACTAAATACAAATGATGTGTACAGTGCGCATGCAGAGATAAATAGTTGAGCGTTAAAGGCAGATACATCAAGAAAAATACTATTTATTTATTTTACTAGATTTAGGAGCATTATCTTTTGAGACTGACGACGAGTGAATGACGACAATTGAAAATTTTGAAGCGAATACTTAAATAAATACATTTTAAACTCTTAATAACTTTTCATATTGAGACATTGTTTTTAATATTGAGAACAGCTGATTTAATCTGGCGTGAGTCAAAATCTAGCGGATAAATCTAAAATAGATTGACCAGCCGACAGACGACGACCGGTGGGATGATGTATTCGTTTATAAGAGACATCGAGGAAATAGATATATATTTACAATAATACAAATGATTGTCACATGGCCCGCACTTGGTTCTATTCTTGGTCACCGTCAGTCAGCGTGTGACACCCAGACGGACATGATTAACATAATAGGGGGACAATGATTGATTGAATTATAATCAGAACGCTGGAAAATTTTGACTTCGTCCGTACACATTGATGTAAATGAATTCTTTCAAATTGAGAATGCTAAAAATATTACAAAGAGTAAACGATATTCTACGATAAAAGAATATACTTATTATATATATACAAAAAAAACATAGTTATTCATTTAAAATTAAGTTACTCAATCAATTTCGGTAAACTATTTTATGATTAGAAATTATCAGGTAACAATAGTACGTGCCAAAGTAAAAAAAAAAATCAGTGCAAAAGAATTTTTCAATTTTTAAAACATAAATAATGCCATAATTTAAGATTTCGACTTGGAGTGCTTCCATGGTGAAATTTATTTATTAAATTTGAACTTGAATTGTTCAAATTATGTACATTCACACAAGTTTTGTCACTAACGACCCGAACATTGCCTTTCAGCATCTTTATATATATATACGAAATAAATGTATCACTAAGTTAAAAGCTATTGATGGGGACATTGATTAACTTTTTCTAATGATTTGATTTTAATGACATTCAATTAATTGGGGAAATATTTACTTAGCAAACAGTAAATTTGAATCGTTCAAATTATGTACATTTAGTCGAAATCTTAAATTAAATTTAAACGTTGATATTTTGTACACTTCCACACGTTTTGTCATTAACGACCTGGGTTTTAACTTTGCAAGACTAAAAGCTCGAACCCAGTAACTACACTAAAATAGTATATTTTTTTTAAATATAATTAATTACTATAACAATTATACTTTTTTGAGAAATCGAAGCTTTATATTTTTAAGAATATATTTCTTATTTATGTGATCGAGTTGACATTACTATTATTTTTTAATTCGTGAATATTTTTAAGAGCCGAATTGTATTTTAAATGTTAAATTTGTTAACCGTTTAACACAGAGAAAACAAAACAAAATTAAGAATGTTAATAAATAAATTTATTGTTTTGCCGCTAGATGTCGGTAAGATCAAAAGATTTGAATTTAACACGTTCCATTATTGCAATATCAAATAATGATGACAGTTGAACAACAGAATTACCACATTTTTGTGCCTCGGACTTCGTATCATCTGCGAATGTTATTTATATGTCGGACGGGAGATAATCCAAGCCAAGACAAACAATATTAGCGACGAACGCAGGCGGAATTGTTGTGAAACAATATTTAATACACCACAAATAAAATGATAATTAGTGAAAACGGCCGACGAAATCAGTCGTCAGGCAGAGAGAATCGCCTTCACCCCCGCTCGAGTCGCCGGATGATAATGCCAGGAACGCTTTAGATTCAAGAAATATCACGGCAATAATAATCAGACATGGCATAAGAGACAGCTAGATTTATTGTTTCAGTGATGCGCTAATTCCTTTGGGATTGTGTACACGTATTATAATAAAATAATCTGGAATGTAAAATAAAACGATCAATTTTTTGCCAAAAATTACAACGTTTCAAATTATTCATTGGTCATCATGTGATTATATTTCTACTTTAACCGTTTGACATTATGTGCTGTTAAGAGAAAGACACACATTTGACAATATTTTATATATGCACGCATCCTTATTTAACAAAAATGAACTGAAAAATCGAACAGAATTTGGAATTCGCCTAAAAATAAATCGTGCAAAAAGATTGTCGGAATATTTTTTGAACGGGTTTAAGTTCAAACGAAATCGCTCTATATTTTGCACGTCGATATATTAAAATATTAATCGGATAAAAGAAAAATATTTTTAATGGGATGAATTATATATATTCTTGACTGCAATAATAATTCGTTCCGGGTTTGAGCGCTAGGATATATAGATTATAGCATTGTAATAAATTATTGAGGGCACTTTTTTTGCGATAACCAGTATAAAAAAATATGAAATGCATATTAAATAGGCAATTATTTGATACAAATAACAGAGTTTCATAACTGCATTATGATATAGCGTTTCCCCCGTATAAAGAAATTTCTTACAGCGAATGTGGCAACTCCTTGTATAGCAGTCTCCTCTATAGCGTAATTAAAAACTCGCTAAATATTTATGTTTAAAATAGAATTTTTATAAATAGATTATATTATGAATACATATTTTATACAGGGCTGTGTAGTCGCTAAAAAAGACAACTCCGACTCCAAAGAAAATTTTCAATCATTTAATTTAACTTATATATAAAGATGATCTGATGGTATCTTAAGATCATCTTTAGTCAGCCTAGCATGCAATGGCAACACTATGGACTATTGTGGTGTGAATACATGTCGTTATTTATTTTTTTAAATCGGTCAAAATTGTGAGATTTTTCCGACTTCGACTCCGGCAAAACCCCCAACTCCAAGACTCACGCCTCCTGACTCCGACTATACAGTCCTGATTGTATATACGTCCACTGAAAAGTATTTTATTAAATATATATACAAATTGGAAAAATGTTTGATTTCTTTCAATTCACAAATGTTGCATAAGTGCCTCCCAGTCCCTTATAACGTAGTCCCAATCTATTGACTGTTTTACATTCTCGTTTTGTCACAAAAAGCGTAGCAGCAAATTGAAGTGAATCAATTATTGTTTACACGAAATGTCTATTATAAGGATTTTAAGTGAGTTTTAAAATGCGTATCAGTAGTGGATTGACGCCATATTGGTAAATGACGTATTTTCATACTTTTCTACGTCAAACAACGCTACAAAAAAAAAACAGTCAAAATATAATAACAATACCCATCAGCCGCCATCTTGCGCGCGAATAATGTAAGAAATTTAACAGAAATATCTCCGAAAAAATGATGAGAGATATATCCGCACTGAACTAGATATTTATGTATTTTGGTTTATTTCTGGCGTAGCTAGGGTAAAATTAACAGAAGTTTTGTCGGAAAAACTTAATGACACGTGAGTTGAGATTATTGTGTCTCTGAAAATAAAGCTTTTGTTATAGTGAGTCATTAAACAGCTCGTGAAAAGTTATATTTCTTTTTATTTAATATGTTAGTGTAATATTAAATTGTATTTAGTTTATGGTATGAAATTAAAATTATTGAATATAGATGGAAATACAAAACAATTTTTAATATTATTCAAGTGTAAAAAATGATCGACGTTAAATAATTGAATAGTAAAGACTAGGGCTACTACAAAAACTGACTTTTGAAAAAACCGGTTGTCGAATGTCGAAGTTTAAAAAAAATGGATAATTCAATTAAAATAGCGAGAAAAAGTTCAATATTTTTGTTGTTTATTTATATACATAATAATACACAACAAGAAATTGTTTGGTGTTACTCTTCAGAAAATATAATTTAAGAAAACACAAAGCGTCCACTGATCGTTTTGTAAGAAAATTTCCTGATATCGAAAATACCCTTTCGCTGGGTAATAATGTGCGACCACCTTTACAAATTTTCTGTCTTTATGTTTATACTATTTTAGTTTATACTATAAACTTTATAGTCTCGTTTATGGAAAATTTGTCGAAACCGGTTACGATGTTGAAAAACCGGTTTTTGAAAACCGACAAGCCCTACTAAAGACCGACATCAGGCTTAATTAATTATTCTTTTTTTTTGTATATAAAAAAGAAAACGGACTAAAAAGAATTATATATTTTTAATTAGATTTAAAACGTATCGAGTAGTATGTGAGATGACTTCGCGAATTGTTGAACGTTCACGCCATTTTCCTCCCGAAGTGTGGGACTGGATAGGGTGACGACTGAGCGAGAGGGTTTGCTCCTAAATTAAATATTTGTAAGTACGAGTGTCGAAATGTCAGGGGGAATTCAGTATGGAAGATCATTTATCACAGATAAAGATGTGTATTTATTATTTTTAGAAACAAAAATGTACCGACTATTTTAGATTATGCACTCTAGGGAAGGGAAACATTTCACATTATCCGAATTTTATTTTCAGAGATATTTTAATTTTCACTGCACTTAATATTAAATTTAAGTTCACTTTTGCACATAGTATCGATCATTGAATAGATTCACATTTAGGAACGTCTTATAAATATTTCAAGGGCATGATCACAACAAACAAGGATACGAAAGTACTTTGTAAATTTAAGATTTCGACTGAATGTGCTTGGTGGAATTTCAATATTAAATTTGAATCGTTCAAACTATGTACATTCTCACAGATTTTGTCACTAACGACCCGGGTTTCGCCTTTCGGCATCTTCAGGCATTCAAGTGCACGGATAAACTTGAACTGACGCTTAGTAAATGAATGTTTCGTGTTTATATAACAAATAAATGTATCATTGAGTTTAGAGCCATTTCTGGCGAAAAGGATAAGCTGAAAATGCCGAAAGGCGAAACCCGGGTCGCTAGTGACAAAATCTGTGAGAATGTACATAGTTTGAACGATTCAAATTTACTTTGTAAATATTTTACACTGTCCTTATTTGAGGCATATAAACAATTGTAATAAACTAATTGCTGGCATATTATTCAGAAATCACAAAAAAAACATTTCAACTTGTGAAGAGTTTGCTACATTTTTTTAATCCATGTCCGCTCTTAATATGTAGCATATGACCTCTTACTGGAGGTATCTTAACGAAAGTGTTTCAACGAGTTTGATACTCTGTCGCTCAACCTCACTTTTCAAAGAGAGTAGAGATATAATGTAATGGCTAAGATAGGAATAATGGTTGCCTCATCATTCTCATTACCTCACGTTATGTTATGAATTGGAATAGTGGGGGGTTTTTAGACATCACAAACATACATAACTTCGAACAGAATTCGAAAAAGTGCTTGAAAAATGCTGTACGTACTGGGATTCGAACCCGTGAGGTCCGTAATGGAAGCCAACGACGTAGACCATCGTGCCATGGAAACAACTGTATACATACTACTGACACGATTTAAAAAATGTATTTTCTAGTTTTTACTGCTGTTTAAATGCTAAATCATTCATGTACTGTTACATACAACATCTACATTATAAGTTAATTTTAAAATTATTAGTTTTCTGCATGTTTTTGTAGGTCTATGTTAAGAGTCTCGACTAAAAAAAACAACAAATACGCTAAAACGATGAACACAAGAACGATATATCGATTTTATAGTTTTCGAGAGCTTGGGTATTTTAAAAAAGAATTGACATTCATCATTACTATGATTACAAAATACATGCAAAAAAATATGTAAAAAATGTACCTCACAGATCAATTATTAAAAATTAAGAGGCAAAAAAAAATCTAAATGAAGGATGAAAAAATTGATGAGATTTTTAGTTTGATTATATCAATTAATCATATAGACATCGTTACATATTGATCGAGTGAATTAAAAGCGAAACCCTTTTAGACCCAGTTAGTGATAGATGCACAATGAAAAACAATTAATAAAAACGCAACAATTAATAATAACGAGACGAGAGTAAAAAAAAAAAAACAATAACTGAGCACATAAGATATATTTCGGCCCGTATAATCGCTTGTAAGAAATTCCCATTAACACATTCAGTTAATAATATTCCTTCTAACCTGGAAACTTCATTAATACAAAAGTGCAACCGGGTGGTTCAATGCTTATTGATAAAAATAAACTATGTGGATGAAGAGACAAGAGAACAGTATTTTCTTTAAATTAAACAGTCGAATTCGGTTATTACGATCACGGAAATAGCGAGATCTCGGATGTAATAAGGAAAATTTCGTTGACATTTTAGTTTACGGTTTTATCTATACATTTATTCACTTTTATAATGAGCTATTTCTCGGCTATACCGAGCAAAAATTTGAAACAATAAGAGTTCAATTTCAATCATTTTTAAATTTTATAAATAAAAGTGGTTTGACAGAAAAATGTAATGTGTGTAACGATTGAGTATATCAATTCAAATTGTGTATTTTTGTTTGAATTGCATTATTTAGTGTCACTAGCTCCAGATACTTCATGTCTTCATGTGATGGGTATGTTTGTAAGCATTTAAAAATACCTATTCTCTGATATAACGAGTAATACTTATAACGAGAAAATTCAGTCGGTCCCATCTCCTCGTAATAACCAAGTTATCTAGTTAACCTCGACTGTATGTTTTATTTACTTCGTTGGTACAGCCGTGTTATGAGTCAGTGCTTCCCAAACTGGGGGCCGCCGCATAATATGTTTTTTGTTCAGGTAATCAGTAATTCAGTAGTAATCGCAAGTCTCGCAAAAACTTAAATAAAAACTACCTACAATTAGAAATGAAAATGTAATCTGACGAGTCTACATAAGATATTTAAAAATTCATTCTAATGATATATTTCTTATGTTTACGATCGATTCGGAGGTAACATTTTGGAAATTCATTTTCAATATTTAATTAAATTTGATAACTTTGTAATTGCACTTATTGTGTTACAAAATGTGACACTTAAGTACCGAAACGTCGAAAAAATTATCGAGGAAGGATTAATTGAATTGCATTTATTGAGGTATCATTGAAGATTACAATCAGCTTAATATTATTGGTATTTAACGAATGGTTGAAATAAGAAAAAAATCGCAAAGTGAATAGGAATAGGAATCTAAAGTTGAGAAGCAGCATCAGACAGAACATCGCAGTTAACAGTTATCAATTGTTGATAGTATTTTAGTAAGTATTTCAGTAAGTAACAAAGTTTTATATTTAAAATAAAATTATAGGGTAAAATTAACAACGTATTTAGTTCTACAGTTTTTATATGTATTAGTTGATAGCTATTTCGGCTTTCACCATCGTCAGAACTATGATAAAACTTTCATTTTTCTAGGCTATATATAATGGCCCCGAAGAGATACAGAATGCATCATGTTATTGCATCTTATTGCATGTTATTACATGATGCATTGTGTATCTCATGGGAGCCAGTATATATAGCTGTGAAAAATGTAAGTTTAATCATAGTTCTGACGATGGCGAAAGCCGAAATAGCTATCAACTATTAAATATAAAAACTTTAGAACTAAATACATTGCTATTTTTACCCTATTCTAATGGAGTTCTACCAAGTAAATGCCAATTCAATAAATAAATTAAAAACTTTCACAAAGTTACCGCCAAATTAATCGAATATAATTTATTTGATTTAGTCTCCAAACCATCATACATTTGACGACAGTTAACCTTACTACAACGAAATTCTGCCGAGTGAATCTTATTTAACCAATATATTTTACAGATTTTAAATATTAATTGAAATTAAATAAATAACATGTGGTAGTGACTTTTTGAACACCGCATTCTGGCTGAATTCGTTATACTGAGATGTGTAAACGATATGGCTCGTTATCGGTTGATTGATTGAACATCAAGATGAAAGGAATTAACCCCATAAGCTCCCAGAGTAACGTTTCACTATAAAGTATCGTCCTGATTAAAGAACCTCTGTAACAAATGAGTGATATGAATCGTAATAAACGCATCCCGTTTCGTTAGATTCGTTAAAATGATCCAATCATTTCGTTAATGTGATAGTATGTATATAAAATTTGTAATATTGTTGAATTTCAAATTAACTTTGTATTGCAGTGGCTCCCAAACTGTAGGAGTTTTATTTATATTATTCAATAAATTCATGAACTTAAATTAATCGTTGAGAATTAATATTTTTATAGAAAAATTAGTACAAATTACGTTAGAAAGGTACAAGGACGTAACGCACAGTTTTTTGAAAAATTGTTTTTTTTTCGATAATCACAATTAGGGCATCCAATCACGGACCCTTTTTGTAATCCCGGGATTCAAAAAATTTGTACTTAATTTCCGAAAATGAAAAAAAAAAAAAATTACGGATATCTAAAATATCCCCAGATTGCCTATTTTCAAAAACTTTTCGAGAATTTTTCACTCATCCTAAATCGCGAAATCCCGGGATTGTGACAGTATAACTGATAGTACCCCCTGTAATGTAATATGTAATTTACAACCATCAAGAATTTGAAAAACTGAATTCTTGTGGGGCAAATTTAACATTAACCACGTATAATGCGAAGCGCGGAAGTGTGTGAATTGAAAGAGAACTCGTTATTAGTAAATGAAAAATCTTCTTTTTATGTAAGTTAGAGTAGGGGTGGAACAATCTATAATAAAACAATTATTATTTATCGACCGTTTTTAGTATTATTTCGCTTGTAAAAATTTAAAAGAATAAATAAGTTTTATGTTTTACAATGTAACATGACCTTTAATCGAGGATTTTATTATGATCATTTTAATGGTATTTTTTTTTTGCATTCTATACATATTTATTATTTGAATTATTGCTATAAAACTAAGATTAAAATTTACACCTTACCAACAAAGAGATTTATATTAACCATAAATTATAAAATATTCATTGTTATAGATAAATTTAAATTATTCTCTACGTGGTGCTTTGGCATCGATAAAATCTATTTGTTATCGCTCACAATGAATTAAATTTTATTGCAAAAAATAATTTCATAATTAAAGGAATAGCCTTGAAATTATTATTTATTGGAAAATCAATGCTAAATGATAATTGTCAAAGCACTTTTAATTTAACGGCAAAATATGTATTTAAAACGTTATTTTATGATCATTTCATATTAAATGGAAGATTAAAAATAAACGCGCTGGACTAAATAATAAAACTCACTTATTTTATTACGTTTTTTTTTTATATACGATTTAACATGACATTCAACAAGTTTGCAATGCTTACGAATTTGTTTAGAGAATATTCAGAGTGGTTTTTTGTATAATTTTTTCAAAGTTAATTTATAGCTGAGTGGGGCAAACTTTTCGGATGAAGTGCCAAATTCAGGAATTCATGATAAGCGGCGGGCCGCAAGAAGAATACCACTTTTATATGTTTATTATTAATTATCATGAAAAAAAAACAATCTAATGAGAGGAATAGAACTGCTTTATGTATTTTGTTTTTTTTTTCAATTCAGGTGTTAATTTTATAGTTAAGATTCTTAAAACTGCTTGTAAATGTTTGATCGTAAAGAGTTTTTATTGAGGTTCATGATTGAAAATGTTTGTTCACATATATAGGTTGATCCAAAAATAACGATTATTACATTTTTTTTAAAAGGCGTTAAAAGATAAAAACGTGAATCTTTTTTAAAAATATAATTTTGTTCGCGGGCCTGATTTATAGAATATGTACAATAATGAACACTGAATGGTTAAGTTTTACAACCAGTGTAAGACAAGATCTTACAATTTCAATTTAAATTGAATATTGACTTAATAATTCTTTCAATGGATTCGGCGGTAAATTTGTGAAAGTTAATTTTAATATAAAATTAAAAATAACTTAGATTGTTCCACGTATTGTGCTACTACATAACTGTGACACGTGTTTCGCCTCTTTCAAAGGCATCTTTAGACAATCTGACATTCACAATGCTTGTTTAAGTACAAATGATTTTAATTTTACTATTAATATATTGAATTGACATAAAAATAAAAACGGGAAGTAAGAAGGGAGGATAGAAAAAACAAACAAACAATAATGATACTACAAATGACACTTACGTTACAAAATTATTAACTAATGAGTTGCATCAGTTAAGATGGGTCAAACCATTGGAAATAATTTAAGATTTCGACTGAAGGTGCTTGGTGGAATTTCAATATTAAATTTGAATCGTTCAAATTATGTATTCCCATGGGTTAATCCTTTTCGCCAGCAATGGCTTTAAGCTCAGTGATACATTTATTTCTTACTTAAACACGAAACATTCATTTACTAAGCGTCAGTTACAGTTCATCCGTGAACTTGAACGCCTGAAGATGCTGAAAGGCGAATCCCGGGTCGTTAGTGACAAAATTTGTGTGAATGTACATAATTTGGTAGATTCAAATTTAATCATTGGAAATAAATTTATTATTATTAATTGAATATTGACTTATGATTGTAATAATCATATCAGGGATCGGTTTCTTTTGGTATATAATTCTTATTCCTTGCTTGCTTGAAGTTAGTGTAATAATTTAAAATAAATCATCCAAAGTGTAGTGAAATTCAGACTTCTAATTTAAGAAAAAAAGTCAGAAGGCTCTTTTCTAATAAAAGTTGGACAACCATTTTATTATAAATACAATACAATATGGCAAGTTGACCCGTGAAAACTGGCCAGCCATACTATGTTTAACAAAGAGCAACAAATTTATTATTGTTTAAATTCTCGTTGATTGCATGTAGGCCACGCCCATTTATCTCCAAAGTGCGATTAGTAGGATTAGGGGTGGTTCAATATGGACATTATATTTAGTTTTATTTAAAAAATAGACCAATTTGATTGAAAACTATCAGTGGCTGCTCGAAACAACTAGTGGAAGAGAGATTTTTCCTGAAATAACCATAAATTGTGTACGACAGCAAATCTGTAAATTTTGCAAAGTTTACCGTTTCATTGTGAAATATTTGTTTCATTTATATGCAATTCATAAGTTAATGCGTACTTGGTCTTTGTTAAATTTTAACTATTTTTTTTAATTTGATATAATATTTGTAAGCCTGATTCTATGAACCGATTTATTCTCGTTCATTGAAGAAAAAGCTTGGTTACATTTGCTTAATAAATGTTTTACGTGAAAAAAATATGTTTGAGAAAGAGATTTAAGGGCCGCCACAAAATTCAAAAAGGCCCGGATGCGGCACGCGGTTTGTGCATCACTGTTCTAAAGTAATGTAAAACTAAAAATACTTTAAAAAAATGAATTGTTTTACAAAATTAAATTTAAGTCACATTTTTTAACCATTTTGAAATGAGCCGTGTTTACAAATAATACTCTCAAATATAAACTTTAAAAATAGGAAAATGAAATGATATATATACTTCCGAGAAAATATTTCGCAATTAGCATACAGTACTACGAATTCTTTCTCCCGTGACAGTTGTTTATAAATGATTATGATGATTCCGTTTCAACAACGAAAAGGGGCAAGCAAATAATAATTGATTACATTATCAAAGAGGGGTAAAAAATAAACAGCAGAGTTAATGTTTTTTTGTGACTAAACGCAAAACACCCAGCGTCGATTAATCAAACGGCCGAGTGACTGCCTTCAAGCCCGGTGTAATAATAATCACTGGAAAGATTAATTCACCGGATCATAAGCGGTCAGCGCCCACTCGTTCGAAACGCTCCGTTCGCCACCATCCACCTCTTGAAAGACGAATGCAATAGCAACAACTATGAATGAATTAATGTCACTCGACATAAACCGTGCAAAATATATTACGAGAACCATTTGCAAGCTTCGTCATTACTAATAGGGTAAAATATCACGGTATTTCAGTTCTACAGTTTTCTACTACTATTAAAATGGAGTTCTACCAAGTGAATGCCAAATCAATAAATTCGTCATTACTGGTTGCACCAGGTGAGTGATTATTTATATTTTTCGATGATACGAAAATAAATTAGCCCCCAGAGACGAGAGCTTTTTTTCTATAAAACAAATATTTTTTAAGCCATGTTGAAATCACGGATAATTTTTATTCCTAACAAATTTAAAAAAAAAAACGCAAAGTGGTTGTATAGAAACCCCACATGACAGTAGTAAGGACGAGCGAGACCGTATGGACTCGCAAACATTCAGGGTTGAAATATAGCTAAACGTGAAATTTTAAAAAATATTTACAATTTTACCTCTTTAGATCAACATAATTTCAATACAAATATATGTGCAAAAGAACTGTAAATAATTTGATGTTTTGATAAAAAAATAAATAACAATTTCAAAAAATCAATTAAAAAAAAAACGGAAATTCAAAAAATCGCATGTGCTTTTGGTGGCCGTTTCTGTCCCCGCGGCTGATGACTCACTGAAGTCTGTACCCTCTTTAACCAAACATGAGTGAAAGCAACGATATTCAAGTGGAAAAAGGATGAATAGTGAGATGAATAGATAACGGTGTTTACTGTGACCATATGGTCACGCTCGTCCTTGGAGGGTTAAAGGTTAATAACCCTTGACAAAAGTCGACCTTGAGTTCATCTCGAGTGACTAATACTAATCAAATCTGAATTTGACTTTTACTAAAAATATACTTCACTTTTTTTTTTCACTTTTTTTTTTCATTCACTGTCAATACTTGGCAGAAAGGCATTATATTAATAAAAACACAATATTCCTTTGTACTTCATTCCACTTTATTTAATAGGTCAGGACCGGTTGACCGATCAGTTGACAATGCTCGCAATGAGCGAAACCTGACCGGTTTCGCTTATGACGAACATTTTCAAGCGATAATAAAATAAAAATAAAAATAATAAAACATTTTTAGTACTTTTCCACACAAAATGTATTGGATCAGGACCGGTTTCGCTCATGGTGAGCATTGTCAACTGATAAGAAATACAATGAAACTGTGATATTTATACAAAAGTTAAGTAAAAACAACAAGGTATGACAAACAATGTTCACCATGAGCGAAACCGGTCCTGATCCAATAAATTTCATGGGAAAAAGTACCAAAAATGTTTTATTATTTTTATTATTATGCCAATCCAACAAGTATTGACAGTGAACACCTTAAAAGTGAAAACTTATGACTGTTTATTTTACACAATTTTATTATCAGTTCTGGTTTAGCTGACTTCGAGTTTTAGACTATAGAAATGTAGTATTTGACGTAATCGGAGAATTTGCTTCCCATCAAACCAGTGGCGGATCCAGAAATTGTCCCAGGAGGAAAAAATATTTTTTGCGCTAATTTGAGGAACAATTTTTTTTTTCATACATTTTTGATACTTTTTTACGCGATATTTTGATTTTTGGAAACCGATTTATCAAATCATATGAAAGTGAGGTTTTTTTACGCGCCACCTTCCTCCAATGTATCGCGTAAAAAAAGATTGGGTGTATATAAAAATAGTCAATAAATAATTAAGTAAGTATGTATTCTATAAAACATAGTAAACTAAACAATTAAAGAGCCCATTTCAAAATGAAGTTTTAATAAATGATAAAATTGGAAAATAAATTATCCCAAGGAGGGGGCCATGGCCCCCATGCCCCCCCCCTTGGATCCGCCAATGCATCAAACGATTCCCAGTGCCATTAGGACAGGTTTCGCTGATTGCAAGAGTTTAACTATACAAATACAGCATTTGACGGAAACGGACTATTTTTAAAATATCATATTAATTAAACGATTTCCGTTACAATAAAATCAGTCTCGTTCTTTAAAATAAATATACATATAAAGTAAGGATGCTTCTCAAACTTTGCGACACAACTCTGACCGGATAAAAAAAACGAGATGAATTTACATACAATGAAACACGTGGGTGTCATGCGGCCGGAATAAATAATCCAATAACAGAATGAATTCATACGAAAATAAATTAGGCGACCCCAAATATCCGACAATTTAATTTCAATCTTGCATTATTTAGCGTATCAATGACGCTGTTATCTTTTTAATAAGATACTGGTGCAATAAGGTGATCGTAGGCAGCTGTTTTATTAGTGAGGGACTCAAAAACTAACAACCGGTTCGCCATTTTTATTCTAATAAACCTTGTCTGCTCAGTGTTGAGCATATAACCTTTAAGTGAAAATATCTCAACATAAGTTTTTTCTACGAGAACCGATTGTTAGTCTTCGATAGATTCGGCGGAAAATTTGTGGAAGTTTATTTTTAATTATAACTGTTTCACTTCTCAACTCTGAACTTTTCTCACAACCACTCTTTTTCAAATGGATTAGGGATGAAAGGATGGGGACTAGGACAGAACTAATTCGATTTTGTGACACTTGGTTAATTTTGATATTGGATGGGCGGGGGGGGACATTTTGTAAGAAGATTTTTTAGATAGAAGACTCTTTGAAAAATATCGATTGAGAAACTGAGTCAAAAGCAGTCTTTGTAGAAAAGCTTCCGTCAAGATACCTCTTTTAACAGGCTACATGCTCCACATTAGGAGCGGACATCACAAATATTAACCAAATTTGGGAGAAATACTGTTCTTTGATTACACTGGTACAGACATAATAATTATACTGGCTACTGTACTATTTATAATTCAAAAAATGAGATCTACATATTATAGTTTTGTGTGAAACTCATGAACGTTAAGATATTTCGTCCCACATCTGGTATTGTCAAGAGGCATTAAGTGAAGTATATATTAGCTAAGCACGTGTCCATTTTTTTTATTCCATGTCCGCTCTCAATGTTAAGCATATTGCCTCTCATGGAGGTATCTCAACAGAAGTTTTTCTACGAGAACTGTTCGTTACTCAGTCGCTCAACCTCATTTTTTTCAAAGTGAGTAGTAGGGAAAGAAGGATAAGGCTAGAACAGGACTAGTGGTTGGCTAATCCCTATTGCTACACCCATTTATTAAAGGATCAGAAGGATGAGAGGAGAGGAAATTATGTGAATTGACATCACAAACACCCAGTCTTCGATCACAACTTTGAATTGAATAATTCTCAAATTCAATGTGATCTGACCGGGAATCGAACCCAGACCTGCATGATCGGTAGAGCAAACTCTAACCAACTGGGCCACAGCAGGTGACAACCCATTTTTATAAACAAAACCGACTTTTTTATTTTTTTTACTTTAGATAGAAAATTACTTATTTTTACACATTGAGAGATCGTCTTACTTAGCCAAGCCCTTGATAGCTAAAATGATATTCGTCCTAGCAAGCACAACGCGGATGCAAGAGCGCATGTGCAGCAAAATCTACCAATCGTAACTCGTTAACCCTTTCAGGCCGAGCGTGCGCATACGCCGAAATACCCCCGAGCAACGTCAAGACGTCGAATATCAAGAGACGATACCCTATTTATTTATCTGATTGACAATCCAATTTGTAGAACGGAGCGTCCGCCCGCGCCTGCGCCCGTGTGCAGTGATGAATTGCCGTAATTAATTACCGGGAAATTAAGAACACAGAGTACGTGATGCACGCGCTCGTCTCGTCTTTTTTACGGAGCAGAGAGAGAGGCGAGATGGCTGGTGCGCTGGCGGACAGATAGAGAGGGTTAATCGATAACAACAGTCTCGGAAGTATTCAAACTGTGGAGACGATTTTTGCAATGTATGTATACAAAAAAGACAGTTTCTGTCAAAACTTTTTTCTGTGTTTTTTATTATTAATATTATTAGATATATATCACTTAGATTTTAACGAATATAAAAAGGTATACATTAAACTATTAATTTCTCAAATGCTTTATTTTCAATGTAAGATATGGTACAACACTTCAATATAATCAAAATAATAACTTAACTTTTTGCAATTGTAGTTAAAATGAATTTTCTGTTAGATTATTGTATTTCTAAAAACTTTTCTCATCGAGAATTATTTGATATCGTATCAATAGACAAGATTGGTAAACAAAACCGTCAAAATTTCATTGTTATTTTTAACATTTTGAGAACCTTGGATAATTTTGCTGTGTCACATAACAAAATGAATACCGAATACAACTTAAATAATGTTATATGAAATGGAAAATTAAGCAGTTCAGATAAACGTTAAGGTAAATGAGAAAGGTGGCGCTTTGCATTAAAGCAATAAAATAAAGTTCATATTTTTTACAGCTAGACCCAGACCCCTGTGGTGCTATTCCCGAGCTAATAATAATGCACTTATTTTGACAGTCTGTATTTTAGAACGTTCAAAATAAGTTTTTTGCACACGGAAAGGCACAGTTGATGTCTTTGATCTTGTTTGATTGACACAACTTTGCGACAATCAATTGTTTTAAGATGCTCATATCAAACAAGTGTATGATTATTCAAAATAAGAATATGGTAGCGAATAAAAGTTCACCTGAAAAATGGTCTCGTATTCAATTAGATCGTGTCACAAAATTCAAATATAAAGTCGCATCTGCAGTAATATATTCCGTTACATATTAAATATAGAAATGAATGATCTCCACAATAATAGGTAGGTGTTTATAATATAATATATTAAATTTCGAGCATTGGTTCATTACACGAGAACGTATGAAAGCTGAAACCTTAATTAAAACACATTAGTACATGTCGATCATGTTTTTTGGTCTATGCCAGATCAATCAAGATTGCGTTAATTATATATATCATCGTGACGGTATCTCTATTCTAGTAGAAACGCCATTAACAACAAACCGCTATTATTTTGTTGAGCGATAAAAGACATGGAAACATTTTATTATTGCGATGTTCTGCACCTCTTCGTGGCCGGACTTAAGCTGACTAACTTCCGGATAAGTCATTTTTAAGTTAACAACACTATCTGTCAAAATACAGTTAAAATATTCCAAGCCATCTTGATATTTTCAAATATCGACTATTCAAATTCGGAATGGAATTTTTGATATAAGAGACTCTTCGCTTATTTCTTATTTCATCAATGTATCGATGATAAATAATCAGGCAGTAATGAAGCGTCTAGTTACAAAATGGGATATTTCCACATTTCAATATTTGCGGGAAAAAGTGTTTTTTTGTTTCGAACAAAAATTGTTTGCTTAAAGTTAATATTCTATTTTCTAATGTAGTATATGTAAAATAAAAAATAACAAGAGTTTATTAGCTGATAAACCATACAATCAAATAAATTTAAGCAAAATTAAATTGTACGTACCAGAAACCAGAAATAACCAGATTTGAAATAATATTTTTCGTTAGCTTATCTTAAACTTACTTTCGATGGTTTCGGCGGTAACTTTGTGGAAGTTCACTTTAATCTAACATTTAAAATAACTTTGATTATTCCACGTATTAATACGTGGAATAATCAAAGCTATTTTAAATTTTATATTATCTTAAACTTTATAGCTATAAATTAATTGTAAAACTGCGCGAAAAATATTTACATATTATTTTCTTGGTTTTAGTCAAAATATGGGATTATAGCTTTTTGTAACTAGACACCTCAAATATTAAAGTACAGTTAATTCGAAATAAAAAAAAAACATCTGTGTTAGTTTTCATATCAATAGCATGATAAAAAGTCAAGAAAATTAAGTTCTCGCTACAATGCACGCAAATCGTGTTCTTCTTTATATGATTGATTATTGTGATTGGTTATTGATAAAAAAAAACAAGTTTAAGGGTATTTAAAGTGATTATTAAATAAGTTTTTCAAAACAATTCGAAACGAATGCAGTGTTCATAAAATGTTAAGTAAAAAAAATGGCATTGATAGATGTAAATTACAAATTCAAAAATTGATTAGTTTGCTTAAAGCCCTCAGGTCTCCAAGTGTTGAGTTTGATATCCATCGCGGGTCACAGCATTATGGTGGGTTGAAGATGTGATGAGAAAAAAATATACCTAAGTACGTACCTGCACAAATAATTAATCGTTATTTCAAATGTGGGCACTTGATAGATCTCCCATTCGGCGGGGCCAACTGAATCGGGCATAGTCGTGAGAGCCATGGATATGTGATAAGCCAAGATGATCCGTTGGCCATGAATGATTATATCGCATCGATGGGGCCATATTATTGCATGCGACACATATCGTCGGAACGTTATAGGATGTAAAGTTGCTAACTCCATTACTTAATCATACAAAAACTCATGTATGAGTGATAACTTTTTTACTCCATATGTTGTATTACAAATTTTGTCACGTGTTTCGACTCTTTAATACAGCATCCTCAGAGAGATAATTGCAAGGTAAACGAATGAACTTAAAACCGTAGTACCGAATCGTCGAAAATAGGATCGAGGCATGATAGGGTACTAAGTGACCCCAGACAAATCGATTGAATAAGTAAGTGTTTATTAACAATTTTGACGTTGTTTACTAACAATATATTAGCACCTAAAAAGTAAAATAAACTCCATTTCGAGTTTATATGAACGGGCATAGATTAAATTTATATATGAGCCCTCGAGAGGTGAAGTGAGCCAACTAGTAAAATGGTAAAACTTTACAAAATGGTATAGTTCCGTCTTTCCTTGGTGTTTTGGTGGATTGCACATTTTTATTTTACGGATATAACACTATTATTTTGTGTTTTAACCAGGGCTGTGGAGTCGTGTGAAAAAAAGACGACTCCGACTCCAGCTTTAAAATAATTAACGACTCCGACTCCGACGAAAATTTTCAATAATTTCATTTTAACTTATATATATGTACACCATCAAATCATCTATATCATAGGTTCCCAACCTTTTTCGGGTAGCGACCCCTTTTTATAAAGCCATGTGACTAGGCGACCCCCCGAGGAATTTGAAATCCTCGATTTGCTTTACTTTTTCGTTATTTTGTTGTTCAAATCAAAAATCGAAAAAAGTTGGCGACCCCTCTGAAAACCCTTCGCGACCCCCAGGTTGGGAGCCCGTGATCTATCAGTCGAGTCAGCCAAGCATGAAATGTTAACACTTATGACTATTTTTTTTAAATACACAATTTTTATTTCATTAAATATATATAAAAAAAAAAAAAAACTAGCCACTCATTTCTCACGACTCCGACTCCGACTCCCAACTCCACAGCCCTGGTTTTAACTGAGGTTACTTCTCTTTTACTATACTTTAAGATGTTTAAAATATTACAACGTATCTAACATTTTTTTTTCTGAAATACCACTTGGCTCATTTCACCTCTAATGGGCCCATATAATGTGAATATAACAGTATTCTTCACAAGTCAGCGAATACATGAAAGTGTATACAAGAGTCGCACGAAGAATGCATTTATCTTTGCAAGGCAAATAAATAATCAATTCTCCGAATCATTTAGCCCGCTTCATTATTATTATTTATTCTTTTTTGTGTTATTTGCATCTGTATGAAAATTCACTCGCTCGCCGTACAAAGGATGTGAATAATATTATAATAATGTGAAATTAGCATAATTGCAGTTGCATTTTGGTTTTTAGGGCCCCGCAAAGGATTTGAACGCGAGCCCGCGACCCTCCCCGCACCGCTCAGCATTTATATAATTATTATTCATTTACATTTTCTTTGTGAAGTGATGTTTAACTTAACACGAATCGTGGGCGTATTATATCAACATTAATAATAATTCTGCATGTGTTTGATGAAAACAATATAATTTGCTTTACGATTCGATAATTTAATATGCTTCACTAAAAATTCGTCTTGTTTTGAACGTAACGTACAGGATTTTTAATACAAACAATTCGATAATATATTATGTTTGAAATTATATGAAAATTAATGTTAAATTATTATTTGACCACCAAAAGTGGCCAAGATAAAACACATTTTGCTGTCGTTCCGACGCATATCAGATCGCAGGATTTGAATTAACTAACGGAATATAATTTAATTTGGGTGGAATTTAAACGATTAACATTAAAAAAGCTGACGTTTTCGTGGTAATTTAACCACTCTAAAGCTAACGACCCACCGGTGTGTCGCATACCTACTAACCACACACGCTACCCACCAGTGTGTTGTCATTATTACGACGTCAATAAATATTTTTTAGAGTTTGCATCATTGAAAAAGGGTCCGATATCTCTTAAGGACTCACAAAATGAATATTAAGTTTTCCTTTATTAGTTTTTAGACAATTGCTAGCTTACAGGACAAAAAACGTTATCTTTTTCTAGCTGTTAACGGGTTAAGATAATATTCATTAAAATTACGGAAAAAAGAAAAGAACAAACACTTTGCACCTAAAAAATATTCGTGATGAGCGAAACCGTTCATAACCTTTAGAGTAGTATGGACGTACTCGGCACCATTTTTCTGTAAATGAGTATGGAAGTAATTTAAATTCAACACAGAAGTGTCTGTCTGCTAGCATATATATGCTCTAAGCATGAATTACGTACATATATTCATTGGGAAAAAGTCACAAAATTGTCATGTTAAGAAAAGGCAGTAAAATAAAATAAGGTCCATATAGATCTATTCACTCCTCCTCTAAAGGTTAATAATTGTGGAATAAGTAGAACATATAGAACATATTTTTTTTGGTACTTAGTGTCTATTTTATTTACTGTATTCGTATGTTAGTCCAAAATTATTAATCGCACCATTTAATAGACAAAATGTAAATTACCTCTTTTCTGCATAAATGAGAACAAATCATCCAGGAATTCTTTTCGTTTTGGGTCATCGTTGATTTCGTACAACTAGAAAAAGAAATACAAAGAATCATTAATATTCAGTAAAGCAAGAAATTGTCATCTTCAAAAAAATCGATCAAGGAAATTTTACAATGAAACAAGTTGAGAAGTTCCTTAGAATTTTGCTCGTATCAATATCCTACACGGGATGCATCAAACGGGAGAAAACGATTCTGATATCGATGACTAACGAGCCAAAGGATGTTAATCACCAATCATTATAATATTAAATTAAAAGCATAAATAAGAAAGTTGAACGACAGCTGGATATTTTTTAGGTGTTCTTTAAAAGTCGTAAGTGCATTCAAAGTAGATAAATTATCTGTAAAAATCGCTGTATCAAAATTATAATTATGCATTTAAAAAAGAGCCTTTTCAATAAAAAAATATAGCAAATATTTTGAAAGTATTTAAAATTGAGCTCTATCTATATATGGCATTTTCAGTTGACATTTTCTTTTAATCCGTGTCCTATCCCAATGTGAAGCATATGGCCTCCAAATGGAGTTGTCTCAACAGATTGTTTTCTACAAGAAGTGTTGGTTACTTAGTTGCTCAACAAATATGTTTAAAAAATAATAGGGATACAAGAATAGGACTAGGACAGGATAAGTGGGGGATGGGGAATTCAAGATATCACGTAAGTCCATGCCTTTGGAAAGAAATCGATTACAAAATCAATTAAAAACTGTCCGTATTGGGATTCAAACCCGTGACATCAATTATGTTAATCGCTAAATTGATTGCTATGAGATATTATATTTAAACTATAATGAGCAAAAATATCGATGAACCTGTTCAATTCGTTTGAAAATATCTATTTCTTATTCTTATTTAAAGTATTTATTTCTCGACAATTATTAGAGTTAGTTGATAGCTATTTCGTCTTGATGCTATCGCAATAACTATGTTCTCAATCATTAAGTGTGACTATATAATATACTGGGTCAGAAGAGATGCATAGAAGAGGTCAGATATATCATCTTATTTACATGAAGATTCTAAATTAGATTTAAAAAATAATTAATTAATGCTAGTGTTTTGGGCCAGAATTATTCTAGGAAAAACAGCCATACACAATATTATAATCTGAAAAAGAATTAAAATTGTAATTACACAAACTTCTTGTAAAGGTTTAAGTATTAATTCAATTTTATTCAACAACCTGGTTGAATCTGGTTAAATTATAAATTGTTTGGACGATTTTTTTTTTTAATTGTTTTTTTAATAGCATTATTTTTATTTAAAAAAATGATTCAGCGGTCACTTCACTTGAATTCATCGATGTAATGAAACATCATCAAATCATATGATAGCATAGCACCGATCTCACTCTCCCGAGATATATTTCATTATAAACAAAACACGAGCGTTAAGAGGTGTTGTTTAACCTCCCAACCCTACTTTAATTAATCAACTGTGATTGCTGAACCTCAAATCTTAAAACATCAAACCCTTTCAGCGCCAATATCAATTTTAAAATACGGTCATTTTAATAAAATTGTTTTATAAAATATTATATCACATATAGACTCCGGTCTTAAATTAACAAACGACACTCCGAAATAATTTTTGCAATCTTTTCATCTAACTTACACATCTGTATACATTAGATCAAGGATGTCCAACCTTTTTTGCCCTGGTATCGACTTTTCAATCATAAGTTTTCTTGCGATCGACTTCTAACGTGATTCTTATTACATTTTTAGTAGGGTTTTCCCTTCTTCAACCTTAGGAATGTTTATTTTAAATGCAAAATACGTATCATTAGATAGGTAAGTGCTTACAAAATAATTCAATTTTAGTATTTTTGTATATTTTATATTTAAATTATATATTTTTTCGAAATTCACGGAAGCTTTCGTGATCGACCAAATTTTGCTTTGTGATCGACCGGTTGATTGCGATCTACCAGTTGGACACCTATGCATTAGATCATTTTAGTAACTAGAATAAGACTCAGACATTTCCCCTATCAATATGATGAAAAGACCAATATTTTTTTAATATCTTTAAATCATTTCTCTAACATTTTACCAATTCCGAAAAAAAACACCAGGCTCTACAGCAGTGCTCCGCAACCGGGTGCCGTGAGACGATGCTGGGTATGCCGCGGCGCGAATCTCTAATAAACGAAAATAAACAAATAGTTTGGTCGATACTAGAAAATATTTGTTAGTATAACTTTAACCGCTAAATGTTAATAGCCGATGCTGAAAATTCAACTGAAGTGGGAAACTTACGGACTTTTTTCTACTTTGGTGCAGCCTTTTGACTGATTCTTTTTTTGTAAATAAATCTGAATAATCTAAAACTTTTCTTTTAGTATGATCTCCATTAGGAGTACATGTGCTTTACATTGGTAGTGGACATGGTAATATAATATCCATATGGTTCTTTTGTGGTATGTATCATTTATAAACACAAACTAATGTAATTTCTGTATATTATGCATAGTTTTACTTGTGGTGTGCCGTGAATTTTTGAAGAACAAGTTGGTGTTCCGTGGAAGATAAAAGGTTGCGGATTCGATCCAAATTTTGCAAAATAACTTTTAAATTAACAAATAGCAAATGAATATTTATTTTGTATACATATGTACAATGATAGTATAGTTCTGCTTCCATATTGAGTTGAGCCGAACGGAATAATATCCAAAAAAGATACCATTTTTTGCGTATGATTCCGCCAAACAAACATACAATTAAAAATAGACTTCGCGCTAAAAGGGTTAAATGATTTTTCTCCCACTGACGATGTTTAATACGTGGGTCAGGCGGTAAAAATATTATCCAGTATAGGCTGTTAATGTATTATGGAAATTTATTTTCCCTTAGTGAATCACCGCTCCATTTCTCGAAGAAAGAGCAATCATTTACTTTACATTCGTTTTTATTTCAAATATGTATATATAGATATTATAATTATTTAGGAAAATTGTCACTACCTTTTAAAACTGGCAACACTTATGCAAATTTAGTTTTTACGGTTGGTATAACACAAATATAATATTATAATATTTGCGGCCATGTCAACTGTTGTTAATGAAAGACTTACGGGTATCATTTCCAATAAGTTCATGGTCAAATTTGGATTCAAAGATGCGATATTTATTTTGCGATAATTTTACAGTAAAAAAAATGGTCAGCACCGGTGTCGCTCATCAATCATACGATAGTAGATTCAGTGCTCTAAAAATAATAATAGTACACAAAATAAGCATCATAGAATGATTAACTTTATTGTCTACATATCTTAATGTTTCTTAAACTTTTTCGATATACCCTCTAAATGTCATATGAAATATATTTAAACAAATTTATTTTTGGTACTAAAAACATGTCGAGAAAATTCTCATATTGTTACAATTGTTATGCTAATTAACTGACATTATAATAAACTGATTATTTCGTCAAAATATTGTGTTTGTTATGGCATTCGGAAACAGGTATTTTATTTTTTACCATGTCCGCTCTCAATGTGGAGTATATGGACTCCTAATGGAGTTTATCTCGACTGAAGTGTTTCTACGAGAACTACTTGTTACTCAGTTGCTCAACCTATCTTTTCCCAAAGAGAGTAGGAATAGAAGGATAGGGTTAGGACAGAACTAGTGGTTAGCTAATCGCTTTCGGCACGCCCCGTTCATAGGATAGGATGAGTGGGAGGGGAAAATATACGTATCTAAAAATAGTCCCGACTTGTAATAATTATCTTTAAAATTAATGATTGCTTTATACAATTATTCATGTCGAATAATGTGCAATAAGAAAAAGCACAGTTTGAGCACCACTGATACACTGAAACAAATAATTAGTCATACTCCACATCATCAACCTTCACATTATTTTGAAGTATTGTATTTTTAATTAATCGATTTTTTCCTATATAAGTATAAATAAAATAATAATAACAAATAGATGAAAAAAGTGACTGATATAAAAAGATACAACAAAGCAAATGAAACGCAATAAATATACGTCAATCTAGTTGAAGAGAAATAATGACTAGGTAGGTATTTTATTACCTGTCCGATATGAGGCTTGCAACGTAACCGGCAATTAAAAATATAAAATTGATCGCTTTTTGTATCCCAAAATTAATCCCATGAATCAACAGTGGAGTGCTTTGTAATTATTATGTATACACGTTTTATATAATTATAATTTTAATTTAATATAAAGTCACCGAAATGGCAGAAGCTGGGAAGTACCAAAAGTGACAACAATGAGTTTAGTACACAGTGTGAGTCTTAGATATAAATTCATTGTCTGGAATAAGATTACTGGTTAGGTTAGGTTAGTAACTAGTATGCTGTTTTTATCGATAATTGTTATTACTGAATATTTCAAAGCAAAAAATTGTTACTTTCTTTCATTTTTTTTTTAATTTTTTTGACAGACCGGCAGAAATACATATCACGGAGTTAATGGGCTCGAGCGAGTCCCAGTACGGGGAGCTTCATAAATTATTCTAGAAATCGATTTATGGATTTCTGATAAAAATCATGAAAATCAGTAATTTCCGAAACTCCCTCCCAGCCATCCTGTCCTAAAGACATAGCTTAGAAAAACGATTAGCTAACAACTAGTCTTGTCCTAGTTTTATTCCTTCTATCACTATTCTTTACGAAAAAATACTAGTTGAGTAACTGAGTAACAAGTAGTTCTCGTAGAAACATTTATGTTAAAAGATAAAGTAGGTACATAAGGAATCTATATGCTCCACATTGGAAACGGACATGGTTATAGTTTCAATGAAAACACCCTTATATTTTTCACCATGTTCGCTAATATGGAGCATTTCAAAAGTCAAAAGATTTTATATCGAATATAAAATTTATTCATTGAATCTCAAATTCGAATTATGGATATGTCTACATTGGCATTTATAACTACGATGTTTTCAACGTTTTTAGTATAATCAACCATTTTTCTTCAACCTCTACGAAGAACTCGACTAAATATCAAACAGTTCTCGTAACTTCATTTTTAAAACATACTCAACTAAGAAACTTTACTATCATATCAATATTGTAATTAATTCATATTAACATTAATAACTTCTCGACTGTGTGATGTTTTTATCTCAATTTTTCTTATAAATAGGAATGAATAAAAAAAAACTGTTTATTTACCGTCAGTTCAAGTTCATTCATAACAAAAATGCCGATAGTAAAACCTGAGTCGTGACAATACCTATGTATGATATTTAGAAAAATAAAAAATTACTTCGTTAAATTTGAATGTTGCTTTTCTTATTTTATTTTTTTTTAACCATGTCCGCTCCCAATGTGGAGCATATGGACTCCTAACGGAGTTTATCTTAACAGAAGTGTTTCTACGAGAACTGCTTGTTACTCAGTTGCTCAACCTCTCTTTTTCCAAAGAGAGTAGGGATAGAAGAATAGGGCTAGGACAGGACTAGTGGTAAGCTAATCGCTCTCTATACACCCCGTTCATAGGATAGGTGGGAGGGGGAATTTTCAACACGTCACATACATCCATGCCTTTAAACAGAAATTCATAAATTGATTGAAAAATCAATTTATAAAACTGTACGTGCCGGGATTTGAACCCGTACCCTCCGTAGCCGAAGCCAACAACGCTGACCACTCGGCTACACTGGCGGCTTTTCTTATACTCTTATAATCTGTATCTTATAAGCATTTTTATGTTTCTCTAGTAACCATTTTTAATTATTATTACCGGACAGGAATTTAGCAACCCCTCCCCCCACCCTAAATTAATGCTCTGTACGTCCATGTGTGAAGTTAATGCATACATTTGTCAGAAATACAAATAATACCAAACAACCATACTAAACGTTTTTTGATGATCGTTGACATGCAATTATTATGATCATAAAAAGTATTTTAAAAATTAAAATATAATATGTTTCTGGATATGTATGGGATATGGAATGCGTGTTTTGGATTGATGGATACTTCGAGGTTAATGTGCGGTTTTTATAAATTTATTTCATTATTTTTAATCTGAGAATTACATGCAAAAAATACTGATTCATTTTGTTTGATCAAGAACAAGCAAAAAAAAGTGCAGGAAATCCGTGAAGGTTGAATTGAGGTGAATTAATATGGATCTCTTAATAAAACGTAATAATATTAATATAATTTTCTTGAGCGTTTTTAATCTAGAATATATGAAAATAATGGCAATCTAGTCTTTCGGTGTCATCTGACAATTAGAATATCTAGTTGTAGGTGGCTCAGTAAATATAATCACAATTAATTCATTCGCCAATTATTTTTTCAGCATTTATTCTTTTTAGTAGCATGCAGTGACGCCACTTTTGACCATAGCAATTTGAATATACATTTTTTTAAAGACTCGAAGTTATTAGTTTTTTTCCAACACGACTTCAGTTAAAACAGTCCGACTCCACGACTCCGACTCCGAATCCACAGCCCTGGTTTCAATAAAGTTGTTTTATTATTAGTCAAAACCAGGGCTATGGAGTCGCGTGAAAAAAAAGACGACTCCGACTCCAGCTTTAAAATAATTAACGACTCCGACTACGAGGAAAATTTTCAATAATTTCATTTTAAGTTATATATATGTATACCATCAGATCATCTTTAGTCAGCCAAGCATGAAATGTTAACACTTTTTACTATGTTGTTTAAATACAGATCATTAAATATATTTTTCAAAAAGAAATCGAGTCGCTCATTTTTCACGACAGCCCTGGTCAAAACGTTTTACATTCGAGCAGACATGGATCAACAAATCTGGATATGTACAAATATACATTCATGTCTTATTGCATAACACTACAATATGCTTTGCTTTTTATTTCGCTACTAGATAGATTACATCCAAATTAATATTTATGTAACCTGTTTTAATTTTATGACAATATGTCGCGAGACAAAAGAAATCTCTTC
Organism: Himalopsyche anomala; assembly: GCA_031772345.1. Lineage (NCBI taxonomy): Eukaryota > Metazoa > Arthropoda > Insecta > Trichoptera > Rhyacophilidae > Himalopsyche > Himalopsyche anomala. Next base: position 11,712,986 of record CM062838.1, read on the forward strand.
AAAGATAATGAACACTGGTGTTCGGCGTGTTATTTATAAATTACAAAAAGTGTACACGTAATTTCAGTGCACGTCAACTATTTAGTATCTTCGATGAATTCGGTACCACTGTGGAAATTCATAAGAATTTGTTATTCCTTTGATTGATTGTGTTACAAATTGTGACATCTGTTTCGCTGATGACAAAATGGCAGGTTTTTCTCTTTACCGGATGCAGGGAGGGGATTTAATATGGTTAGTAATCATATTAATATATTGTTAATAGCATTTCTAATAACAATTTAATAACTTGTATATTTTGGAAAAGTAAATGCAATAAGAAATAAATTTAACGTGGTGAGCGCTGATATCCTATTTAAAATTTTATTACGTCAACTATTTCATTTCAGTTTTTTTCCATATCCACTCCCAATGTGGAGCATATGGTCCCCTAGTAGGAGTATCTCAACGGAAGTTTTTCTACGACAGCGGACTGTTACTCAGTCGAGACGGAAGCCACTGTGATCACTGTTTGGATCAAGAGTTTGACTACAATAAATTGAGAGGCTCATCGAGATATATTTGAAATACCTAAAATAAGGTGTCGGTAGAAATATGACTTAAAATAATTTAAAAGTGCGATGTCCATTTATATTCTAAGCCACGGTTTCTCAACGGGGGCCACAGAGAAAAATAATTTTAGGGGAGCCACAGCATAGTTTTGTGGGGCCACGAGCAAATCCTGGAAGAGCTAAAAAAAAATGGCAAATCTGTAAATTCTAGGGTAAAATTTGCCAGCGAGCAAAATTTTCAATTTGAAAAATGTTTTGGAATCTGTCAACTTCACTTTGCTTCAACTTGCACAATGCTTGTATAAAAAACGGGTATCGGTGTCACGAAAAAATATGAGACTCAAAACGGGCCACGGGCTTAAAAGGTTGAGAAACTATGTTTTCGACAGTATTTCAGACAGACCAATATTTTAGTCACTAGCAATCGTATGCTAATTCTATGGAATTGGGTTCGACGTACCGTGCCATAATGAGATGGACTCAGTAGTGCTAACGGACGTCGAAATAGCTACAAACATTATAAACTGAAATTCCATAACCGTAAAACATTTTTAAAAAGTAACTGCAATAACCAAATTCTCCGAATAAGAATGCTCCGTACACAGGATTCTTCACAAGACTATTCCGTACATAAAATACTCTGTACTCATAACATTCCGTACATTTAAATACAAAAATCATTCTTTTATTATAATGTATAATGTCCTATTTCAATTGTGTCAAATATTTTTCAAAATGGAAACAAGAAAAATATTTAATTACATACAATGTATATTAAACAGTTTATCATTTAATACGTATTAATTAAAAAAAATTGTGCTGTAGTTGTAATAGGGCTAATATTTTTGATTATATTGAAAAAAAAAATTTTACATATAAGTATTTGATATTGAAAATTTACATCCCCAGAATTTTTAAATAATTTTATTATCTCATATTTATATTACACATTCACAAATTGACAAATGAAAATAATGTGAATATCAAATTTTAAACATAACAAGTTATAGATGCATATTTTTAACTGCAGTATTTTTTTAATTTAAGATTTCGACTAAAGGTCCTTGGTGGAATTTCATTATTAGATTTGAATTGTTCAAATTATGTACATTCACACAAATTTGAACGATTCAAATGTAGTATTTTTTTTAAAACAATCGGCGGTATTTTTGAAGACGTTTAATTTTAATACAAAATTAAATTTGAAAATTTAGTAATTTCACTTGTTGTGTTACAATTTGTGACACGTGTTTCGTCTCTTTGAGAAGCATCGCAAAATGATTCTAAATGTTAAAATAAAAGATTGAAATTGCCATAATAAAGTCAATTTTCATTTTAATCCCAATTATAGATCTAAATCAATCAATCAATCAATTATAGATATTTGACGCCTGTGTGGTCGAGTGGAGGGAACGGGTTCGAAGCCCAGCACAGCAAATTGATTTTTCAATCGATTTATGAATTTCTGTTCAAAGGCATGTATATATGTGACGTCTTGAATTCCCCCCTCCCACCCATCCTATCCTATGAACAGGGCGTATCGAGAGCGATTAGCTAACCACTAGTCCTGTCCTAGCCCTTTCCTTCTATTCCTACTCTCTTTGGAAAAAGAGAGGTTGAGCAACTGAGTAACAAGCAGTTCTCGTAGAAACATTTCTGTTGAGATAAACTCCATTAGGAGTCCATATGCTCCATATTGGGAGCGGAAATGGTAAAAAAAATAGATCTAAAACTTCTGACAAAATTAATTATTAAAGCTAAATAAACGTGATGGAAAATCGGAAACGCTCTATAATTGTAAGAATTTGGATAATAATAAAAAAATTTGGTTTGCATTAAAAATTAAACAATAAATACATTTTTTTAATCCTTTGCATCTCTCACAGAATAACTCAACTCGGAATTATCGTGATTAAGTATAATAATCTCATATAACAATATTCATTTCCAATAATATTATTCCGTATTTATAAATATGTACATATGTAAGAAGAACTACCAAGTACTTTGAAGCAGGCTCCCCTAAAAGAAGTAATAATCCCTTGGTCTGTCTGTGTCCACTAGGATTAATTTACTCGCTTCATTAGAGCCGGTCAGTTTGTAGAAATACATTTCCCCCCTTCTTATATGTACGTAGGTACGTACTTCATTATTATTGTAATGCTTTCTTGTGAGAAAATAATGAATGCCACATCAAATACAATGCCATTATTGTTTTGCCATGTATTATTTTACACTTTTGGTTGGCACCGGCTAGATAATTGTTTTTCTTCTCATGCGTTCTTAATTTTAATCCAGGTGTGAGCTCAGCTTTATAATGTTCTCAATGCGTAAAATAAATTGCAGATTTTGTAAACGGACTATTTTGTTTGGGGATTAATCAACGTATTTTTTTTCTGTATAATGAACTAAACATTTTTGAATTAAAAAAAAAGAGTATATTTTACCAATAGGTAAAATTAAATATGGATGTACTCTTATTTTTTTAAAGATTGCTATTGGATACGATCTCGTATTTATTCATAAAAAAATTGTTGAAAATTATTTGATTGTTGCTAATTTTACACAACATCATTATTATTTTTTATTATATATTAGATCAGTGAAGGGGAACCTGCGGCCTCTATTTTCAATTTGAAAATATTCACTTTGATCAAAAAATTATACGCAAGCTTTTGGAAAAAGATTGTAATCAACCCATTATATGTATGACAGTCGAAAAGAGGGTAGGGATGTCAACGTTGTCTTTACTGCGGCCTTAGGTTGAATCAGATAAATAAATGGCTTTTAGAAATGAAAAGGTTCCCCACCCATGTATTAGATGTACGTTAATCAAATCATATTTGAAATTCATTCTTCCATCAATGAATAAATCAGAGTTAACTAATTATATTATTAATGTGATATTGTATTATTTTTGTATTTAAAATTATTTTTAAAAAAATAGGCTAACCGGATAGCCGATAGCTTAAAAATTCATAAAATCATGTCAAAAATCAATTTCCATTAGAAAATATATAAGAATTTTAGATTTCGACTGAAGGTGCTTGCTAAAATACCAATTCGACCCAGGGTTAATCTTATACCCTCATCAAGCATTCAAAACATGAATAAATGTATACAATACCTAGTTAGAATAACAAAGCATTTCATTGCTAGTTGTATAGTTACCACTTTTTTAAGAACCTGTTCATCCTTGACCGTGATTGTCAGAAAATGCTGTAAGATGAAGCACCGGTCGTAAGTGATAAAACGCATGGAAATGTATAAAAGCTGAACGAGTCCAAAAAAACAAGATATACTAGAAATCAAAATGTATACATTTTAATGACTGAATATGAACTGCTCATTTAGTAAAAAAAATCTTTAAGAATCTTTTAGTTTTGTTTTCCTTTTTCAATTCATTTTTTCGTATAGAAATAAACACCTCACATTGTATTCAGTAACAATATACATTGTAACTAATCATTCAGGACATGTCGTTTATATTTACCAACATTAAAATATCGCAGTTTATCAGCAGTTTTATGTCATTTTAATGGATTCCTGTTAATTTAGTTATGAAATATTTCCATGAATAGCATCATTACGCGATTCGCTCGCTTTGAATTTCATATTCAATGTGACATACAGTCAACAATATGGGCCCCTTTTAATTGTAAAACACGCCTAACCTCAATTTTCTGACCGTTAATTTGGCCGACTTACTTGTTTATTGCGATTTTCCCATTAAGTTATTGTGATAAGAAATATTATGATAAGTTAACTTGCACGCTTGCTTTGCAAATATAACATATTATTAATAATATAATATAAACTCGTTCATTTCAAGGAACGTGATAATAATATTTTTGTAGAACTTTTGAATACTTGCTTTCATTGGAAATAATTGCGACATGAATGCATGTTGCATAATATACAAAGGAAACAAATTAAATGGTCAGAATACAGAATATTTAATAACAATTTTGGTAGTAGGTAAGGTTAGGATTTTTTTTTAATTTCATCTAAATTATGACTATTTATTCTCACCGATATATTATGACCATTTAATATAAATTCTGACCAGATAAATACTAGCCATATACAAATTACAATATATTAAACTATCACGAAGGATATAGAAATCTTTCAAAAAATATGTATTAATAAATCAAATATATAAAAATGAATGTTTGATTTTTCGTATTTTATGCGTTGCTACACCGCTCATCCGATTGCAATAAAACTTTAACAAACCTTCTGCTTAAACTTCCGGGAAGGTTATAAGCAAAAACACAATATTCCTTTGTACTTCATTCCACTTTATTTAATATGTCAGGACCGATTTCGCTCATTACGAGCATCGTCAACTGAATGAACTCGTAATGAGCGAAACCGGTCCTGACATATTAAATAAAGTGGAATGAAGTACAAAGGAATATTGTTTTTTTACTAATATAATGCCTTTCCACCAAGTATTGACAGTGAACACCCTAAAAGGTTATAGCCATAGTAAAATTTACTTTTAGTAGATCTTATATATAAAAATCAATGTCTGTATGTCTGCCATACAATTCATTTTGACAATGTATGCATGTACTTGCGCGAAGTTTATAGTACAATTAACTTACAGTAGGTGGCGAGTGTGTCGTACGATAGACAATCAGCAGCAAACGTCAAACTGACAGAAAAAAACATGCACTTAATAAACACAATTGAAACACAAACACTTTCTTTCTTTGAGTGGCTTTGCAACGCTTGCCGGGAACCGGCTAGTTAACAATAAAAACAAATCAAAATAATTGTTTTCTTATTAGTTAAACTAAATAAATGTTTTACATTGGTGTATCGCTAATGATAAAACTATAGTTTGTATCCCATTTTTAATGCATTCAGCACCACAGTAAAACACACGATCTAGCTAAATCTCAAGAATTATTCGAATTTATAATTTAATAGATGTAATATCTTTCAACCGACATAAACACAGCAAATCGTCGATATACTGCCAGAAAAGTGTTTGGAGTGCAGGTCTATGTATTTAAAAACACTATGAAAAAACATGCTCACTCATACTACATTTATTTATTTCGATATTTTAAACAGTAATACGAAAAAAGTCAATTTCGTTGGTAGTTAGTTACCTACAAGTAACTTAACGCCTTTTTGATGTACAGATTTTTATTTATATTGCCACCCAAAGAATATTAGACGACTAAGCGTTTTTGAATTGTTAACAATTGGGTGAATTGTTGTTTATTCATTTGTTTAATTGTTTACGGCCGGCCACGCTACATTTCAGCTACGTTTTATGGACTGTTATCTTAAAACAACTCAACTTTTTGACTTAACGTTTTCTGGTAGTATACCGACAATTAATTGATGATCGTAAAAAAAATATAGTTTTTTTTAATGATGAAATTCGAAAAAATATACAATCAATCCAATAATAGTAACTAAACATGTAGTTTGTTTCGTCTCCTGTACAATTTGTATCGTCTGACTGAAGGTTTTGTTTTAGCCTTAAAGAAGGCGTTTAACGTTACTTGGCCATCGTTTAAATTACGTAAACAAAAAAAAAATATTACGTGAATAATAAGCGATATTTTTAATTATACATAGAATATTATAACAAACACATTGGAGCAATTTCGTTTATCACCCGTTTTTTATTGCCTTGCATTGATAACGATAAACTTAACGTCGATTATTTATGTTTGCAAAATAATAATTCATTATTATTACGATTTAAATAATGCAGTACGGTGAGATTAAAAAGGCAACCTGTTTTTTTATAATTTAATAATATTATATCGGCAAAGTTATGCGTTGGACCTTGGTGTATTGTACAATTTTCTAACATATTGAGTCCGGAACGATTTCTAAAAGTTTACACACGGAATAGGGATTTATGGTGTTAAAAAAATGTTAATTGATTTATATTAGGCATCATCGATGTACCGTAATAGATAGCTGTTTCCATGTAATTAATTAAAAAAATAATTTAATGATGATAACCAAGGAATAATATGAATATGCACACATTTTTTTATTTAGTGTACATATAACCACCAAAAGAACATTCTAACGTGCGTAGCTCGTATAATATCTCATACATGGAAGTATCTGAGTACATTAATTTAACTATCGTGACAATTTCTTATATGGTATATTCGTGTAAGCACAGCATTATTCTTTGTATTGCCTAACTCTAATCTAATAAATATGTTTGTATATTTCTTGTTTGCTTTGAATAATAAAAGAAATTTTGTTGTACAGCCCGGTAGTTAATCTTATTTCTAAAATCTGACCCGGCTGCTGAAAAGGTTGACCACCCATGCCCTAAATGTATTAAAAATATAATGTAAAGTGAATTTCTAAAGGGAAGTACAGTAAACCCCTTATAGCCTATAAAACCCCCTATAAAAAAATTCAAAAATTCAGTCAATAAAAATCGAAAATTTAACAATTCTTAACAGTAATTATTTGGAATTTCCTACATCTCTCGCATATACTTACTAATCAGTACTATGCGCATCGAGGTATACGGAAGGGGGTAAGACAAAGAGGGGCGGAAATCACGAGACTGCAGACTTGCATTCTTTATACATTTTTTTTACACGTGTAAATGGGGAGTCAGTGTATGTAGAAATTTAGGCGTCCCTTTTCCCTGTGTCTTCATCCATTGCATGACTCGGCCATGAGGTAGATGGCTACGCCGCTGGCACGAAGATCAGAGCATCGCAAACTTAGTCACGATTGTCCCAGCAACGGATTTAAAATATCGAGGGTAAAATAACGACAAATGAATTGGTATATATTTGTTCTACATAGTGCATCTTAATTGAGAATCAATTTACATTGTTTTCCAACTGTTTCTCAAACTTTAAATAGTGATCGCTTTGTTCTTGGGCATAGTGTTCAACGGTAGCCGTGGTAATATTATTTTTTATACAAACAAGCGAACAACAGACGGCTTATTCAAATACGGTTAATTTGAACACGCCTAATTCAAAAAGCTCTCCATTGACACAATATAAACACCTTATAAGACAGGCGCGTGAAACCTTTTCAAAATATTTTTATTTTTTTCGAGAAAGCGAGGTGTATTAAAAAGTCATCGTATATTTTTTTATAATCCATGTCCACTCCCAATGTGTAGCATATGGCCTCCTAATGGAGGTAACTGCTGTGGCCTAACATTAGAATACTTATTCGTTGACAGATGAATAATACTTGATTTATGGTAACCATTTGTACATTGTTTTTCCCATTATCTAATAACAGGTTATTTAGAGCTATACGTCTAAGAAACTAGACCAGGGGTGGGGAACCTTTTCTTCTCTAAAGGCCGCAGTAAACATTGACTAGGGAATCTTTGGCCAGAAACAGGAATCTACGGTCAGAATATGTCAGGAATTTACTTAAATTTACAGAATTGGCCAGAAGACCGCAGGTTCCCCACGCCTGAACTAGACGATTGGTGAAAGGAATAAAATGAAAAAATAGGCTTTAGTCAAAATCGCAGATTCTTCACCCATAGATTAAAAAACAGTGCAATCGAATTCCAAGATCACTTTTAGGGTGTTCACTGTCAATACTTGGTGGAAAGGCATTATATTAGAAAAAACACAATATTCCTTTGTACTTCATTCCACTTTATTTAATATGTCAGGACCGGTTTCGGTTGACGATGCTCGTAATGAGCGAAACCGGTCCTGACATATTAAATAAAGTGGAATGAAGTACAAAGGAATATTGTGTTTTTTCTAATATAATTCCAAGATAAGGCAAGATCAGTAATTCTCGAATAATGTTTGTCTGTTAACTTAATTTATGCTATAAGCTAATTAAGCAATCGCGCAATAAGCTTTTCACTTTCGTTTCGATATGAAAAAAAAAACAATATATGTATTGATTAAAAAAGGAAATATTTATTTATTGAGTTGGCCGATCCCTGGTACAGACTCACCGAGATGTAAAGGAGAATCGACCCAAACACCTAAGTGGCTTTTGCACCTTCTTTGTTATGTTACAATAAGATCCTCACACAAAAGAGGATGAATGGATTTTAATACAAATAATCATATTTTATTATTTATTTATGACACGAATCGATTTCTTGAACATCAATTTCACATCCATTGTGACACTCCATTTGGGAACAGTTTAATGATGCATAGAGAAAGAAACAAATAAGTATTTAAACAGTGATCTTACGAAAACATTAGAAAATATTGTTAGCACAAATTTAAGAAAATTTAAGAAAAAAATAGTATTTTTTACTACTCGAGAATGAGGAAATGATATGTACAATATCAGTATGCTCACATATCGACGGTATAATGCCAGAAAACGTTAAGTCTAAAATTGGGTGTTTCATGTTATGAATGCAGATCAATATATTTTAACACGATCTATCGTCTGGAAAAAATGAGCTCACCCAAATAACATTTATTTAATTCAATATTAAAAGAAGTAAGTCAATTTAAAAACAACTTCACACAAGACAAAGAAACTTTAATGTTAGAATTAAACACCTAAGATGTCTAAAAAGCAATAATTGTTCAGAGTTGGCGAACCATTTCATAGAAAATGATTACGATTTTGATACAAACAAAAGTATTGAAATACTCCATAAAGTAAATAGTAAAGAGTTAAGAATTAATGCCATGGGATTTTTTTAAGTTAATAGACTCATTAATAGAAAGAAAGCATTAGTAAATAACATTTTAAATACAATATATGTATCATCATTGTTGAATGTATTTCCATTGGGTTTTGCCACACATAATGTAAGTAATTAGTTGTTTTATTAGTACTATCGAAGTGTGTACGTTACCCCCTTCCTACGTCAAGTAAAAATGGACAAACCCAGATTTTTATTTTGTAATTTATAACATAAGATTTGATCAGTTTATTTGTAAACGTTGCGAAAGTTTGATGATGCTTTTTAAAGAGGCGAAACATCGTCAGTGACAGTTGTAGCACAAAAAGTGAAATAAAAAAGTTATCAAATTTATTTTATATTAACCGCTTGAATACCGCGCAAATAAATCATTAATATGTCCTTGAGATACTGCGTGTTTTTGAGAAAAATAATTTTGCCCAATATACAATCGAATTCGATATTTTAAAAACCTATATTGACTCAGTATAGATAGCACTACAAATATTCATCAAAATATTGCTTATATTCTACTAGAATACCAAGAATTTGATTTTTTAAATGTCTTGAACATCCGTGTTCGCTTGCATATGTTCCGGACACATGTGTCCGCTTGGTATTCAAGTGGTTGAAAATGAACTTCCACAAAGTTACCGCTGAATTTATCAAAGATATTAAAAATAAATCTCGCTATTCAGAGCTTATCATTGTAGTGTAATATAGACAGAGAATAAATACTAAACTTATGAAGAAATAATAAACCAAACCAATTATCTGTTTTACAATGGGGTACAAGGGAACTGTGCGCGTTATAGGTTGAATAATATGATAATCGCATTGTTGTGTATTGTTGGTGCGACCCAATGAGCCACGTGCAGTATTGTATCGGTCGAGAGTTGTGTTTGTACAATATCAGAAAGAGGAAAAGATTTTTTATTGTCATACAAAACCAGTGAAGCAAATTCGATAAAGCGGAATGAATGATGACAAAATAACGGTCGTCATATTTATTAAGTCTATTGGTTCGTGATCGATTGGTCAAAATTGTTGGTTACGGTTGCGGTCCTCACGGGCTCGAATCCCAGTTTTAACAAATTGATTTATGGATTTTTATTCTAAAGAGTGGATGTCTTTTATTTTTTAAGTTACCTTTCACTTACTAAGCTTTGATTAGCTAACCATTAGTCATGTTCTCACCGCTTCCTTGCACTCACAAAATAGAGATTTATAAACTGAGTAATAGGAAGTTCTTGTTAGCAACTTTTAATGAAATAAGCTCCACTAAGAGCCCACATGCAACACATTTGCAGCGGACATGATTTAAAAAATAAGTGACTGTGATGGATTTGGCGGTGGCTTTATAAAAATCTATTCTTCTTTGTAAAATTGAAAACCTAATTATTATACACTGGCCGTTTTTTTAACAGGTTACAAATAGCGCATCCGTCCAAATTCTATCAATGTATAATATATTATAATCAGTTTAAAATACTCGTGACTGGCAAAACCTGTTCTGATCTTGATAAATAAATGAATGAGTATTTTATTTATTAATATAAAACCTTTCCACCGCGAAGTTACAGTGAACACAAGTGTGAGATGAACCATTGTAAACTACGTAATTGCAATTAATATTTGCCGAAGTTTGGTTGACACATTTGGAAAATCGTCTCCAATGCAAGTAATACAATATCTTCAGACCTATCCCCATTTTAAAATTCCACAACTGTCTTTACGTCAAATAATATTCAGCTTCCAGCATATTTTCAGACCCTCAATTATCTGAAATATACGCGAAGCGGTGTATTTGTAAACATGTTTCTCAATAAAGGATTTAGAAACAGACACACAACGATTTCCAGCACCCCAGAACATTAATTAAGTAACAAATTGTCACAAATCATCAATATTATTCGATTAATATTTTGAGATAAAACAATAAGGTTGATGACTTTTTATACGCACTGTAATATACAGAATGCATAGAAAGAGAGGATTTTAATTCTAATGAGCTCCTATGGGTAGAGTATTTCTCCATAGAACGATACTAAAAAAGTTGTGTACAATTTTGCAATTCTAATTATTGACTTGTATATTACAAATGGATGGATTTCTCAATTGTAGTAGACGCAGAATGTAGAATTAGATCCAAACACTAGTATTAATAAAAAATAAAGGACTTATATGATGATAGGTAAGTTCAGAAATTTAAGCTGTCATATATAAAATGTTAATAACATATCGACTGTGAAAAGGAAAAAGGACGTAACCCACACATATCAAACTTTACAGGAGGCGCAAAACACGTGTTTTGATAATTTTGGGTCATATGCAAATTATGAATTATACACAACCTTAAAGTGCACGGAGACTTCTAAACTGGTGTTTAATTGACATAATCTAATATTATTTAAAGAAATTGTCTAGGAAAAACCTTAATTTTTTCTAGGTTTTAATTTTTTACAAGGTCATCTTGTTCAAACATAAAAGCCAAATTTAGATACTAATTCGTCATTTGCAGCTTGCGTCCTTTTGATAGATCGTGTATCAAGTAGTAATACATTGTGATTATGGAAAAAAACCTGTTTTGGAAAAACTGTCGATTACGTCCTTTTTCCTTCCCAAATTCAATATGTTTCATTTCTGTTGCTGATTTAATTAATATGCACGAACTGTAAGTTGTACATTGTCAATCCTTTATTATTTACTAGATGTAGTATTTCAATATTTTTTTATAAAAATTATGATCATTTCCATTATATGATTCACAAAAACTGAAACATTATTTCAATCGAGACATCTCACGCGTTCTTTGATGCAATTTATAACTTACATAAACTTAATTTTACAAAATAAGTTAGGTTATTAGCATAAATGATAAGGTGTATTGTTTATCACTTCTAATGTAAGTTTAGTTCGAAAGCGTTTAACTATATGTATACATATAATATAATAATTGTAGAACTAAAATACATAAAAATTAATTCAACTTATTATAACGAATCAATAGTACAATAGTACCTGTAAAAAAGTGTCATGTTTCGCCAAACACTGGCTGTCATTATTTCAATACTAAGATGTTCAGATTGTCCTGCTGCGTATTTGTAGTATTGATGTACCGTAATAAGTGGAATATCTCCATATAAATTAAATGGTTGAAACACACGAAACTTCTTCCATTGTGTAGTTAATATAGTAACAACATAAATATGTTTGGGGTGGGCTCACACTGTTAGTAGGGGAGCGTGCGCGAGATCTATTTATAAGACCGACGACACATTCGCTTCATTTGTATGAATAGAATAATAACACGTCTTACAAAGAAAAATTGAGACAAGGATTCTCCATTTGGCATTATATCACATGAGCATGTATCTTAATCAATATACAAAATCATAAAAGTTTTAAGTTATGAATAGTATTTACTATACAGTGGAACGTCTCATAACGAGTTTAATTCGTTGTAGAATCTTACTCGTTATGCGAACGTGTATTGAAGTAAAATTACGTACTTATAAATTGTTAAGGAGCGTAACAACCTGGAATGCGATTTCGATTTGCAAAAAACGATTAGTTTATTATTTATGACAAATAATTAATTATTTTTTACTAGCAGACCCTTGTTTTTGTCGATGTTTCAAAATTTGGTGAAAATGTGACAGCATTATCATTGAATAAATTTGTAAAACGCATAGCCACCTCCTTATTAGGGTGAAGCTTCTCAATGTACGATGCAACAGTTACACATGCTTTTAGCTTTTCTCTTATCGCGCCAGATGATTGTTGCTCGGCTACTTCCTCCCCTTCCACTAACAAACTCTCCTCCATAACTTCTTGCTGTGAAAAACAATGCAACTCCATAAGATTTTCAGTGGTCAGCTCTTGACTGTACTCTTTCACAAGCTCAACAATATTGTTGCTATCCACCTCCAGTCCCATGGTATTGGCCAAAGATACAATCTCGTTGACTGTAGACTTCACAGGTACTGTTTCATAACTCAAAATCACATTCGACAACGCTTCTTGGGAAAGCTTCTTCGAAGCTAGAGGGGAAAGTTGTCTTAGTAACCCCTTCCCACGCCTTATCAATCGTCTTGAGGCAAACAACGATGTGAAAGTGATCTTTCCAAAACTCTGCGTAACTCGTTATGCGAAATATCGCTCGTTAAGGGAGCATTTTTTTCACAATCTGTTTTGCTCGTTACGAGAATTACTCGTTATAAGAGGTGCTCTTTATGAGAGGTTCCACTGTACTTGTCACTAAAACTAACAATTCTATACTATTTGAAAATAACAAATACATTACCACAGCTAAAAAGTGAATGCGGCTCATTGAATGGTGGTAATAAAACATAAATAACTGGAGATGGTTTTTTCTGCGAAGTTTTATTTTACTTTACAATCTTTTATATCATAAAATAATAATAATTCTGTTAGTATAGTATCCCGTTAACTCGATGGCGAAATTTTTGGTTCTCAACACGCCAGATACATGTTTACTCGTCAATAACTAATTAAATTAATAATTGCAAATTATAGCCGGTGTGCTAGGTAATTACGTACTTCTTTCCCCGGCTGCTAAACGGCTAAGCCTTTATTGAAAGATATCAGTCCGTTGAGCTCGGTGACGGACCACACGGGCTCAAATCTCAGCAGTGGCGGCCGGTCAATGTGGCATTGCATCAATGCACCCCATGTATACGCAGGGGCCAGTTATATTTCATGAAATCATATTCAAACAACATTTATACCATGCACTCATTTTGAATTCTTCATGTATTTATTGCAGGGCTGTGGAGTCGCATAAATAAAGACGACTCCGACTCCAGCTTTTCAATAATTAACGACTCGAGGAAATTTTTCAATAATTTCATTTTAACTTATATATATGCATACCATCAGATCATCTTTAGTCAGCCAAGCATGAAATTTCAACACTTTTGACTATTTTGTTTGAATACACATCATTAAATATATTTTTCAAAAAAAAATCGAGCCGCTCATTTTTCACGACTCCGGTCAAAATACCGCGCACATATTGAGCGGACATTGATAAACAAGATACATTATAATGCCTACTCTTTCTTTCATGATATCTGGCAGAGGAGTTGGCAATTCTATCATTATTTCGCAGGAATATTTTACATCCAATCGTAAAAAGGGAAAACATTATGTAAAATAAAATGGTCGCTAAATAATTTCATTTTTACTCCAGTTTCTTTAATGCAGTGAAATATGTTAATGAACGGCAGACAGTGGTTCCCAACCATTTTCTTAATTTCTCCCTATATTCTAGATCAGCTATACTCAACCTTTTTTCCTCCGGGCCGCATTCCGATTTTTGCTTCTCTACATGGGCCGCAACATATTTATAGTTAACTGTAAATATAAACATACTATACTGCATAGATATGTATAAAACTTTTTATGTAAATATATACATATGTATACATTTATGTATTCGTGTATTTTTCAAAGAAAAAAAAGCAATAAACAACAAATAAAAAAATACGTAAAAAGTATACAAAAATACCAATGTATCCAAAATTTTAAATCGTTCACTTAAAAATTAATGTGAATTTTGATTCAAACTTTTAACTATCTTCGGGTAATCAGGTTCCTAATTACTACAAAAAAATATTTGGTGACTATAATTATTTTGGGCCGCATATAAAAGCTGATTGGGCCGCAGGTTGAGTATGGCTGTTCTAGATATTATGCATGTTAAATATTGACTATAATAGGGCAACCATTTTAATTGAGTCTTCTAATACCTGGACGACTAACAATATTTTGTTTTGAATCTATCAAAGTAATGTTGTATGGAAATGCATTTTGTATTGATAGGGAGACATGACAGTTTTAAAACGCCTGGCATTAAAAGTGTAACGTTCATTCATACTTACAGCTCCAGCCGATTGCGATCGTACTATGAATACCAATGTAAATATTTTGTTTGAATTATTGTCAATTTGAATTAAGTCGATCTGATTCGATGTGACGCGGGTCATATCGCAGATGAATAGCGTTCAATTTGCATGCATTAACCTGCGTACAAAATATCACCTTTAACCCGTGCCAGATAAATTCTTATAATGTTATATGAAATATATTATAATATCGCTGTGAATGTTTACTATGAAGTATTCCGATTTAAGATTAGCATGTATGTAGTTTCAATTTATGATAATTTAAAATATAAAACATGATTCGAATTATCACCACATGAATAGAAATCTATCGCAATTTTTGTTTTAATCATGAAATTCTTCAGTTTAATGTCAGATCAAATTTCAACTGTATTTAATTATTATAATAAATTATTAGGCCTGATACTAAGTCTCGGGTGTAAAACCAATTGCATTTTGGTGAAAGAGAAAACCTCACCCCTCTTCTTTCATCACTACCTCCTTATTTTAACCGTTTGAATACCGCGCAAATAAATCATTAATATGTCCCAGAGATACTGCGTGTGTTTGAGAAAAAAAATGTATAATATACACTCGAATTCGATATTTTAAAAAACTATATTGACTCAGTATAGATGGAACTACAGATATTAATCAAAATATTGCTTATTTTCTATTAGAATACCAAGTATTTGATTTTTTAAATCTCTTGGACATCCGTGTTCGCTTGGATATATATGTCCGCTTGGTATTCAAGTGGTTAAGGAATGAGGCCTGTTTGTTCATCCCTTTCAGTTAAAGTGAATTTGTAGCTTTCTGAATTGGCTTCTTAAGTCTTTTCTATGTTCCTGTGTATGCGAACCAAAAAAAATATAATATGCGTGTTCCTGGCGGTGGATGAATTATTACAACCTTGAAATGCACGGAGACTTCTAAACTAGTGTTTAATTGACATAATCTAATATTAATTAAAGAAATTGTCTAGGAAAAACCTATATTTCAGTCTATTTTCTTGGTTTTGATATTTTACAGGTCATCTTTTTCAAACTTAAAAGCTAAATTTATTTAAATTCGGCATGTGCAGCTTCGACCTTTTAATAGAACGTGTATCAAGATTGATAAATTGTGATTGTCAAAAAAAACCTGGTTTGAAAAAACTGTGGGTTAACGTCCTTTTTCCTTTCCACAGTCGAAATCCTAGCATGCAGTGGCAACACTGTGGACTATTGTGGTTTGAATAGACAACATAATTTTTTTTTATAAATTAGGTTTGAGTCGTAAAGTTTTTTCGATTAATAATGCCATTTGTACCAGAATTTGTTTCGATATTTGTATATTTTTCGGTATATGAGTTTTTACTTTAAAATTTACTTTACATGTGAAAGCAGAACTACGCTATTACTCTAAGTCAGCAATATAATGCTTTTTTCAATCGAGTGAATCATTTTATTCTCAGGTACCCATCACTTACTGTAATTCATTAACAGGCCGACGACATCACTTAACGTTAACAGACCGACATCTTAGTGTCACTGCACTGTAGGAAAATAGAAACATAACGCGTCCAACTTAGGTACACAGTTGATTTCCTCTCCTTTGAATGATTCCTTTCATTTGGAATATCGACCACTTCGATCCCACGGACACGAAACCTTGCGCGAGTCTGAATAACACGCGCGCAATATATTGCGGCAATGCAACACACAATGTTATGTAAAATGGACAAGTCTTCGTCACAATCCGCCGTAAGAAATATTATTGAGTTTATCTATGTATACTCTTACTTCACAATCATGAATTTAATACATATGAATCATCACTACAATACTACATATCGACTGTGGAAAGGAAAAAGGACGTAACCGACAGTTTTTCCAAAACAGGTTTTTTTCGATAATCACAATGAATTGATTCACGATCTATCAAAAGAATGCAAGCTGCAAATGACGAATTAGTAACTAAATTTGGCTTTTATGTTTGAACAAGATGACCTTGTAAAAAATTAAAACCAAGATAAAAAAGACTGAAATAAAGGTTTTTCCTAGTCAATTTCTTTAAATAACAATAAATTATGTCAATTAAAAACCAGTTTAGAAGTCTCCGTTCACTTTAAGGTTGTGTATAATTCATAATTTGCATATGATCCAAAATTATCAAAACACGTTTTTTGCGCCTCCTGTAAAGTTTGATATGCGTGGGTTACGTCCTTTTTCCTTTCCACAGTCGATATGTATTAGGTTACTCAGATTTTATATATTTTATATAGTGTGGATAGAAATGATATGGTTAGGAAAGGAGTGGTGGTTAGCTAATCGCTCACGCTGCTCCTGAACATAGATCCGACGAAGGCGTGTAGCCGAAATAGCTATAAACCAAATGAAATATTTTCATTACTAAATACGGTACTGTTTTGCTGGCCATATTAGAAATATAGTATTGATTTTATTTCCCTTTCAATGCACTCAATAAATCGGTTGACAAATCAATTTATTACGGGATTCGAGCCCATTGATGATTTAACTGTTTATGATGTTCACTGTCAATACTTGATGGAAAGGCAATATATATTTTTAAAAAATACATAATTCATTTGTACTATTCAGGTTCGGTTGATAATGCTCGTCATAAGCGAAACCACTCCTGTTCTTTTTTTTTTTTAAATAAAAGTGGAATTAGTACAAATGAATATTGTATTTTTTTAAGACGACGTAACCGTTCTGATAAAGGCCTTGATTATAACACCAGCACCAGGATAACCCATTTAATATACTTAAATTTTAATTTCAAGCCCATGTACAATAAAGGTGAAGATTGCTTCATCATATTGCCACTGTATGTTTGCGCCTTAAGCCTGTTTCCACGAGCGGTGTGATTGCGCCTTAAAATGCCGAAGCGTGAGCCAACAAAGGAAATTAGCACCTCTGACAAAGTGTAATCAACTAATCTCAAACCCACTATAACAAGTAATGCCCCTGTAATGAAATGCCCTGAACAAAGGAGCAAAGCAAATCGCCGTGCTAACTCCAAATACGTGGATTTAGACTGTATATTTACTTGCAACTGTAAAATCTATCACCTTTCTTTGCGCAAATAGAACGGAATAATCGACAGAGTCAACAGCAAATGTTGGACCAATTTGGTACGAAATGGTTTGCTTAGTACAGAGCTGTGGATTAGGTATCGTGGACGAATGAATTTTTGATTTAAAGTTATAAACTGACTGTGTGGGAATTTTCAAATAATCACACACCCATACCTTCAAACAGAAATCGACTAAAAAAAACTTTTCTTACTGGGACTAGAACCCGTGACAATTGTCACGGAAACCAGCGACAATACGTTGACCACGCCACGGACCACGCTTTTATGATTTGTATAGTTTATATCACTCTCATTAAAAGATATATCACTATTTTTTTTAAACTGCATAAAAAATATTAAAACATAAACATCATTTAGAATATAATCTGCACTTAATTTACACGTTTTATTATATACTTACATAAATATATGCATGAACTTTCAAAATAGGCGTAACCCCTGAGAAGTATTTTGCGTGATTTGATTTAAGTCCGTCGCAAACCGCTAAGGAACAAATTGCGTCCCTGGATGGCAATGTCAATACAGTAAAACCCCCATTTACACTAAAGTGAATCTCATACAAAATTAGGGATTTTGTTTTTTCCGCAAAAAACTGAAAAACTAAGATTTCCTTTAGTTTTGCAAAAAAAAAATATTTACGAAATATTTAGTTAACAAGTGATAAAATGCAAAGGGCGTCCAAAATTCCACACATAGACAGTCGCCTGCTATACGTGTATAGTCTGGCACGTGTTGAATACACAGCCGCTAGTCAACATTTGACTATATGCGCGGCACAAACGACCGTCTCGTAGTAACGAAAATGGAATGCGACCGCGCATTTGGGGGATTTGCGGCGAATATTTCAAGCCAGCGCGTAATTCGGGGTAGTGTAATTGGGGGTTCCGCTGTGTAAGTATTTTTTATTACATGAGATAATAATAAGTAAATCACGTTCGAATATGACTTCAATAATAATCAAAATTGTATCTGGCATTCAATAAAAAAACCAATTTGTTCGTTGGGTGATTGAGATTAGATAAAAGCGTGGTGAGAAGATTAACAAAACACTTTTTCACACTTCATCGCAACACTTACAAAGTGATATCGTTAAAATAACCCAACTCCGTCGAAGTGGGAGTTTAGCGTTTTGTTGATACACAAAAAACGCATTTCATAATACAAATAAGTACTAAATAAACTAGGAGACTGTGCCCTCAGTCCTGCCTAAAGGTGATTAATTAAAAAAGAAATTAAATCGAATGGAATTCAAATAATAATGCGTTAAATTGAACCCGCCCCGCAGGATGGGCGGTCGAATGGAATATGTTAATTTTGATCAACACATGTGAAGGGCCGTTCAAGTATTACATTAATAATATGTAAATACATTTTGGTTTTATTTATTCATATTTTCTAAAAGGCGTCGCAAATAATGTGATGGATTTACCCGATTTTTTAAAATACATAATTATATAGAAGGTTTAATTTTATATTCCAATCATCGTTGGTTTTAATGGTGGTAAATTCACAATTCATGATGGATAAGCAAAATATATCAGATTATTTTGTAATTTTATTGAATTATTTGATAATTAATAATGATTATTCAATGTAAAAACTGAATCAAACAATAGTTTATCAAACAACTTAACTACACAAACATTGTTTAATATCATTCGAAAATAAAAAATGGTATAATTATGTATTGATTAAGTTGGCATTTACTTAGTAGAACTCCATTATTATATATTATTTTAGTTCTACAAATATTATTTTATAAATGTACGATATGATAAGTTATTTGGGCTTTTGTCTTCACCAGAACTAAAATAATTATGTATGCTTTCGTGTAACTTTTCAAATTCTTCTGCGTATTGCAGGCGTGACGATATCAAAAGATGAATCTAAGTCTACAAACAGATGTAATAAAAATAACGCAAGTGCGCATTGACAACACAGGTATTGTTTTTATCGATTTTGGTCACTAGACGCCCCAAATATTTGCAACGAAAAAGTAACTTTTTTAAAAAATATATTATGGTAATGACTCTTATGATAATCCAAAAAAAATCGTTTTATTTCTTGAACTACCCCATCCAAGTCATATTATTATACAACTTTTAGTTAGCGTATTCCTTAGCCAGTAGGTATCTAAATACAGTCCCTTGGGGCTGAATGAATACCGACCAACTCTTGAACGCCATCAATCAGAAATTTTAATTTATCGCTGCACATAGTAAAAAAAAAATAAACACCAATATCTGGATCGTTCATTATCGATATGAAGCAAACAGTACAGCACAAAAAAGTTAGATAATTATGCAACATGCTGTAGGCAATTAAAAGCAATCGATCAAATATTAATCGTATAGATAATTTTTGTATTGTTTATATCTACAAAAATACAACCGGTTTTGCTCAGTAATTAAGCATTTTCAACTATCATATTGTTGGTTGAGTAGCTATTGAGTATATAGTCGGTATACTGACAGAAAGCGTTAACTCAAAAACCAGTTCTTTTGAGTATGTAATGAATGCAGTAAGATAGATTTTAACAGTTCAACCATATTCTGTGCATTTTTACTTTAAAAAAACTATAAATAACTTAACGTTTTTGAATATGTAAATCGAATTCGTTAATTATTATAAAATTTCATATAGTGATTGAAGTTATAAAATATGGCAAAATTAACGATATTAAAATTTCATGATTATCGACAAAGATAATATTTTTTGACTTATCGCTTTCTGCCATTATACCGACGATATGTTGTAACTTCGTATTTTCAAATATAATTTACTTTTATGATGTATTTTTTCTACGGATACACTTTGAACCAAAGATCTTAAAAATTTGAATCGTTAAAATTTTGTACACTCCCTCACGTTTTGTCACTGAGAACCCGAGTAAAGCCTTTCAGCATTAAAGTCGCTAAAGTGGACCATTATAAAATAACTATTGTTTTCATTAGGCAATATTTAACACTTTTAGGGTGTTCACTGTCAATACTTGATGGAAAGGCATTATATTAGTAAATCAGTAGTATATCAGTTGACGATGCTCGTAATGAGCGAAACCGGTCCTGACATATTAAATAAAGTGGAATGAAGTACAAAGGAATATTGTGTTTTTACTAATGCAATATTTAACGTTTAAATTAATATATAAATGGTCGCCTGACTAAACAAATATCAATTTTATTGGACTGTATTTTAATTAACCCAAATATCATCAAAGTATTATCTCGGCTTCGATAGACAACAGAGTTATCAGAAAAACTTTCATTATGGAATATGTGATAATTCGTCAAATAACCGACAAAAACTAAAAATACCGGATTAATATATTTGAGGAAATTTAGACAATTAACCGGTTTAACAAAGAATACGCTTACAAACAGAAGATGTTTATTTTCGTTATTTTATGTACATTTCTAAATGCATTTGTTCTAAAATTCATTTAAGTGTTACTTTAGAAAAACAATTCTTCATCCAGGCCATTAGTCATCGTGTGGAAGGGTCCATGAACGTTATTTGTACACATACGCAATCAAGATACAGTCGACGAGGTAAGCTCTGTAACCATTTATATTGTATTGAATTAATAATAAAAGAAATCTTTAATTCAAAAGTCAAGGACAGAAGTGATATAAATATATTTTTTTAATTATTATAATTTTCGATTCTATAATAACAGTTTTATAGCTCAGCTATAAAATAAAGTTTGATTGGTTTTATAGTACCAGTTACAACATCGTTGTCTATTATAAAAAAAACATATTAAGGTATATTCACACTAAACAAAAAATAACTAGCATTATACCACCCTGTCTGCATAACTATTAATTCTGAATTATACTGTAGTTTTTATGTTTTTTTTTTTATAATCTTCTATGTATAATAATTTTAATGTCGTAAGCACTATTTTTAAATGGTAAAGTAAAATATCGACTGTGGAAAGGAAAAAAGACGTAACACTCAATTTTCCAAAACAGCTTTTTTTCGATAATCACAATGTATACAACTTGACACACATTCTATCAAAAGGGTGGAAGCTGAAAATGCCGAATAAGTATCTAAATTTACCTTTTAAGTTTGAAAAAGATAACCTTGTAAAAAATTAAAACCAAGAAAAAACACTGAAATAAAGATTTTTCCGAAACAATTTCTTTAATTAATATTAGGCTGTGTCAATTAAACACCCGTTTAGAAGTCTCCGTGCACTTCAAGGTTGTGTATAATTCATAATTTTCATATGTCACAAAATCATCAAAATACGTTTTGAGCGCCTCCCGTAAAATTTGATATGTGTGGGTTACGTTTTTTTCCTTTACACAGTCGATATGAATTACCACACCAAAATACATTGAAAATAATAAATAAGAAATTTCTATAAAAAGTTTTTAATACGTATATTGATAGTTTACTATAATTTTGGCCAGGATATAACTTACTACAAATAAAGCATGTTATAATTATAAATGCTGATTTTTTCCCTACCACATTATTGTATAATATGTATTAAATTCCACCTAATTGTGAGAAATTTTAAATCTATCAAAATTCTGTTTTTTCCCGTTGGGAAAGATATATCGCAAGAATGTTTCGCATACCGTACGAAAATTCAGTTTTGTATTCTAAAATGTCTTTAAAGAACACAGATGAATTTTATCTTTATAAATATCATTATAAATATGTCTAAGCATGTATCCACATCTCAAATATAAATAGTTTTACCTTTGACACACTTTTTAACAACTAATAATGAACTAATGATGACATCCATGTCTTCGAATAAAAACAACAAAAAAAAACTGTTGAAACATCATTTTGTGAAACTGTTTGTACCGGGATTTGAGCCCGAGACCACCGCAACTCATTAATTGTAGATTGCAGGACATAATACAATTACGATATAATTGGGACACGATGACATATCACAGAATTATGATTTTTTCTAAATATAAGTAATACATAAAAAGAGATAATAGTTTGAATAGAAACCGGTTTACGTATCTGCGTAATAAAAATATATATTAATAACATGATATATATATTATACAATAGTGAAGGGCCCCAAATTATTTTTAATACAGCCAAAATGAAGTGATAATCATTTTCAAAAAAAAAACGCTTCGATAAATGGCGACAGTTTATTCTCTCCAAATTCTTTTATGTGTGAAATGTCCACAATGGAGGCAGCACAAAGGAACTATCAGGGATTAGTGGTGATTATTTCCGGTATAAGAAGAGGATTACCGGTACGATGTTTGAAAGAGACACGGCTGAATTGGATATGCTGTGAATGGTTACCAATGGAGTCGGTGGAAATGATATCACACAAAGTGGGAAAGTTTAATACGGTGACAACGTTTAATGGAATATTGGGAAAACTCGCAAAATATTCTGATCGCGACAAAATACGTAACTTTTTTTTCTCGCATAATAAAGAAAATAATCATTTAAATCTACATGACGTACACATGTTTTTGTTGACGTAGACAAGTGCTTCCCATCCTGAGGGTCCGCAAGTTTTTTCGCGATAATTTTCAGTAAAAAGTACAAATATTTATTTGTGAACATTTTAAATATAACTTTAAAAAAATTACGACTAAAATATGTTTTCTTCGGGGATCCGCAGATTATTTTTTCAGATTTAGGACGCCGTGGCATGAAAAAGTGTGAGAAGCACCGATGTAGACAACGAAAGTGTGCAGTATATATTAATTGTGGTATTATAACAACCCTCAACCTATACAAAACCTAAGCCAAAATAGTAAACTAAACAAATAAAGAATCCATTTTACAATAAAGATAATTTAGAAAAATGGAAAAAAAATCCTTAGGGTTGCCATGCCCTCCCCTGTATCTGCCAATGCCTCCTCTCCTCCCACTTTCTGAGAGACGCCACTGACTTAGTGACGCACGGTAAAAAATATAATGAGCAAAATGTCTTCAAAAAGGTGCGCCATTACTGATCTAAATTCTCAGACGCTATCCGTAAATTCAGTATGCCTCTCCACTGGTGAGGAAACGATTCGGAAGATGGCAGTGATTGTTTCCCCAGACACATTTTCCGACGCTTAAGGAAGCTGAGGAAAATCATTGCTATTAGTATCAAAGGGATTGGAGCGATTTAATTTCTTTCGCGGGATGTCAAAGGGACCAGACACGCTTCGAAGAACGAGCACACTGGATGGTCAGTTAGGCGATTAGTGGATGAGCACGAATGAGATTTGTACACTCACGGGTAAAGTGAATAGTACAGTACATACATATGTACATTTATACAGACCAAAGAAATGAAGGGAAAAATATTAGTCTAAGGAATAATTACTTTTAATGTATGAATTGATCATAATATAAAATGATAATATTTTTTAAAATAATGCATTTTGTAATAATCAGTGATGATTCAAAAATAAATTGAATAACAAATGATTTATATAGTTAAGTGCTGTACATATCAGCTAAACATTAAAGGTATAAAAATATTGATATAAATTTCTTTATTTAAATGTATAATAATATCACTTTTAATGTGTTCACTGTCAATACTAATGCAGTATTAAAATTAGAAAGTGTTTAGTACTTTTTCAAAATTACGATAGTAAGTATAATAAAAATAATAAAAGATTTTTAGTACTTTTTCCACTTAAAATTTATTTGATCAGGACCGACTTCGCTCCCCGCGAGCATTATCAACTGATAAGAAAAATAAATTAAACAGTGCTATGTATACAAGTTAAATTGAAACCTTTGATTACACCTTTTTATTTTATCAATAATCAATACAAATCAATGTCTCATAAGGAACTTAAACCATGTAGAATTGAAATAAAAGATCGATCGTCTAAAGCCAGACATGTCAACCAAATAAAACCGGTTGAATATGCATTTAATGGAAAAAATATTGAAATCTATATAAATTGAACAATATTGTTTCTTCTTTTTGCACGTATTTTATTAAATATCCAGACCGGTTTCACTCATCGGTATCACGAGTAGCTATACAAAGTCGTAATTCTTATTAAAACTTGAAATTCAGAAGGATTGTCAGCTGACACCTTAAAAGGGAAATCTTTGTTTATTTTATGCATCGCATAACTTAAAAACCGCATATCTTTTTTATTCTTTCCTCAATCCCACATTTTTTCTATGACTACCAATTTTAATACTCTGCATAAAATACAAGTGATTTTATCGTAATCATTATCTCTCGTTTATAAAATAATATTTTCTTAATAAGACCCGACACCTCACGGCCGCACACATTACTAAATAATATTTCCATTTTTTAATTTATTGGACAATATCGATTAAATACCGAATCGACACTTTTATTATCGTATTATATCATAATTCATATGAAATAATTAAATAACTCGCTTTCCGGTCCAACTATAGAGAAACACATTAAACATAAAAAGATGACCCCGAATATTTCATTCGATACCAGTGGCTTGCTAGCTGGAGTGAATGCCATTGTATCTGATATATTTATTTAAAAATATGGATATAAATTTAAATGTCTGTAAAATAATAGTTAAGAAGGTTTGATTAGTGATTCAAAAAATATTAAAAAATTAAAATGCTCAAACATCTTTCATTTAATTTAATTAACAAGTAATTTATCTTTTTAATGGTTCTGATGTTATTTAATTAATCACTTTCCTTTTTAGTTAAAGTTTACATAAAAATCAATCAGGAATGGCCGACGCCAAAAAGAAGCTTTCTTGATTCAGCGCGCCACATTATCAACTGGTGTAATACTAGTTGACAATGCTCTTCATGATCAAAACCGGTACTGATCATATCAAATAAAGGTAGAATTAGTACAAATGAGTGCTTTTTATTGCTGTTGAATATAATAGTTTTTCCACCGAGTATTGATTGTGAACACCGTAAAAGTGAAAGAGGGCCCCTGATAGTAAGTAGCAAGGTTTAAATTATAACAAATAATCAGAACTATCATTCTGATGATGGCATTGGCCAAAACAGTAATCAATTATAAATATATAAAATATTCATTTTTGTTATTTTTCACCTTATTTAAACGGAGTTCTAAATGCCAATTCAATCAATAGGACCGATTGGGATTTTCGGATATTATGTAGAATTTTTCGGTAGTGACTATATTATTATACATGTAAAAAATTATCGATGTTGTTTCTTCACAATAATTACAATACATTTTTATATATCCTGATTTATTTATAGTATATCTATTCAGTGGCGGATTACCCCATAAGCGCAAGAGGCGCGCGCTCGGGGTCTCCAAATCTTGGGGACTTCAAAGAAAGCATATATTATATAAACTCTTATATTTTAATTAAATAATTTAAGATTTCGACTGAAGGTGCTAGGTGGAATTTCAATATTAAATTTGAATCGTTCAAATTATGTACATTCTTACAGATTTTATCACTAACGACCCGGGTTTCGCCTTTCTTCATCTTCGGGCGTTCAAGTGCACGAATGAACTTGAACTGAACTGAACTTGAACTCAGTTCAAGTTCATCCGTGCACTTGAACGCCTGAAGATGTCGAAAGGCGAAACCCGGGTCGTTAGTGACAAAATCTGTAAGAATTTACATAATTAGAACGATTCAAATTTAATTTTAATTTCAGTTTTAAATATTTATTATTATTCTACGAAGAGGTTTGCTGAACTTTTATGTTATTCGAAAAGCAGGGCCTCCAAAATGTATTGCGCCTTGGGCCTCCAATGTGCTTAATCCGCCACTGTATCTATTCATCGTGGACATTACCTCTTGCACGCACTCACTTTTCTTCTGTTATTATAATATATAAACACTGCTATACGCCTAGTCAAATTTCTTCGAATCCTTAATATAATTTTCATCCACTTTTAGCCATCTGTATGGTCCGGAAAACGTGGTAAAGTTATTTAGTTACTGTTAATCTTTTCATTTGTAGTATTTTTTCACCGATATCAAAATAACTCATGAATAAACTGAGCAATAAAATAAAATTGAGACGCCACTGTCGTGGGGCACAATATTATATTGCATTAATAAAACATTTGTTGGATGCCGAATGAAATCCTCGCAGGGCCAAGCCCTAATTCAACGCGGACACAAATCAAAAATTTAATTAATATTAAAACACGGGGAAAACAATATTAAACGGAATAAAAAAACGATCAGGTATAAAAATGTGACTATTGGTCGTCCGTACCTGCCCAGCTGATTTGTCGATCTTATGATACTGCCGTGAGATGACTCAAGAACACAATAGAGTATAAAAGAAAAATCACTAATAATATTTTTAAAAAAAACTGTTTTCTTATTATTTCTACATTTAAAAAAAAATCATTGCTGGTTTCGTTCATCACGAGATTGATCAGTTTATAATGTGAAATTAGTAGTAAAGAGTTTATTGTTTAATGTAATGCCTTTACCGACAAATAAAATGTGACATGGTGAAAATAAATTTAAATTGATAGCTTTCATAACACGACACCTACCTTTTTAACCGCTTGAATACCGTGCAAATAAATCATTAATATGTCCCAGACATACTGCGTGATTTTGAGAAAAATAATTCTGCCTAATATACACTCTAATTGGATATTTTAAAAACCTATAGTGACTTAGTATATATATCACTACACATATTCATCAAAATATTGCTTATATTCTATTAGAATACCAAGTATTTGATTTTTTAAATGTCTTGGACATTCGTGTTCGCTTGCATATGTTCCGGACACCTGTGTCCGCTTGGTATTCAAGTGGTTAAGCAACACTAAATACCAAACTTAAAATGAATTTATATAAAACTTATTTTTTTAAAATTTCTCCTGAATCAATAACGATATAAGTAAATTTAATAACATTGTTACTCCAAACAAATTTAATTATATATTAAAAATGAGCATCCACAAAGTTACCATCAAATCCAAAGATTATATGAGTTCTTTATAGACTGAAAATGCTTCTATAAAAGACGAAACAAGTATAATATTAATGGTAAAATAACTCTTTTTTTCATTTCCCTTCAAACATTATTTTGTCAAATAACTTATCTATAATTTACGTAAAAAACAATAAAATAAATATAATGAATAATTGAAATGTTTATATTTGTGATTATTAATCTTCGTCTAACAAATGATACAACAATAAACGTGTAGTCAATATTCTTCCATATCTGACATCGCAGTAACTGAAGAAATTTGATCTTCTTTTTCTGATCTTTACAAAACCTTACTGAATCAATTCTAACATGTTCAAATATCAAGAAAAACAATACTATAATAATCACTGAATGATATTACATTTATTTTTATGTAATTCAAACGATAAAGTCCAAATAGGCTTATCTAAACACTAAAGCTACTGGAGATGCAATGTGACACTTATAAATCAGATAAAATGCATCAAACTATATTCCACATTTGGTATTTATTATAAAACATATCATTACTATAGTGCTGAATTTTGTATGAATTTCTTGGAATTTCGTAACTTGATCATCATGTGAAAATTGCAATGAAATCATACGCAGGAACACCATGGGAATTGGACTTGAAATTATTGGGTCTTTACAACAAAAAATACTTAGATTAAATCATCCGAAGACATATATTGTTGTTGTTTACTGTTTTCTAATCAGTGATAGAGAACAAGATTAAATAATGACTTTCCTTTCAATCCTTATAAGATTCTACGTAAGTCATTTGTCGGTGATGTTTATGTAGCGCCAATCGAGTGACATTCATTAAATTATATTGTCGTCAATACGAAAATACCTCCCATGTGTCAAAAACGTAATTGTTCATGAGATTGTTCAGGGATTTTTGAGGGATTGTTTTCTAAAATATATGAAAATATCTGTTCTTCGATTCGTCATTATCTGAGTCTGATGAAATATCTCAGATTTAAAGTTTAAACAAATAATAATAAAAAAATTATTATGACAACATAGATGAAAATAAAGATTATTAATTATACAACGGCATATCCTATTAGGAAAAACACAATATTCCTTTGCAATTATTTCCACTTTTCTTCACTCAGATCTGGACTGGTTTCCCTCATGTCAAACATTATCAGATGATGCTCGCTTTTAAGTGAAACCGGTCTCTGATCTTGGTAAATAAAGTGGAAATAATTACAAATGAATATTGTATTTTTCTTTCATTTATTGACAGTGAACGGTATATCCTATAAATAGGGTGGGGAACCTTTTAATTAATAAATTTTGTGGGGGCCCTTAAATCTTTTTCTCAAACATATTTTTTTCACGTAAAACATTTATTTAATAAATGTAAGCAAGCTTTTTCTCCAATGAAGGAGAA
The DNA here is from genome assembly GCA_031772345.1 of Himalopsyche anomala. Lineage (NCBI taxonomy): Eukaryota > Metazoa > Arthropoda > Insecta > Trichoptera > Rhyacophilidae > Himalopsyche > Himalopsyche anomala. Next base: position 11,742,506 of record CM062838.1, read on the forward strand.
TAAATCGGTTTATAGAAACAGGCTTACAAATATTATGTCAAATTAAAAAAAAAAGTTAAAAATTAACAAAGACCAAGAACGCATTAACTTATGAAGTGCATATAAATGAAACATAAATATTTCACAACGAAACGATTTTTAATAAGCAAGTACTCATAATCCTTTTTTTACATGGCTTATTTATTTTCGAAATAAGACGGAGAAAATAATATAATGGAACCTATTACTCATTTATCTAATTTTTTTTTCACGATTTTAAGGCTGTTTTACATAGAACGTATATATGTTATGTATAACAAAGGATTGAGCGTGCTTTAAATCATTTTTTTCTTTGCGGCCCGAACATACGATAATTTGTTTTATGCGGCCCGCTAGAAGGTAAAAGTTGTGCATCACTGCTCTAAGGCAAGAGGTTAGCTGCGCGGAAATTTCAAAGGCTGCGCGGACCGATCAAATATTAATTAAACAACTGTCCTGTAGTGCGCGCCAACCCGAAATGAGTGCACGGGGGCTTCCCAACTGCTGCGCGGCCGCGCAGCTTAGAGGGAACGTTGGCCAAGAGGCCGCAGGTTTTTCTCCACTGTCCTATAACATGGAAGATTTTACCAATCGGTAAAACAGTTAATTTTTTTGCCGTGTCATATTTAAAATCTTCATTAAATCAATCACATGGGAGGTATTTTAGCACTAACGACGATATTATGCATTCATAGAAACAAAAATTGGATTACCAAATAAACATATTTAATTCGTAGCGGGATTAGATTTTTATGAATAATAAATAATGAAAATTCAATTATGACTATTCTATCATTTTTAATTTTTTTGAAACGTTCACACACGTATCAAATATCCGAATTAATAACATTTAAAAAAAAACTTTTTTATGGTACCCAACGAGCATTCTCGTATCATAAATTAAGCGTTTTGATTTCTGGCAATATAAAAATGGTAACGGCTCTTAGGATTATATGAAACGATCGTAAAAACATCATATCTATCACGATATTAAAATATGTGTGGTTTAATTAAAAAATTTCCGAACGTTATCTGGCTTCAGGCGGTGCGACTGTTGGAGGTATCCTGTTTTTTTTTTATAGTTGTCAATGAACGTCTTCGAATAAAAGTGAAGATTCATCGACACATAGTAAAAATTAGATCTAAGATACGCAAAATACATTCAAAACAAAGAAAGATACACTGCGATAATTATCATGCGGCATACAGTCGATCTCGGTTAATACGGTCACTGAAATAGCGGTGCACTGATGAACTTGAACGCCTGAAGATGCCGAAAGACGAAACCCGGGTCGTTAGTGACAAAATCTGTTAGAATGTACCACAGAAATTCGACCAAACACCTTCAGTCGAAATCTTAAATTACTGTAATATATATTTGTATAATTGTAAGTTTTCATTTTAAACATGCAATATTATACTCAATCGACCAGTAAGTAAATTACAGGTACTTCTCTTCAAATATAATATTTTTATGACAGTTAATCGGGATTCTGTCAATCATATTCCACTGGTGGAATATAACCATACTATAATATTGTTTTTGTTCTGTTTGTTGCAAAGTTTTTTTTCATACGATTCCAATTACATGATAAAGACTATCCTAAGTACAAACATCACCAACTTCGCGTATTTACCGATGTCATATTTTTTACGAAGGACATAATATGTATAAAGGTAATATAACAATTAAATTCGTTGACAATTTCTTTGCATGAGTAAATAGTCCTATGAACTTGAGTCCATTTAAAATGCATGTTATTTCAATGCATAAGTGCATCGAATGCACTCATCAATTACACATTTATCGATGCAATGGAAGTCTATTCGAATAATAATTATGCAGGTAAATATTTAAAACACTAAACGTCAAACTAAATTGCTCCAATTACACTTACGATATACTTATCATTTATCATTCTTAAACGTAAATGAACACAGTGCCCACTTTTTGAAAAAGAAACACATGTATAAGAAAGAAAAAAGTGGATTTTTTTCAATACAATAGACACATATTAGGCAAAGGAATCGAACTACAATAGACATTATGATATATACGTATGTTTGTCGTTAAAACACACATAACACTGATGACAGGTTTAATTTGGTATTGTGTCAGATACCTAGCTAGTCAAAATTGTTTAAATTACTTTGTTTTTTGATTTTGTTACAAATTGATCACAATCAATGGAATAAAATAGCTATTAAATTTTAATTTATACCTGAAAAGAATTTATTTAACGCTACGCCCAAATCCATCAAAAATATTGAAATTAATAAAACTCTTAGAAAGAAAAAAAAACAGATTGTCACGTAATATATGTATAATCAATTTAAGATTTCGACTGAAGGTGCTTGGTGGAATTTCAATATTAAATTTGAATCATTCAAATTATGTACACTCCACAGATTTTGTCACTTTAGACACGGATTTCGCCTGTCGTCATCTTCAGACGTTCAAGCGCACGGATGAACTTGAACTGTCAGTTCAAGATTCAAATTCAAATTTAATGTACAATCAAGTCAAATATTCTTTCAAATAAGTGAATAAAATTAAGACTAGGCGAGGACAACGCATCCATTTTGAGAAATTTTACCACTAAAATAAATAGTCCACTACTAGAATTACAGAATATTTTATTTGCTATCAAATAAATAAAGATGCAAAATATATTAATGAATTTGATAATTCTGCATGCATTTCTTTCTATTGCATTACTTTTTACATGGATAAAATGTTAGTAAAGTTTCGATGTGTAAAATGATATTGCACAACAATGTAAGACAGTATATTTTTTTGTGAAATCGAAGAAAACATGTGTTTTTCATCAACAACATTGGCATGTATTTTTTATGTCCAAGAGCAACATGCAATACGTGAATCGAAACACTTCACCTGCACAAGAATATCGCTTTATCGGGTGAGTCAAGAACAACTAGTCACAAGACTTTGAAATGTAAAATAGTAATTTTGAATAAATAATTATTCATTATTCAGAAAAAAAAATGACACTTAAATAAAATTGTCGTCCTGTTAAAGGAAGGGGAATTAAATTATTGTATTATCATTTAGTCAGGGTGGGTAAAAATGTGATGAAATATAACAGTAAAGGGATGGGAAATAACCACAAGCGTGTAGTGTTATGTATAGTAGATTTTTAATATAATTAAAGAACCAATGCATTCAAATATTTTTTTGAGCCCAGGTTTGCAACACAGCAACCGTGTGGAAGATCACGCTACCAATTGACGACGAAATCATATTTTTTTTTTTATTGAAAATTCAATTTTATGTTAATAACCTAAGATGAATATTCTATGCTGCCCTCCTCCATCCAACACTACCTTCCTATTCGAGAAATACGTACAGACACAGTGTCCATTTGTGTACTCTTATACTCCTTACTAAGAGTGTCTTAGGAGCAATTACATTTTATCAACACATAGCTTTTCTGACTTAAGGTTTACTTAGTATTTGTCTGACGCGCTATTTTTTTAAATGTCTAATATATTTTTAAAATAATTATTAAGGTCCAATGAACAGTTCAGTAGAATCTTTTGATAAATAAATAAAATAAAATTACCTGTACATGTCTTCAATAGTAAAAGCCTAATAATGGGTTTCTCAATATATAATAAATTATAACTGAAAGAATTAATTTGACATTTGATTAAGCTTCATAGCTTGGGGGCGAAAAAATCCCAAAATTAAGATAGAACGTTTGATTCATTAATATAGCATTAATAATTTTAATTTATGAATGAATATGATATTAGCGTTCCGCTATTAGAGAAAATTCATTACTTCTTACTAAATAATTCAAGTTTTAAATGTGACATTAATTATACATTATAAGCATGTGGGAAATGTGTATCGAGCTTAAATCGATCTTTTCACTCGATAAATTCACATGTCGCGAGCTGAGTACTACAAGGTTCTAAGTGTCGACTTTTGACCAAACTAAAGTAATAATGAGGCATTCTTAAGCGTAGCATTATCTACATGCTGTATTAATATGAAGTCGAAATTTTGCTTAAATTTCCAATAAGCCGTAGTTTTAGGTGCGCGTCGCAAGATATCTGAGGTTTCAACATGAATTCCTGAAGATGCCGAAAGACGAAACCCGGGTCGTTAGTGAAAAAACTTGTGTGAATGTACATAGGTTGAATAATATCTTTTATATTTTGATAATTTTATTACATTTTTTTTTCTTCAATTATTTTTATTCTTCGACACAGTGGTGTTATTTTTTACCATTATGATGTTTTGTATTCTTGCAGTGTGGTATTATTACATTTTACAATATTAACTAAGTACATTAATGATATCAAACACAAATTACAAAAAAAAAAACCTCCTTTTCCTATTTATCCTCCATTTTTTATACATATTTTTTCCAATAATAATGATCACATTAGATATATTCCATAGAATTCGTTATTTTAATTTAAAAAGCGTTAGTCAGTTTTTTGAATCACTTGTGTTTTCATACAAATTTCACTTAGAACCTTGTTGTACTGGCGGTTTGTTTGAATTTCAAGTGGACAAGGTTCTTATTGAAGTTTAGGTATTTATAATTAACTATGAAGGACTATTTTTAACAATATTTTATTAATAGTTATATCATGCCAGTACTATCATTGATATATACAATCAAAAAGAAACATGGAAACATTCACAATTTTCAAAATACAAGCATTCAAAATTTCAAATGCCCATATCTTTTTTCATGCAGCTGTCCACATAGAACCTTGTAGTACTCAGCTCGCGATGTATGTAAAATACTTTCTCTATACAATAGTCATTTTAATTGTAACATTGTAACAACACGAAAATTAAACTCCTACAGGCCGACCGGACGTATAATATCAAAGCCCCCTATAGTCAAAGCCATGCTATTGAGTTGAAAACAGGTACTTTTTCAGATGAGCGGGCCGGCGTCATAATTTTCAAAGTAATATCACGTCATTATGAAACCATTTATTACTATTATTTTGAAGCAAATACATATATATATTGTAATTATATATCTTTTCAATTAAATCATTTTTTAAATAAGAAAAAATCACATTTTCTAAGGTTTTTTAATAAAAATCTCTGAGAACAAAAGCAAACAAAGATGCCAAATCATTTTATTTAAATTATTTTTTTTACAATATTTCAATACAGAATATGAGGTTGGATAGTTCATTAAAAAAACCAACGTCATTATTGGGATTTTAATCAATTAATATTAATCTCGAAATTTATTTGTGCACACTGGTTCGTCACTCAATCTTTCCATAAAATTTCTCAAGTCATATCAGTAATGAAAAATCAGTAAGTCAAACCAGGATAACACAATTCACTTCATTATTTTTTTTATATTGTTATTGATTAAATCGTCATTTACTTGGTATATTGCCATCATTATATGATAAAAGACGCAGCATGTATTTCATAATATCACAATAGGCGTCAAAATCTTATATAATATTATATGAATTCCGCTTGTTACCGTCGTTTATGTAATTTATAATTTATATTCTATATAATTGTGATACTTAATAGTGGAAAGTTAAATTTTATTGGTTTTTACCATACATCGCATATCTTGCCATTCGCTATATTTCTTACAATCATTACTTAATTTGCATATATGGCCCTTCCGATGTATCGTAAATTGTAAATTAATAACACCAACGAATCACAGAATATCCATACGAGAAATCTTTCAAACATACATGTTACATTTAACGAAAAATAAGCTCACAAATTGGAATTTAGAGTTGATGTACGTATAACCGCCATACAATTTGTTAGTAAAGGCAGGGATTCAACGGCCAGCTCAGAATTTGCTGCTTTTCTACAGCACTGCTTGGAACTTAAGACTGCTATGATTATATACATCGGGCATGGATAGGCGGAAATCTACTAAACGTCTCACATGTTTTTGATAACGAGGTGTTACAGAACTTACTTAGGCTAACTATTGGTATAGGAAGGCAGAGTACCGAGTGGAATAGAGTGGATTAATTAAAACAGCCAAGGTTCATCACTCACTGTAGTGCCAGAAAAGAAGAAGTGTTTTAATAGACTTTAGATAATTATATAGAAAAGCAAACGAATTAAGTTTATTTATCTAGGTTTCTAGCACAGAACAACGAAATCGATTCATTATTAATTGTCAATTTAGAATTCTACTTTAACATATGTATACAGTTTTAAAATAATGTATTATATTTTGTATAATTCTGATTCTTTTAAAGTTTAACCGGAGGGTTAACTATCACCATCACTATTTTCAGCACAGTAATCCAACCAAATATCCAGACGAAGATATCAATAGAGGGCTTCTTATCTCAATTCAATCCTTGGCCAGTAAGACGATAATTTCAGATGAAACACCAATCAAAAGATCTCTTACTAACCTCCAATAGAGACGATCCATTTGTTTCGTCTTCGAACTTCAATTGCTTATTTAATCCAGGCACCATCTTGAAAATCACAATTAATAACAATCAATCACTTAGAAGATCCGATCTTAGAATGGACATCAACGAAATATTATGCTTGAATAATACTGAATAAGTATTATTCATAAACGTTTATTTTCACTGATTTTATCGTAAACAGTATAATAAATAGTAGTACGAGAATATTCACTTCACAACGCGTAAAATCTTAGTTAAATAAAAAACTTATTTCTGTCTTGTTTTGCAAATGCAAAACAACCTGCCCTGCCGCTCAAAACAACCACCTTTCTCCGGGTACATACAAATCCGTACTGATTTGGGATCGAGTGAGTAAATCATGAAAAAATAATAATATTATGTCCCTACTACCCAGAAACTAAGGGCAAGAAAGGCAGTCCAGGATTATAAAAGTGTAATATTTTAACACTTTAAAACATGCGTTTTAATTTTATAAAAATGTTGAATAAAGTTAATTATTTTCAACGTATTTTTTAAATTGATTGTTTGGTTTAATTTAAATTTAGAAATTATTTTGAGAGTACAACAAGTTTATTATTTTAACACTTTAAGACATGCGTTTTTTGTTTCATGTATAGATTGAATAATAAAACGTTATTTATTATTGTTATTTTATAAAAAAAAAGCATTTACTTAGTAAAACTCCATTATAATAAGGTCAAAATAGCAATGCAATTTTTACCGCGTTATTTTTAAATTTAGCTGATGGCTATTTTTGCTTTACAGCCTTGTCATAAATACGCTGACAAGGACAATACTTTGAATAACATTTTTTAATCGATCGAATTGACATTTATTTGGTAGAACACTTTTTTTAATAATTTGAACAAATAGCAAAGTATTTTAGTCCTACAAATACTTAATTATATATATTTGATAGCTATTTCGGCGATTGCCATTTTTTTGACCTAGTTACATTTAATATTATTTTTAATTAACTTTCAATTATTCAATTTGACGGACAAAATATAACTCATGGATAATATTGATGGAAATAATATGTTTTATTTGTATATTAATTATAACTAAAATATATCAAAACAATTGAATTCTTCTTTTTACGGTTCCGACGAGTTTTAAAAAATATATATACTTAAAATTTGAATCGTTCAAATTATGTACATTCACGCAGAAGTTGTCACTAACGACCCGTGTTTCGCCTTTCGGCATCTTCAGGCGTTCAAGTGCACGGATGAACTTGAACTGACCGCCAAGCACCTTCAGTCGAAATCTTAAATTATATATATACACCAAGCTTAGGTTATCATACCTAAGCTTGGTGAAATCGACCAGATTAATAACCGCTTATGACGTATGGAACTACAGGACACAGGAAGCACGAGATTAGCTGGATTAGAATGGGGATATGTTAAAATCAACTTGAAATATATGTATATTATAAAAATGTTTTTCAAATAAATTTATTGCATAATTTTTACATAGTTTTCTTTGTAAACGATTATTAATCAACTAAATTTTACCAACACAGTCGAACTCGGTTATTACGATCACGGAAATTGCGAGATCTCGGATGTTACAAGAAAACATTTGAGATTTTAGTTTATGGTTTTCATCATACATTTATTCACTTTTATAATGAGCAAAAATATCGTCAAAATTTAAAACAATTAAAAACAAGCATCAATTTTAAATTTTATAAGAAAAGTGGATTGACAGAAAAATGTTATACGTGTGTAACGGGTGTGTAAATAAATTCTAATTGTGTATTTTTTTTTGTATTGCGACTTTTTGTGTAATGTGACCGCTACAGATACTTCATGCGATGGGTATGTTTGTGAGCATTTAAAAATACATATTCCTTGATATAACGAGTAATGTTTATAACGAGCAATTTCAGCTTGTCCCATCCTCGTAATAACCAATTTTAGCAGTATATATCGAACACATTCTCATACATCATTTTAAAAATACATCATTCATTGTTGTTAATAAAAATACTTGCACAGGTCTTAATGTGTTAAACATTAAACAAGGTGAATTAGTGAAAGGTGATTAAGTGATACCAAAAAACAATCAATTTACTGTATTTTAAATTTATATAAAAAAAACATTAAATTTTATTTCATATCTTTGATTGGCTTACATGTACACTTGATATGTACATGGGTGGATAGTGGAATCTTGTTTACAATTACCATCGGTCACATGTCGTGAATTGAATCGTTCCCATGCAAATTTCTTAGAAACGAGCAATAAACGGTCAATACCTATGCATACCCGATTTCACTTTGCTATTGTATTATTAAAAATTCTCGTATTATCATAGAAGTGATTTTAATGTAAAAACAAAAAATATACAATTGAAAAGATTTTTAAAACGTGACAATTCAAGGTGAGTAATTTGTGGAACAAGAATAATTGTTCTGTATAAATTATATGTATATTAATTACATATAATAAATCACAATATGGCAATAGGAAGTAGTATTCAATTTTCAATAGATAACAATATGGTTGTCGCTTTTGCTCGGTTATAGATAATTTAGCAGTTATAAAAATAGCCATGAAATAAATAAATTCGTTTTAAATATACATACATACATGTGACATATATTAATTTATTGAATAGATAGTGACATATCAACCAGTAATAGACAGAAAATTGTAACCGACAATTTATAAAATTTACATAAGTGTTTTCTTCAATTATGTTTGAAAAATACATTCTTTAGGTGCGGTTAGTAAATACAGTGGAACCCCCTATTACACTACCCCCAATTACGCGCTAGCTTGAAATATTCGCCACAAATTCCCCAATTGCACGGTCACATTCCATTGTCGTTACTAAGAGACGGTCGTCTGTGCCGCGCATACAGTCAAATTTTGGCTAGCGGCTGTGTATTCAACACGTGCTAGGCTACACACGCATAACTGGGCGTCTGTCTGTGTGCGGGATATTTACTACTACAAGAATTAAATATTTCGTTCATATTTTTTTTTCGCGAAACTAAGGCAAATCTTAGTTTTGCGTTTTCCGCGGAAAAAAAACAAATCCCTAATTTTGTACGAGATTCGCACCTCTAATTACACTACCCCCAATTACACGGTCCCGACTATAGTGTAAATGGGGGTTTTACTGTACTCGTTCGGTATTACAATCACTATTATTGTTTACCTTCATATTTGTATTCAATTGTTGAAGAGTAATTGTATTACTTATTTTGAATGCGGACCAAGATACTGGACAAATAATTAAATGTCGTTCTTGTAATATTTAGCAGAAGCAGTAAAAGATAATTTTTTTAAAAATTCTTTGGCCTCAAATATGACAGTAAAAGATTGGTTTATCAATGCAAATATGTTTTGAACGAACTGTCATTATAAATTATAATACATAGCCAAAAAACGACATTTAAATTGTAAAATAAACAACCATCATAATTTATAACACGAAGAATCGTTAGAAGCTAGGACAACATATAAAAAACGATTTTATCATGTCATTCTAGTAATTTAATAATTTAATATTTTTTTATGATTCATAAATAATTTTGTTTGTGTCGCTAAAAAAATGTACTGTAGGCTTGCTCTTTTTCTCTGTATTAAAAATATCTTACATTGATTTTTATTTTCTAGTTATTTTACAAATAATTCAATATATTATAAAACACAATATAATCGTCTCGATGTATTATAAGATTTGAAAATATGTGGTATTTGACCGTATATACCGTTATAAATGGGTGAAAAAAGAGGAGGGGTAGTTAGATCTTAATGGTCAACACAGGGTTCATAAATGCAAGGACAGCGGACGAATAAAATAGATAATAAACGTAAACCGATAAATGATTGCATTCATTATATCGGTAAAGATATGATGGAGTTCAATTTTAATAATGTAAATTGTAAATAGTTGCAATATATGTCGCTTTCTTTTTTAGGTGTTTTCTGTCAATACTTGGTGGAAGGCATTGTGTTCGAAAAATAAAACACTACTTTGTTCTAATTCCACATTTATTTATTATGATTAGGACTGGTTTCGCTCATGGCGAGCATTTTCAAATGGTCAAGTTCGACAAAGGCGAATTTAATCAGTTGTAACCGAAAATGTGAAATTAGCACAAGAGTATTTATTTGTTCAAATAATTAACTCTAAGAGATTGAATTAGTGTTATTTCAGCACCACTGATTTAAATATATAAAATGAATATTTAAAAATTACAATATTCATTTGTACAACTTCCACTTTCATTTAAAAAGATCAAGTTTTGCTCATAAAAAGCATTATTTATTATTCATATTTTGTACTGTAATTTGAAAACTCTTAATTAAATTTTTAATTGTTTATTACACCTTATTATTTAATTTTGTTTTGTATAAATAACACTGAAAAATTGTAGATTTTCTTATTAGTAGATAATGCTCGTCATGAGCGAAACCGGTCCTGATATTTTGAAATAAAAGTGGAAGTAGTACAAATGAATATTGTATTTTTTTAAAAAATATAATGCCTTTCATCCAAGTAATGACAGTGAACACTCAAGTGATATTATATTGACTTGAAAAATCACAGAACATCTTGAATAATACAACGAAGCACAGCACAAAATGTTCTTTAAAAGTATGTGTGTGTACAATGTAGATTTCATTTTTAACTTGAATTGTTAAAAAATATAAAATTAATTGTCAATATTTCCGATACGCAGTTTTTGCACCCCTGACCCAGACTGAACGGTGAAATGCATCAGTATTTAACTCTCACAAAAAGCACGTACTTATAGCGTCATCCGACAGGTAGGTGGGCACGGACAATGCAACCCATTGCATTCGCCAAAAAGATCGACTAAGATTAATTTCGATTTCCAATAGTGATACCTGCCTTCAAATGAAAAGATTACATTTTTTTTCTCCGCTAGCCCATCTATCTTGCTTTACCGCTATTTCACATTATTGAGGACGGTATACAAAAAAGATGCAAATAAATACAATATTTTTTTATACCACGTGTTATTTTTCAATAATTTTTGAACGTGCTTTCTTATCCATGTCCGCTCCTAGTGTGGAGCATATTCGACTTTTTTTATTACATAATTATCATACCAGAAGAGATTGACATATAACATAAATTGTGAATGATGAATTAGACTCTGATTATGATATGTCCGAAGATGAATTGAAGGTCAGTATATGTGAAATTTTATCAGCAATATTATCAACAATATTAAGATTTTTTTATCCGCGTTCGCTCCCAATGAAGGTATCTGGACGTAAGTCTTTATGCGATAACTATTTGTTATGCAGTCGCTCAACTTCTCTGTTTCAAAGAGAGTAGTAGGGATCTAGGGCTACGGCTAGGACAGGATTTTTGGTTAACTAATCGCTCTCGTTACGCCCAGTTGTAAAAGGATCTGAAATGGTGGGAGAGACATCACAAACACCAATGCCTCCAAACAGAAATCGATAAATCAATGGAAAAATGCTATTCGTACTGGGATTCGAACCCGTGAGGTCTGGGCACGCAATCCCATAACGCTAACCGCTGCGACATAGGACCTGACATGAACATTCTTACGGTACAATTAAGAAAAAAAAATCTTAGAATTTTGTTTAATTTAAATTATGTTATTTTATTAATCATGCAAATTGAACAGATTGAAAAACTGTGAGACACAAAATAAGCAAACAAATATATTACTGTATAATAGCGGGAAAATATATTGTTGATTGAAATGCAGCCGTATAATAAATGACCGATGTACATCTGTTCACTAATTTCAGAATTCACATCATTAGAGAAATAATTGCATTAAATAAGAGCACGCCCTTGCAGCATTAGGACAACGATGATGTTCATGAATGCAACATAATAAATGCGATTGGTGTGTTCCTAAATGCAATCTGAATTAGATCTCGCTTAAATTGAGGAAAGAGAAAGTTATTTTATAAGGGTGACGCGTGGATTAATTAAATGAGTAAGTCTACTCGAATTACCCACAATATTTATGGACGGTTTTCTTGAACATTTTACAAATTTGCACTTGATCACTTTCTCCTGTATGACGATGATGTATTATAATACAACATTAATTAACTGTCGGTCACTTAAGATTGCCATTCTTTTTATGCATGCTCAGCATAAAAACAAGTTTCTCTCTCATCTTGTCGAATTGTTTAAAGACACAAGATAAACAACTTTGTTAGAATATAATCAATCAAACGAGCAATATTGTTTAGTTATGGAAATGATAAATACTTGATAGAGCTCTGTAATAAGGCCTGACAAAAACGAAATATTAAATTTAACAAGAACTTTACAATATTGTTTGATTGTATCGCATATCCCGTTACCCGTTCTCCATCTCCATAGCTAGAAATTATTTGATAGTTTGATGTACGATAACGTATAATTGACAATTAACACCATTTAAGGGTTTTGATTTTAATAACGAAATACAATCATATTTAAGTACTTGTTAAGTAAGCAGTCGCATGATTGGCCGCTATAGCAAAACACGGTAATGACCAACCAGCCATCCAACAATAAAAAAATAATATGATTGGTTGAAAGTATAAAATAATGAATCCCGCACACAGACAGACGTCTAGCTGTGCGTGTATAGCCTGCCACGTGTTGAATACACATACGTTAGCCAACATTTGACTGTATGAGCGGCACAGACGACCGTCTCTTAGTAACGACAATGGAGTGCGACCGTGCAATTGAGCGATTTGCGGCGAATATTTCAAGCCAGCGCGTAATTCGGAGTAGTGTAATTGGGGGTTCCACTGTACTATGTCTGCCTGTAAAATTATAAAATAATTGATCGAAGCAATTTTTACTTGGAAATAATGAAATACAGTTTTATTTCATACACGTATATGTAGATAGAAATCATATTTAGAAAGATTCAAAAGAAAAATAAACATTATAATTTATGGTTTCAATCAAAAGCGGTGCGTAAGCGTTTTCAAAAATAAGCGCCAAAAATGCGTATACAGCGCATGCGTGCCTAGACGATCCGTCTATAATCTATATAGAGGCAAAAAATGCGTCGGGCTAATTGACAAGAACCATAAAATATGCTTCGTATATACACCAAATACTAAACACCGTAAAAAATTGAATTTTTAAAATTTATAATTAAAAGGTTTACTCTCCAAATCCAGGAAATTTAGACGTACATATATTCTTAAATTTTCTCGCAGTAATATGAATATTTATTTTTAAAAGTTGATTAAATCATCATATTGTTTGTAAATAAACATGGCGTCAAGATAAATAAAATTCAAAGCCATTATAAAACGTCGAATGGCAAATATACATAATATTATTTTATACTGTTCATAATCGGCGTTAATATTTCATTTAATTGTCCTTTGTGTTGTTGGAGAAAAACTGGCGAGCATGCACAGTATAATTTTAATGACCATAAACAATAAATGATTTTATTTTATATATAGTTATAAAATTATTTTTAACACTCAATCATAAATCAAGTGCAGAAAAAGTGAAGTGCTAAACCGGCCGTGAGTTCATAATTTTCATGCAGTAATTTCAGCAATAACAAATTTTATTTCATTGCATTTCAAAAACTTATTAATGAACCAATCGTATATATTATTTTATGTGTTTAGATAGCCATATTGCAAAGGTTTTACTGAGGATGTTTTTTAAGGGAGAGTATATTATGAACGTTTGTTAACTTTGTAATACGATGTATATAATCAGCGATGGGCTGCCAATACGTTAACAAGGGGTTCGCTTAATCTCAAAGCAATTATCGGTGTTCTGGGGAAGGAATGATTTTTTTATCACTGCTATGCAATACTAAAATGAGAAATCGTTTCTTACCTGATTCACTTATAATATGTGAAAATATGCAATTTACCGCAAACTTATCAATCTAAATGGCCAAAAATGTTCTCCTGTATATACTGAAGCTGTCGTAAATAATATAAGTCAGAAATTTCAGTTATATACTAATTTGATCTGAGAATACGGTTTTCTCTTAAATTAACAAGGGGCTCGATGGCATAAGTATAATTTAACAAGGGGATCCCCTCCGAGCCCCCACCAGCCCACCCTTATATATAATATGAATAGTCTATTTTACACATTTATATATACAAATAAACTACATTTTATCGAAATCATATTCAAGTATATTTTTACCAATGCATATGTAATTTTTTTTATCCATGTCGACTCTTTATATGGAGCATACGGCCTCTGAACGGAGGTAGTATATTTTATTGCTCTTCAAACTGTCATTAAAATAAATTTGGCAATTGTGAAATGACCAAAAAAATCATATTATAAACTGGAGTAATATTGAATCACTCTGTGCATTGAACAGGCATAGGTTAGGTTAGGTATTGTGAATGTACATGCCAAATATAATTTCACCGAATATTAGCGAAAATATATTTTTACTAGTGAAAATGTAGACTCACTTAAGTATGTACTATATGAATCAAAAAGAATTGTAAAAAAAGTACCACGAAGAATTTTAGTATAACAGGCGACGAAATAAGAAGTCCTCATACAACATCAATCTACGTAAGGTAGCAGAATGACTTGTTTATGAATAAGATTCAAATACGAAACTTGAGTGATGATTTGATAGAAATGACAAAATAAACAAATTAACACTTAGGTCAATATCGCTCAAAGAAAAATATGTTTATTAGGAGAATGCAGATTATTTAACAGCTTAACGACCGCAATTTTTTTTTATAAAATTTCACCTGGCGAAATAAACTTTTGCAAAAAATTCGCAAAAATTGTAATTTGTTTGGCCAGCAACCTTTGTTTTTTAAAGACTCAAATACACGTCCACAGTCGTTAAGCTGTTAGGGTAAAAAATATCAATATGTTTTAGTTCCACAATTTCCTATTTTAGAAGAACCCCTTCTCACCTTTCCTATCTTTAAAAAAACCGGATGTAGCGAGAGCGGTTAGCTTACAGCTAGTTCTGTTTTAACCCTATCTTTCTATCCCTACTTTATTTGGAAAAAAATATAAATTAATACATAGTTATTGAAACTAGATTATAAAAGAAGACCTTATAAAGTGAATAATGAGGAATTAGTACCCAACAGTTTAATTTCAATACTAGGTAGAAATGTATTCGTTCATCGCGAGCCTTATCAATCAGCTGATTTTTTTTTTCTTGAATTTAAATCCTGTCTAACCACAATTGCAAATAACAATTGAAAAAAGGTTATTAGCCAAGTTAATGATTTCATCAATGAAATTAATATTGCAATTATTAGTACAAGCCGCCTGAGTGGTCGAGTGGTCAACGAGAGCGATTATCTAACCACTAGTCCTGTCCTAGCCCTTTCCATCTATTCCTACTATCTTTGTAAAAAGAGGTTGAGCAACTGAGTAAAAATCAGTTCTTGTTGAAAAAACACTTCTGTTGAGATAAACTCCATTAGAAGTCCATATGTTCATATTGGGAGCGGATATGGTAAAAAAGATATATACATTCTTAAATTTTTGACACGTCAATAATTTACGAATTCAAAGCTTAGGTTACGCGAATAGCTGTATAATAATTTACGAGGAAATCACAAGAATTCCCGTTATAAATAATCGAGTGAGATAAAAGGCGATATCCAATTGGAAGTCGACGGAGAATTCCGACAAGGGCGCGTAACTGTTGCGGCGTTGGGGAAAGTCCCCTCGAATAATTTATTTAATTCTTAGCATGTGTTCGCAATCAATTATTTTTTCTTCGGGGGAAGAAATTTAGTGAGACATCGCTCGGGCCTGAGTGACAGGACACTAACAGCGTATCCCAAAATATAGACATATTATATTATTAATGTCACATTTTTTCTTTCTTTATCTGTTCCCTATGCGGATCATATGGTCAGCACATAGTTCCTCCAAGATTCTCTAACCACCGCCAGTCTTGTTGTTTCCTCCCAGGTAATCACAGCGTCCAGTAGCTCCGCTGAGTACACCCTTTGGATAGTAATCAGTGGTCTTCCACGACGTCGGATCCATCCAGTTCATGGAATAAACAGTGTTCACTATCTTGGGGCATGCGCAGCACATATCCATGTCAGGTCAATCGTCGTTTTTGTTTTATTAGTTTGTATGTAATACGAGGCTGATTAGTCAGCTCTCTTATGTCCAAGTTACTGATAAAGTCAAACATCTATCCGTTTTCAAAGCACATTATACGGTTACTCTGCGTTTTTGTAATGTGCCATGAATCGTAACCGTAAGGCAGCATACTTTAACAAATATCTTATTTATATTGACAGCTTGTATTGTTTACAAGCAATTGTTGCAAGTTTATAAAACTCTAAGAAAACTTAAAAAATATATAAAAGCCTTACAAACGTCTATCGCTCCATACATAAATAAGAAAGATCTAATACATATATATATAAATACTAGCTGTAAGCCCGTTGACCTCAACGGGGGGATTTTTGTTGCATTTTTAAGTAGTCAGAAAATTACAAACCTATTTATTGAATATGCCAGAAATTCTAAAAGTAAAAGAAATATATCTCGGGGCATAATATATCGACAGCCCTGCCCTGCAGTATTTTAATTGTAAATTATTTAATTTTTGGAGTAATGTTTAGGTTTGCTAACAATCATTTTTCGTAGTAGCATAAATCGACCTCGGGGCATATATCGACAGCCCTGCAGTATTTAAATTGTGAATTATTTAATTTATGGAATAATTTTTAAGTTTGCTAACAATCATTTTTCGTAGTAGCAGAAATTTCGTAAATTATTTAATTTTTAGAACAATGTTTAAGTTTGCTAACAACCATTTTTCTGAATTCCCCTGTATCCCTTCATTATATATTTCTGAATTCCCCTGTATCAGACTAGTAACGCTATTTATTTCTGAGAATTGATTCATGTATCCTCCTGTACGTATTGACGGAATACAAATCGAAGGAACTTTGAGGATGATAATTTAAAAACATTTCTAAATCGATTTTCAAACACACTATGATCAGAATACGATTTAAGACCAAAAAGTCACCGTTTTCAGTTATATTATTTCGGAAATTACTTTAAAACTGACAACCGTGCTAATTAACAGGTTGTTACTTAGTTTCAAACGTGTTTCGCCCCATTAATAAACATTTTCAGATTGAGAGTTTTTGCAAAGGATGCTTCAAAACGGAGCGAAACACGTGCTGCACTTTTACCACTCTTTGGTAGAAATGAGCATTTTCAACTGATGAAAACTATTAGTTCTATTTTTAATACATTGACTTTTCATCAAGGTATTGACAGTGTCCACCATAAAAGTTATGTATTTATTTGGGCCTTCAAATTCCATCTTAAAAAACGATGTACATGAATATGTTATTTACAATCAATTAATAACGGAAACAAAATATTATTAATATAAAAAAAGTAGCTTCTTTTCTGAATAAAGAAATTAATTTGCGGTGCGTGTATTCATTTTAAAAATTCCAGGACAACCTGTATTGTGAGTATATTGAAAATCCCTTCAAAGATAGATATATGGCGAATGTTAAATCTATTACCGAAATAGATTTGAAGGGGGATGACTACTTCAAGTTATCGTGAGCTTTCAATTAGAACTAGATATTTGCGATGATCAACAATCGATTTGTAAACTTATTAATTTCTGTATATTATTAAAGAGAACAAGCGAATTCTTTAATGGCTGATGAAGATAATTGCATACTCAATCCAGTTGATTTACTATGACGGTTAATGGTTAAGTTAAATTGGAGACTGATCTTAACCCTTTCTTAACTATGATGTGTAAATAGTACACATAACTTCTAACCATTTACATTTCTCTGTATATATAATAAATACTCGGCCTAAAATTCAGGTTTTCCTCCCTTATACATTTACGCATTGAGTAATGCAATAATATAAATATTGTAGTAGTGTTATATAATTGTCATGATTAACTCCCGGAGCGCGTGCTTTTTTTTTGCATAGTAAGGAAAGGGTTAAAGAAACTCTTACCTGAGATATTATGAAACACAATAATACCGTGAAAATCGTCTTAGTTTTTCCCGTAACGTGATGAATGTCTTACCTGTAAAAAAAAACAAAAACATAAATAAGAAAATGATTTAACTACATATATATGTATACTTTCCACGATAAATCCAGTTTCTACTTTTATTGTCGGTTGCCAAATATATTTAAAATCCAATTATATTCGATGTTATAAAATATGTTTTGTTTGAACACAATGGCTCCCAAAAACTGGTAGATTTTGTAATCGAATAATAAATTTCTGTTCCGAGGCATATATGTTTGTAATGTATAATATTCTTTTTCATCACCGATACCAAAAATGGCGAGTAGCGAGATCGTACGCTTATCACTAGGGTATAGGTTCCCAAACTTTTTCGGGTGGCGACCACTTTTTATAAAAGCCATGTGACCCACGGCCCCAAAGTTATTGAAAAGGGCATTTTTTCAATAAGGTAATTTTAGTTGACGGTATTTTTAGTTTTGTTGTTCAAATCCAAAATCGAAAAAAGTTGGCAAACCCCAGAAAACCCGTCGCGACCCATAGGTTATAGAAAACTACCTTTTCAGAATCCACTTTTTCATGTTTTGATATGAAATCATTTCAGTTAGAGAGAAAATTAATATGCAATCTGCATTATATTATATATTGCAAAAAGCAATATACTCAATCGTTAAGAGGAATGAAATGAGAACATCAAACAGTGTTTTACCCATAAAAGAATAAGGCTTACTGGGCGGTCAGGATTTGAGAATTATTTCTGACTTAACATAACATACCGGTATAGGTATGTTTGCCGACAAGTATTTAAGTTCCCTAATGGACATTTAGTTCACTAGTATACACATTTAATTTTGTTCATTATATATACTTGAGCACAAATTTAATATTGTTCATTTACCTTCATAAATAAATAAGTGTTTATTTTTTTACATACGCATTGAAGATGGTATTGTGTGTTCAGTGAAACACGGGCTATTGCAAAATAATGAAGTGAAGTATGTAATATTTGTATGTTAATAAATTGTCTATAAAAAAAGATGTGGATTTAAACTACAATACTTTACAGCTATTCAATGTCACCATAACCCAGTGGTCACGTTAAGGTCACTGTCAATACTTGGTGGAAAGGCATTTTGTTAAGAAAAACGCAATATTCCTAACAGGTTACTGCCTTCTTCATAGGTAAGCGCAGTACAGATAAAAGAAATATTCGGATCATTATATCACAATCACTATTACCCACGTTTTTTTATTAAAAATAAATGAACACAAAGAAAATCGAAAGTAATTTGAAAAACAAAACAGTAGGCAGCTTTTTCATGTTTTTTTAAGAAACTTCATATATGTTTATCTTTGACATTAGCAATTTTACGAGAGCCATATATCAAGCACTGACTATTAACGAGAAAATCTGACCACATAACATAATGATTAATTTGCTTCCTTCATATCCATTAAATTTGTATTTAAAAACGATCTCGGTGCAATAATATGAACAATAAACGCAATTATTACAACCCGCCATCTGTGCAGGATACCCTTCTATCATACCACAATGTAGAAGGATTCTGTAAGTACAGAACCTCCAGGACAGAACAGCTTCCAGCCGTAATTGAGTTATCCTTCAAGATAACGACTGACAGTCTCTTCTGCCCACACGTCAATTTTGATGCAAAATATTCCTTCAATATTATTATTTATTGCGCACTTTAGTAGCGTTGACATTTTATGATCCTGAGTACGCGCCTGTGTTTATTTCGTTAAACTTTCACAAACAAAACTTCTCTCATATGTTGACTGCAAAATAAAATGCATTTTTGTTTACTAATTAAGATTATTTACAAACTTTAAATGAATTCGGCCGTATACTGTGTATAGAAGAAAGAAAAATGTCCTTACATCCACTTTGTAATTTTTTAAGTTAAGAATTAGAATCCGATAGTTTTATCTGAAGATGTTATTTAAAACAGCAAACCACGTGTTTGTTACACAACCAGTCAATTTTAATTTTTTATTATACTATTTTTACAATCTTATTCCCTGCTTTTTAAATACGCAGTTATTGCGAGAAGCTCATGTCGTTATATTATTATAAAGATTTCAGCCCCTACTAATGTGGTTACTTTTATGGTGTTCACTGTCAATACTTGGTGGAATGGCATTATATTAATAAAAACACAATAATCCTTTGTACTTCATTCCACTTTATTTAATATGTCAGGACCGGTTTCGCTCATTACGAGCATCGTCAACTGATAAGAAATATAATTTAACAGTGCTATTTATACAAAAATGAAAAGTTATAAACAACAATTGGCATTGAAAAGAAAATACCAATTACATTAAAAGTGATTCTAAAATAGCACAAAATTAAAATGTTTAACACATCTAACATATAATTAAAAAGTCATCTCAGATTAATAAATTTAGAATGGGAATTGAAAGTAATTACAAACATAATTAAAAATGGCATTATAATAAAAAAAAAAAAACATTTTTAGTAATTTTTACACATAAAATTTATCTGATCAGGACCGGTTTCACTCATCGCGAGCATTATAAACTGATAAGAAAAGTATATAAACAGTGCTATTTATACAAATTAAATTTAAATAAAAGGTGTAAGCAACTATGAATTCAATTCAATTTGTATAAATAGCAGTTTATATATTTTTCTTATCAGTTGATAATGCTCGCGATGAGCGAAACCGGTCCTGATCAAATGAATTTTATGTGGAAAAAGTACTAAAAATCTTTTATTATTTTTATTTTAAGGTGGTTACTTAAAAATTCATTTAATGATACAATTATATAAAAGGTTATGTTTAATTAATGTGAACAAAGATTAAATTTGAATCGTTCAAATTATGTACACTACCACAGATTTTGTCACTAACGACCCGGGTTTCGCCTTTCGGCATCTTCAGGCGTTCAAGTGCACGGATGAACTTGAACTGACAGTTAGTGACAAAATCTGTGGGAGTGTACATAATTTTAACGATTCAAATTTAATATTGAAATTCCACCAAGCACCTTCAGTCGAAATCTTAAATTATATGAACAAAGATTCTTTTAATTTAATTTTTGACGATGGTGTAATATCGAAATAGGTATCATATAAAATTAAATTTGAATCGTTCAAATTATGATTCAAATTAAATATTGAAATTCCACCAAGCACATTCAGTCGACATATTAAAAAAAGGTATCATATAATTTTTGCGGTACGGTAGAATACTTTTTTTTTTTTTTTTAATTTTACGGTAATATATTAACGATCTGTTAAAATCAACCAATATAATTAATATAAACTTCGGTATTTATGAAGAAACCAAATTGTTCATTTTAAATTTGACAAGTAGTACAAATAAATATGAATTCCTCGCAAAGAGATAAATGATGGAGCCATGGAATGAGGACGATCATTCAAATCGGGCGGCATGGAGGTAATTAGTGCTTCAGTATGAATTCGCAAACACACCCCTCTGTAATTATTAAAGGCGTGAAGGAAAATAGCCATTCAACTCCCCCCTAATGAGGAATTTTAGAATTCGCGGACCGCACTGGAAGAAGGTTATTATATATACATTGCACATATTCAGTTTCACACCGTAAGCTTTAAGTATACAGTAAAATCCCCATTTACACTAAAGTCGGGACAGTGTAATTCGGGGTAGTGTAATTGGGGCTGTAAATCTCATACAAAATTAGGGATTTAGTTTTTTCCGCAAAAAAATGAAAAAAAAATATTGACGAAATATTTCGTTACCAAGTGATAAAATGCAAAGCGCGCCAAAATCACACACATATACGCTATACGTGTTTAGCCTGGCACGTATTGAATACACAGACGCTAGCCTATATTTGACTGTATGCTCGGCACAAACGACCGTCTCCAAGTAACGACAGTGGAATGCGACCGTGCAATTGGGGGATTTGCGTCAAATATTTCAAGCCAGCGCGTAATTCGGGGTAGTGTAATTGGGGGTTCCACTGTATATACATAAATGTTTACGTATATTGTACTGAAAATCCCCAT
This sequence comes from Himalopsyche anomala, assembly GCA_031772345.1. NCBI lineage: Eukaryota > Metazoa > Arthropoda > Insecta > Trichoptera > Rhyacophilidae > Himalopsyche > Himalopsyche anomala. The sequence goes on from CM062838.1 coordinate 11,765,009, forward strand.
ATCCTTATAATAATTATTATCAATCGATTTAATATTAATTTCAAATCATGTTTCTTGTTTATTGTCAAGCTATACATCGGATAACAAAGTTTTTTTTATAAATATGATTACCAGAACATTTATGGATTAAGTCGTTTTACTGCAATTTAGCATTTGACGCTGATGCCGTGTAAGTAGTGTTCCGAGTTCGTCGATTTATTTACTAACACACAGACCTCGTAATTTAATAATAGTCATAAAACATCTGATGCCGTTATCGTAAAAATATTGGGTATCGCTAAAAAATCGCTCTTGCTATTTTGTTGTTACTTTTCGGGTAAAAAAGACGACTCCAGCTTAAAATAAAACTGACTCCGACTCCGAATTGATTTTTTCATACATTTCCGTATAACTAATATAGCTATATAACTTTAGTTAATTTTAGTAACTATCTATTTAAGTAGATGTCACTTATAAATATGATGAATAGAGTAAAAAAAAATCAATATCCTTAAATTATTTTTCTCCGATGTAAGACGGACTCTGACTCCACAGCCCTGAAAATACAATTAAATATTGATATGCTTACTACAGTTTTGTACTGTTTTAATAAATGAACCTCCAATCATTAAGGCGGTATGGTTCTGAAAGAAAAACCAAGTACGTAAAACTTTGTATGAAAAAAAAAACTAAATACAAAATTAGTTTACGAAGCAAGTTTGCTTATAAACATTAGCCGACTTAAACCAAGTCTCACGGGGTAATTTAAATGAGAGGAAGATGAATCGAAGTGCAATTTAACGTTTAGCAAAATAAATGAATGCATAATACGAGATAGTTCGTGAATGCAATATGCAGCGTAAATACTTGTTTTCAACCACTATATTGTACATAACGTCTTCTGAAATACAAAAGGGCGTAATTCTTACTTTTTATGCATATCACAAAATACTCATTAAGTCTACATGATTAAAGCTGTTAATGCTAAATAACATTATCATTATAGAATTTCCGACAAGTACAAATGAGTAATACCATATAAAATGACTTTTCGTTACATTCAAATTAAATGACGAAAAAAAAAAGAGACAAGCATCTTAATTTCTTTACAAATGAACAAAAATAATTTCACTCAATAAGACTTGCATTAAAAATGAAATCAGATGGTAAAGAAAATCAGAAATTGATTTTAAAATCAATTTAAGATCATGCATGGATGAATGTGATGACTAAATTACCTCTCACCGAGAATGAGTAGCTAACTGCAAGTCCTTGCCTACTAGATTAACGGGTTCATTGCACAGTGGTTAACGTTGTTGGCTACCATGCCATATCTCATAGGTTCGAATACCAGTACGAACGGCATTTTTCTATTTTCGGTTCGAAGGCATGAATGTTTGTGATGTCTGAAAATTATCTCCACCATTCCAATCCTAAACTAAGGATGTGTATCGAGGGTGATTAGCCAAACACAAGTCATGTCTTAGTCTTGCCCTTTCTGTCCATACTCTATTCGAAAAGAAATTAAAGTTTGAGCAACTGAGAAATAGGCAGTCCTCGTAGAAAAAACTTCTGTTGAGATTACCACAGTAGGAAACCATAAACTCCACATTAGGAGTGGACATGGATTGAAAAAATAAAATAATAATACGGAGATCTCGTGGAACATTTTTTTGTAGAGATAAGCTATTTTGCTGTTCCCCATTTGCCCATTAGCCCATTTGCTGTTCATTGGGAGCGGTCATTAATAAATATTTTGATATCGACACAGTAAGAATTAAAAATCACGAAATTTCACTTTTGTACACCAATTGGTTTACAAATGAGTTATTTTCTTTTGCCCAAAACTGCTATGAAAACCACGACATTTAACCTTCTAACATGACAATTGAATGACTTTTTTCCTATGAATATATGTATATAATTAATTCTTGAAGCATACAGTGGAACCCCCAATTACACTACCCCGAACTACGCACTGGTTTGAAATATTTGCCGCAAATCCTCCAATTGCACGGTCGCATTCCATTGTCGTTACTAAGAGACGGTCGTCTGTGCCGCGCATACAGTCAAATTTTGGCTAGCGTTTGTGTATTCAACACGTGCCCGGTTATACACGCATAGCTGAGTGTCCGTCTCTGTGTGCGGGATATTTACTACTACAAAAACTAAATATTTAGACCATAATTATTTTTTGCAAAACTAAGGGAAATCTTAGTTTCCCAATTACACTACCCCCAATTACACGGTCCCGACTATAGTGTAAATGGGGGTTTTACTGTATATGTATATGCTCACAGACACTACTGTGTTGAGTTAAAAGTACGCCTGTACTCCGTTACAGAAGAATTGCGCCGACATATATGTACGTCCATACTCCTGAATAGCTAACCAGTATATTGCGAGACAGTATGGCACAAACGCAATAGAATCTCATCTGACGTTCACTCTCTGAATCGCAATAAATTCTTAATAATGCCGTCAAAAACGTATGGTCAGGAATCAAAAATATCTCCCGCATCGTATATACTAGGGCTGGTCGTTATTCGAAAAATGGTTTTAAAAACCCGGTTTTTTTCATCTTGGTAGGTAGCTCGGCTTAAAATACTTTAATTAATATACAATTTTAATTTAAGATTTCGACTGATGGTGCTTGGTGAAATTTCAATATTTAATTTGAATCGTTAAATTTGTTTTCACTTACGACACGGGTTCAGTCAACTCCGTTCATCCGTGCACTTCAACGCCCGAAGATGCTAAAAGCGAAACCTTGGTCGTTAGCGACAAAACTCTAAGGAATGTACAAAATATTAAAAATTAAAAATAATATAATTTTAGTTATTATTCTATTAAAAACGTTAGTATTTTTACTCGAAACTGCCTTGGTTATAAATAAAACATGATAAAATATTTTTTTTAAATAACCAATACACAGGAAAGTATTGCGTTAATAATCTTATATTTACTTTTATTAGAGCAGTGCTTTCCATCCTGGGGTCCGTGAAAATTTTCATTCTTTCAACATTCTTTGTAATAAAATATGAACATGTGAATTAAAAAAAAAATCGGGTGTCCGCAAATTATTGTTTTCAGATTTAGGGGTCCGTGGCATGAAAAAGGTTGGGAATTATTGTATTAGAGTACGAATATTTAGTGCGCCTCTGAATAGGAACACCAAATTAACATAAGTAATAAGGTAAAAAAAAAAAAAAAAATATTTTAGTTATGCAAACATTATTTTATATATCGACTATCGCAAGGAAAAAGGACGTAACCCACAGTTTTTTCAAAACAGGTTTTTTTCGATAATCACAATGTATCAAACTTGATACAAGTTCTATCAAAAGGATGAAAGCTGCAAATGCCGAATTAGTATCTAAATTTAGCTTTTAAGTTTGAAAAAGATGACCTTGTAAAAAATTAAAACCAAGAAAAAAGACTGAAATAAAAGTTTTTCCTAGAAAATTACTTTAATTAACATTAGATTATGTCAATTAAACACCAGTTTAGAAGTGTCCGTCCACTTCAAGGCTGTGTATAGTTCATAATTTGCATATGGCCTAAAATCATCAAAACACGTTTTTTGCGCATCCTGTAAAATTTGACATTTGTGGGTTACGTCCTTTTTCCTTTCCAAAGTCGATATAGTTGATAACTAATTTTGCGCATGCTTTCGTCATATTATTTCACCTTATTACAATGGAGTTCTGTCAAGTAAATGTCAATTCAATCAATAAATTTCAGTAGCTGTTTTTAAACACTATTTAAAATAAATAACCAACGTTTGAAAAAGAGGATTGTCTTTTATTTAAAACTTCGAAACACGGTTTTAGATATTGGAATTAGAAAATCGGTTTTTTCAATAGTCCGGTTATATACGAGCCCTAGTACGTACGTTTAACGATCATAAGAGAATTGAATGCGGCATAACGAGAGGCGGACATCTTGATTATTTGTGTTGGGATACTAATAATAAAATTGATATAAAGAGCGGCGAGATGAACGCTGAGTATGGTTCAAACAGACCGAGACACCTGTCGATTGTAATAATATTTTATTCGTATATAACGAGGATATTAACAAAGCAATGAACGCGATCTTTGATATTATTAATGTATATTTTTACAGCGAAACTTGGCCACAATAAATTATAGCGGCTGACGTATTCAAATTGTCTGCACACGCCAAAAGAATAAGTGCATTGGAAATGTATACTCACTTTGAAGACATTGCTGTATTTAAAAAACCTATAACTCTATACTAAAAATACTTCTAATATGCATATACTTGCGCAAATTCGTCTGGAAAAATACTACGCAGTACGCACGTGACATTTAATCCTCCAAGGACGAGCGTGACCATATGGTCACAGTAAACACCGTTGTCTATTCATCTTTTTTCTACCTGAATATCGTTGCTTTCACTCATATTTGGTTAAGTAGGGTACAGACTTTAGTTAGTCATCAGCCACATAAAGCACATGCCATTTTTTGAATTTCCGTTTTTTATGGACTTTTAGAAACTGTTATCAAACCATCAAATCACAGTTCTTTTGCTAATATATTTGTATTGAAATTATGTTGATCTAAAAAAGTCAAATTCTAAATATTTTAAAAAATTTCACGTGTTCTATTAAAATATTTAACCACTTTGATCCCAAGCGGACACAGGTGTCTATACTGAGTCAATATAGATTTTTAAAATATCGAATTCGAGTTTTTATTAGGCAAAATTATTCTAAATATTTTTAAATATTTCAACCCCGAATGTTTGCGTGCCCATACGGTCACGTCGTCCTTACTACTGTCCGTACACAATATTACACGATAATAAAAGTATGAGCATGACCATATAGTCATGCGGGGTTTCTGTACAACGACTTTGCGTTTTTTTTTAATTATTGTTACGAATAAAAGTTATCCGTTACTTTCAATATGGCTTAAAAATATTATTTTTTTATCGAAAAAATGCTCTCGTCTCTGGGGGTTAACTTTACCAAATTCGTTTTCCCGCAGATATTTCGTCAGAAAAGAATGGTCAGTCAATGATCTCTTCTATCGTTTTCACGAATCAATCGTGCTTTATCTATAATATTGTACAATATTAAAGATGAGTTACAAAACATGGACAAATTTCAATTGAATCAATCATGAAATTGCAAAATAATCTTTTTCTACTAAGAATAATTCTGACCTCAATTTTTTACGTTATTCCGCATTCGACATTTTATTCATTTGGACCTTCATAAACGGTAGAGCAAGAATTTTATTTATTTCATTATAATACATGCCAACATTGACAACGCAAGTATCTGCGCTTTTAGATTAATTTATTGTTTTGTTAGCATGTCTAAATTTAATATCAAATATAAATTTTTGATTTTAAAAACATATATACTTATTGAAGTTTGTTAAAGAGGTCTTAATTTAGTACAAAACGTGAGGACGTATACACAGTAGCAAATGGATTACGTTATTACTATACGAATAAACACACTAATAAAACCAAGTGTCCAAGTACAATAGCTTTCATTCATAATCGTAAAAAATACTACAAAGACGGGGGGAGGAGGGATGAAATGCTCGTCAGTAAATCATTAAGCCATGTTTGTTGTTCTTAAGTCGAAAGCTCGAAACGCCTCACTTTGATTCCTCAGAAGACAACACGTGTTTCGTGTAGAAAAAGCACTTTGCGCTCTTATAAAAGCTCCGGCGACCGGCAATAAAATCAGCTTGGAGAGCTTTTGCGATGCCGACAAAAGCTAAGGCATTGAAGTCGATGCTGACTTGCCCACGAGAAGAATCCAGCAACTCCATATTTCATTATTAAAGAGAATAATTATTTAATTGGTAAAATAAAAAGTGTCAAAGAGTGTACTGAAAAATTCACGCTGTTTGAAAAAATTTACTAATTCCAATTTTATATACAGTGAAACACCGATTCTTCATTTGGCTGGGACTATTAAAAATAAACGATCCATGCGGGAAAACGAACAATGCGAGAACTGTAAATCGGGGTTCCACTGTACTACATATACACTTTTAAGTTATTCTCGCTGTTAAAATTCCTGGCATTAAATTGAAAAATGAAAACACTTTTTTGTATAAACTCCACATTATTTAAATTTGAATCGTTCAAACTATGTACATTCTCACAGATTTTGTCTCAGTGATACATTTATTTATTATATAAACACGAAACATTAATTTACTAAGCGTCAGTTCAAGTTCATCCGTGCACTTGAACGCCTGAAGATGCCGAAAGGCGAAACCCGGGTCGTTGGTGACAAAATCTGTGAGAATGTACATAGTTTGAACGATTCAAATTTAATATTGAAATTCCACCAAGCACCTTCAGTCGAAATCTTAAATTATATCCACATTATTTATTAAATTCCATGACCGTATCATCTTGTAATTTTCAATATGATGATTTTAATGAATAATGTGGAATTGGTTCAATAAAACGTATAATTCTTTTTTTACACGGTTTCTAAATCGTATGGTCTAATGTAATGTAACTTCATTTTAATTTCTCTGTGAACACTTCATTTTTCTACACGGCTCTTTCGAATGGAACGTACCCCGTGCAAAAAAAAAACAGATTGGGTTGACTTTATTTTCAGTGTGTCAAAATTTGTAATATATTTTTTTTTATGAAATCTTATTGTAGGCCATATTAGCGTTTCCTTCAATCAATTACATGTAAGTATTTTTGCTGACGTAATTGAAAAGTAAATATTTCTTAAATCAAGTTGCAATGGTATGCTGATGGAACAAGCTGTCACGGCGACAATTTTCTTATTGATTCGTAACGTGACATTTGATACATACACGGGGCATAAATATTTTATTGAACACTTTGATATTTTAAAATATATTATAAAGAATGCAGACAAAAGATTTGCAGGGTCGAATTAAAAAAGAAAAATATATGTTTTCACGGTTAAGGAATAAATTATACCATCAATAGATTTGGCGAAGTTGATCCCGATTGTCATAAAGAAGTTTTCACTGTTGAAAATTCTCTTATTTTTTAATTCGTTCAGCAACTAAGTGACTTGATTCTACAATTACAATAAAAGCGTTGCTCGCCAACAAACGAACTTATCTAACAGGAGTCAATCGTCATACCTTTATAGAACTATCAAAATCGTTACAAATCACTTTCTTTTTCCAATCTAACAATAACAGCCGGATTAAATAAAAAAAAAAACATGACTTCCCAATAATCCAACTAACAGGCCCAGTAATCTCCTTTTTGTAAATTCAAATTTTTGATTGTACTCATAGAAATCAATAAAAATTATAACCGTTCTCAAATGTACAGGAATATTTTCATTATAACGATAAATTTTCAACAGTAAAATTTACGATTTCTCAAACCGATAATACGCTATATACAACATTTTATATCATTCCATACCATGCACATATCACAATATAAATGTTATAATAATAGGTAAAATCAGGGCTGTGATGTCGGAGTTGCAGTCGAGGAGTCGCGGTATTTTGGCCAGAGTCTGAGTCGGAGTCGTGAAAATGAGCGGCTCGATTTTTTGTTTTTGAAATATATCTTTAAAAATGTGTATTTAAACAAAATAGTCAAATTTGAATCATTCAAATTATGTACACTCCCACAGATTTTGTCACTAACGACCCGGGTTTCGCCTTTCGGCATCTTCAGGCGTTCAAGCGCACGGATGAACTTGAACTGACGCTTAGTAAATGGATGTTTCGTGTTTATATATTAAATAACGAAACCCGGGTCGTTAGTGACAAAATCTGTGGGAGTGTACATAATTTGAATGATTCAAATTTAATATTGAAATTCCACCAAGCACCTTCAGTCGAAATCTTAAAATAGTCAAAAGTGTTTTTATGTTTGGCTGAGTAAAGATGATCTGATGGTATACTATATGTATATAAGTTAAAATGAAATTATAGAAAAATTTCCTCGGAGTCGGAGTCGTCAATTATTTTAAAGCTGGAATAGGAGTCGTCTTTTTTTCACGCGACTCCACAGCCCTGGGTAAAATACCCAATTAGCAATTCAACCAATAAAAACGTCAATACAATGTAGCATTTCTAATGCAGAATGTATTTCTGATATAAAGAGTCGAATGCAAGATGAATTTTTATTACTACAGTATTCATTAAAATTATGATATACGAGTATAAAAGTAGCGTTTCCCAATCTTTATTTATCCGCTTGAATACCGCACAAATAAATCATTAATATGTCCCAAAGATACTGCGTGTTTTTGAGAAAAATATTTTTTCCTAATATACACTCGAATTCGATATTTTAAAAACCTATATTTACTCGGTATAGATAGGACTACACATATTCATCAAAATATTGCTTATATTCTATTCAGTATAATAATAAAATTTGCTTATATATATATATATTCAGTATAGATAAGACTACCAAGTATTTACCGTAGTACCGCTTGGTATTCAAGTGGTTAAACCTCTATAATGTATGTACATTGGTTATTTAACCACTTGGATCCCAAGCGGACACAGGTGTCCGGAACATATGCAAGCGAACACGGATGTCCAAGACATTTAAAAAAATCAAATACTTGGTATTCTAATAGAATATAAGCAATATTTTGATGAATATGTGTAGTTCTATCTATACTGAGTCAATATAGGTTTTTAAAATATCGAATTAGAGTGTATATTAGGCAAAATTATTTTTCTCAAAAACACGCAGTATCTCTAGGACATGAACTGACGCTTGGTAAATAGAAATATCGACTGTGGAAAGTAAAAAGGACATAATCCACATTTAACAAATTTTACAGGAGACAAAAAACGTATTTTGATGATTTTGGGCCAAAGACAAATCATTAAATATACACAACTTAAAGTGCATGGAGACTGATAATCTGGTCTTAAATTGACTTTATCTAATATTATTTTCATCCGGTTTCTCTCATGACGAACATTATCAACGCTAGATAATGCTGATAATTGATTCATTTTTCAGTCCATTTATGAATTTCTGTTCGAAGACATGGATGTATGTGATGTCTTGAACTTTCCCCTCCTATCCACCTTATCCTTAAAACGGAGCGTAGCGATAGTGATTATCTAACCAATAGTCCTGTCCTAGCCCTAGCCCTCTATTCCTTATGTTTGGAAATAAAGAGGTTGAGACACCTTTGTTAAGATAAATTCTATAAGTAGTCCATATGCTCATGACATGGCCAAGTTAATGTCAATTCAAGCAATATATGCATAGCTATCAACATATAACATATAAAAACTGTAGAACTGAAATACTTTCATATGTTTACCCTATTAAAATGGAGTTCTACCAAGTCAATGCCAAATCAATTAATATGCATAGTCTTTTAGAGAATAAGACTTATAAGACACTTCCTCGTGAAGTTTGTCACAAATTATGTGAATTAAGTTTCAATTAAATGTTAACGTTGACAAGCCACTGCTTTAAATACGTATGCAAAACATTCACCAACCGTATGGCAACGATAAACACATCTCACACTTTCATAAACCAAACATCAAAACAATTTCTATGATACATAATGTAGCCTTATCATAAAGGTACAAGTCGATTCATCCCGTTCGCATAACGTCTTGGTTTCAATGCCAACAATGGTGCAACAATGTACGATCTGAACTCGTCCAAAGAGCATTGTTATTTTAATGCAATTTTTTAGATGCACTCTCTCAAAGGGAAACAGATAAAATAGTAACCATAAATATCTGATGGGTCGATATGTGAGGGTACTTTGTAGTCTTGTGCACGGGGTGACCAAGAGATTGTTGTTTTAGGATCTCTATATCAAATTTGAAGCTCATCTTAAACATTTTCGCCTTTCAACACCTCTCTGTGTACAAGTGCACTTGAACTGACGCTTATTTTATTGTTTTATCCTGCATATCGACTGTGGAAAGGAAAAAAGACGTAACCCACACATGAACATGTTTACATTAGACACAAAATACGGTTTTTTGGGCCAAAGGCAAATTATGAAATATGCACAACCTTGATGTGCACGGAGACTGATAAACTGGTTTTTAATTGACTTTATATGATATTAATTTAAAATATATTTAAAAAAAGACCTTTTTTTAACGTATTTATTCCTAATTGCAATTGTCCTTCTTTTATTAATAACTTATAAGCTAAATTTAGATATTAATTCGGTGTTTTCAGATTACCTCATTTTGATAGAACGTGTATAAAGTTGTATCATTGTGATTATCGAAAAAAACTGTGAGTTACGTCCTTTTTCCTTTCCACAGTCGATATATAATTATTATCACCAAGATAAAAAAAAATGATTGGACGATTAATTTGTTTATCCACATGTACTACAAACTGTAACACGTGTTTCGCCTCTTTAAAAATCAATGTATGGTTTATTATAATAAAAAATAAAAATAATAAAAGATTTTAAGTACTTTTTCCACTTAAAAATTATTTGATCAGAACCGGTTTCGCTCCTCACGAGCATTATCAACTGATAAGGAAAAAAAATAAACAGTGCTATTTATACAAGTTAAATTGAAATAAAAAGGTGTAAGCAATTACTAACAATTAAAAGGATTTACAAATAACATTATAATTACACAAAATTAAAATGCTTAACACCTATAACATACAATTAAAAAATCATCAATAAATATAAGTGGCAAATGATGTCAATTATGTATATATAGTTTATTAGTAAACATGACGACGTTACTTCTTCCAGCAGTGAAATACGTGCCACAGTTTGTAACACAACAATGTGGAGTAACAAATTTATCAAATTTCATATTAAATTAAGTTTAAAAGTTATTGATGGCGATCTGGATTATAGTTTAAAAAAATAACGACTCGACACAAACAACGATGAGCAAAACGGGGCCTGATATATAATAAATAACGTGGAATAAGAAGTTTTTTTTTTGTATTGTTTTCAAGAAAGACAGTTGGTCACCCTGCGATCATAAGTATATGAATTGAGCGCAATTTAAAATGATTTAAATACATATGTTATGACGGTTATCGGCGAAATGCTAAATGATAACCTTCACTGATTTATGTATTCTTGAGAGATATTGTGACGTCATAGCACTGGTACTCAATCTTTTTTTCGCAAAACAATATGTATGTAAAATACAAATACATCAGAACAATAACCGTGAGGATATCGCCACATCAATGCAACTGTAAAGACAATCCGAAAATCTGACAGTTTAGTGTTTGGCGAAATCTACTTACCTGTTTCCAAATTAAAATTATTAAAATTAAAGTATCACAACTAAGCTTGAAGCAGTTCTTTCCAGCGGTGGGCTGCCAATACGTTAACAAGGGGCTCGCTTAATCTCAAAGCAATTTTTAGTGTTCTGGGGAAGGAGTGATTTTTTTATCACTCCTATGCAATTATATGCAATATTTAAATAAGCAATCGATTGTTACTTAATACACTTGTATATATAATATGAAATTTACCGTTAAATTATCAATGTAAATACCAAAAATGTACTACTGTGGATATTGAAGCTGTCGTAAATAATATATATGTCAGAAATTGCAGTTATGTACTAATCTGATAATACGGCTTTCTACTAAATTAACAAGAAGCTCGCCAGCATTGGCAAAATTTAACAAGGGGAACATTGCCAAAATTTAACAAAATTTAACCCCTCCAGCCCACCCCTAGTTTCTCTGTGACATGACCATAACTGTTTATAAGTTTAAAAAATATTCAATCATATTAATAAATTGTAACGTCTCAATTTCGTCCCAAAAAAAAACGGTTTTTTACACGGTTTTAAGGCTATTTTACTTGAAACGCTTTGTATGTTCTGTATAAAAAAGGATTGAGTGTACTTGAAATCATTTTTTTCTTTGCGGCCCGAACCCACGATAGTTTGTTTTATGCGGCCCGCTAGAAGGTAAAGGTTGTACATCACTGCTTTAGTACCTTCTATATCACTAAAAAATATTCTTATTTTGTCCGGGACAATTATCTAACCAAAATGCACATTCTTAGACATTCCTTTTTCATGTGATATACAACTATCAACTTCATTAGAACCTGTTTTCGTAACCACGCATTCATTTGAACTTGTGAAAGCCAAGGTAAATAATTATATCTTTCAACTTTCTACATTATTAACTCAGAATGTCAAATTTTCGACTTGAACTAGTCTAAAACCAGATGTGCGATATGCTTAACGGTTAAAAAATAACATTATTGGTAATTGATTCACTGTTCTGGCCGAACTTGTACGATGAACTACTAGTATAAAAGATTAATAGTTCTGAGTAAACAACAAATAAAAAAAAATTGCTTTAAAACCTCTAGCATTGATATTTAATGTTTCAAAGCTAATTATAATATTAAAATATAGATGCATCAATGCCGAACTGACGCAAAAAAGGTATTAACACCTTCATGTCCATGATGCAATCGTAAATAGTTGAACCATTAAATCATTCAATATTTCTCTTGATATTGTCAATAAGTATTCATCATTTTAGGTATTCTAGCATATATACATTTTTAAAATATTTTTTAGCTTCTAACTTAGGTTTAAATACTGTCAATTAACAGTGAAACTGAGATGCCATCATGGCAGGGAACGTGATTTTTTTATGATGGCATGTTACGGGTTAAAATTAATATACAGCTACAACTGCCTGTCTTTAAAACAGCATTCATAATAATTATTTATATAAATACATGCTTTTTTTTTGAGAAACTGGTATGATCAATGCACCAAGTGAGTTATTCCAGACAAAAAAATCTTCGTGTACGAATGATTAACTCATTTTGGTCAAATTTGAATTATTTTTATAAAACCAGAAGATGCCGAAAGGCGAAGCCCGGGGTCGTAATCGACAAAATTTATGGAAGTGTACAGAATAAAAATAATTCAAATTTAACATTAAATTTCCATTAAGTACCTTCAGTCAAAATTCTAAATCATTTTGATCAGTTTGCCACCTACCAACTGCTGCTAGAATGATGACGATTGGTACGTATGTGGAACTCCTTAGTTCCTGGTGATAAAGACAAAAGAGGACTTTCGTAAAGTATCCTGGATTAAGCATCGTGATTTATTTAACAATATGATAACTCGCGTCTAATTTATTTACGTTAGATGTCATCTCCAACCTACAAAGTCATTTAAACGGTGTCTCACGCAGGTCCTCTGAAGTATTGTCCGCTGATGTCCCGATCAACATTGTATAAAAGAATTCCTTTACAAATAATATTATAAAGAATAATATAAGTATTAAAAAAATAGCTCTATACGTTCCTTTTCATCAAATTCTTACGCACGCGTCACCACTCTGCAGCCTCGTATACCATTGATTCTCAAACATTTATAAATATTAAATTCATATTTTAAGATTTCGACTGAAGGTGCTTGGTGGAATTTCAATATTAAATTTGAATCGTTCAAATTATGTACACTCCCACAGATCCCAGAAACCCGGGTCGTTAGTGACAAAATCTGTGGGAGTGTAGATAATTTGAACGATTCAAATTTAAATTCATATTGTTAAAAATGAACCCTTTTCTAGTAATTCTACAATATTTATTTTAATATAAAATAACTTAGATTATGTGACACGTGTTTCGACTTTTTCAGAAACATTCTCAGACAATCTTACTTTCACAAATGCTTGTTTAAGTACTAATGATTTTAATTTTACTACTCTGATATATTATAAAAATAAAAATGGGAGGCAAGGAGGGGATGATGGAAAAACAAACAAACAATAATGATACTAGAAATGACAGTAACGTAAATGTCTTTAAAAATACGAGTCTTGATTAGTTACTAATTGTCTGTAAAAATGTAACACATATATTATTTAAGCACCCTATAAAAAGATGAATACTGGATTGTTTTTCTTTTAATTTCTTATACGGAGTGTTTCCGAATAAAAATTAAAACGTTCGCGCCACAGTTTATAAAGCGTAATTACAAGTTTGTCTAAAGATAATATGAAAGAAAAATACACATCTATTCAAAAACTTACAACGCTTTATCATAACTAACAGGGTGCTTCAAATGTATTGCATTGAATATTATTTAAAAAAGCAAAACATTTCTATATATATACGAATGACTTTTGAACTTAGCGATTTGAAGCGACTGCTCGGTGGAATTTCAATATTAAATTTGAATCGTTCAAATTATGTACATTCACACAGATTTTGTCACTATCGACCCGGGTTTCGCCTTTCGGCATCTTCAGGCGTTAAAGTGCACGGATGAACTTGAACTGAAAGCTTTTTTCAAAGTAATTTGTTTTTTAGGGTTCGGGTCCGACTCCGGTTAAAAGAGTCGGACTCCATGACTCCTACTCCGCAGCCCTAGTTATGAGATGAAAAAATAGCACCGAATTTTAGTTCTACAATTAATATTTTATAAATAATTGGTAGCTATACCGGCTTGTTGGAACTATTTTTCACAATATTACAATGGAGTTCTACCAAGCAAATACCAATTCAATCAAACAAGTGTAGTTAGTTTAAGATTTCGACTGAAGGTGCTTGGTGGAATTTCAATATTAAATTTGAATCGTTCAAATTATGTACACTCCTACAGATTTTGTCATTCCCATGAGCTTATCCTTTTCGCCAGCAATGGCTTTAGACTCAGTGATACATTTATTTATTATATAAACACGAAACATTCATTTACTAAGCGTCAGTTCAAGTTCATCCGTGCACTTGAACGCCTGAAGATGCCAAAAGGCGAAACCCGGGTCGTTAGTGACAAAATCTGTGGGAGTGTACATAATTTGAATGATTTAAATTTAAGTGTAGTTTATTAATAAAAACACAATAATCCTTTGTACTTCATTCCACTTTATTTAATATGTCAGGACCGGTTTCGCTCATTACGAGCATCGTCAACTGATAAGAAATATAATTTAACAGTGCTATTTATACAAAAATGGACAGTTATTTGTATAAATATCACTGTTACAGATACATTTTTGCACTGTTAGCACTGTTACAAATACATTTTTGTATAAATAGCACTGTTAAATTATATTTCTTATCAGTTGACGATGCTCGTAATGAGCGAAACCGGTCCTGACATATTAAATAAAGTGGAATGAAGTACAAAGGATTATTGTGTTTTTATTAATATAATGCCTTTCCACCAAGTATTGACAGTGAACACCCTAAAAGTGATTAAGTGTAGTTAGTAAGATAATACCAGAAAAGACTATCTTTATTAAATAATGATTTTTTTTATCACAGAAATAGGTAATCAAAAGAAAGTAATATGATACTTTAACTTTTCTTTTATTGTTGCGAACTATTTGGTCTGTTATGAAGTTAATCTCAACAGATAACCTTCTACGGTCACTGCTTGTTAATCAGTTTCTCAACCTTTCATTTTCAAACAGCCTATTGAAAGGATAGGTCTAGAACAGTGGTTATTTAACGCTTTTGTTTAGCCCATTTTTTAGGATCAGGTTAGTGGTGGTAGGTAATTTTAACAGGTGTAGTCATATTCTTACAATAAGCTTTTGTATTACTGTGCGCTAAAGGGTGGCTAAGGTTTGAAAAAAAAACATGTAGTTAACAACCACCCAGTGGTCGTATTTCCATGAACCGGTATACGGTATTCACCTGCCAAGGCATATTAATAATTTGTCCTCTTACATTAAAATGTTAATGTGATGAAAAATTACAGCACGATATGTCTTGAATTATAAGTGCGACTCTAAGAAAGACTGGAGGAGTATTATTATGAAGTCCAGTGGTGGGTATAGGTATGGGGGCATGTACCGAAAAATAAATCGCAGAACTAAACAAATTTTACCCAGGTGTCCGTAGTACATTGTCTAGTTCAGACGTGGGGAGACTTTTGGCTACTCTGGTGCGGCCTTCTGGCCAGTTATTCTGTAAATTTATGTAAATTCCTGACATATTCTGACCGTAAATTCCTGTTTCCGGACAAAGATTCACCATGTCAATGTTTACTGCGGCCTTACGTCGAATCAGAAAAATGAATGCGGCCTTTAGAGAAGAAAAGGTTCCCCACCCCTGGTATAGTTCCACGAGTTCCAATCCTATTACGTACAGCACTTTTTTTTAAATCAATACATTTTCAAACGCACGGATGTTTGTAAGGTTTGCAATAACCTTCCACTATTTTAATCACTAAATAACGGGGCTCAGCGAGAGCGATTTTCTAACCATTAGTCGTGTCCTATCCTTTATATACAAAATCTCTTTCAAAGATAATTTGAATGACTAACAATCAGTTCTCGTAGAAAAGTTTAGTTTTTTTTCGAAGCTTTGTTATTAAAGCATTTTTAATTTATTAAAAAAAAAAGGTGTTTCACTTTAAACAAAATAAATTCACTAATTTGATAGTACTCTTCGGTAGTAATATATTATACGTAGCCTATAAATTCTTTATAAACTTCTAATACCAATTGTTTCCAAGACACTTATTTTTATTCCGTTGCGTATAAATTGCACTGTATTAATGTTTGTTAACTTTTCCGGATCTAAGCTCAAGAAATGCGACCCCAATACCCACATTTTCTTAAATATCTATTTTAATATGGGTGATACAATGTTTATAATTAAGGTTTTTTATAACATAGTTTTTTGGACCTTTTGTAGTTTATATAAATGCGCGATACCGCGATAACGAGATAAGCGCCCGCGATAAGCGATCGTTCGTAAGATAGCTGGACTAAACTCGTCAGTTGCAATTTCATATGTGTGCTGCGATGACATCTTTTTTACGCGCAACTTAAAATATGATTATTTATGAAAAAAACCACGGATTTTTGTAAAAAAAAATGTGTGAGGCTTAGACTATATTTTTTTTAATTCATAAGAATAAGGCCAATAATGAGGAAACCACTGGGGTCCCTAAACGACCCCCATCGGATGAGAAGTATTTTTCTAGTCTCCGAGCCGCGAGAGTTAATATCAGTTGAAAATGCTTGTAGTGAGGGAAACCGGTTCAGATAAAATTAAATGTGGTATTAATACAAAAGATAGTTTTTCTTTTGTAACATAATTTACAGTTGATAATACTTGTTTTGAGCGAAATCTGACTTGAAAATGCCTGGCCCTGGTCTACAATAAATATATTGCTTTTTGCCAAAGATTGACAGTGAGCAACATAAAAGTTAGTAATATGTAGGATTCATAATTTAACACAAATTTATTTATTTTTTTCGATGCATTCGGCGGTAAATTTGTGGAAGTTCATTTTTAATATAAAATTAAATTTGATAGCTTAGTTATTCTTGTGGAATAATTAAGTTATCATTTGATAACAAATATAGTTTCTATATTATCGTGTTTTCCTTAGTGATATGTTTGAGGTGCGCCTCTGGTGATATCCGTGTGATTTATTGTAAGATTAGTCCGTCAGACCGACCAGTCCATTCACCAAGCATCTTCAATTATATTATGATATTCAATTATGATGGAGAGGAGAAGACGACGATCTGATTACAAAGGGAAACCAGACGATGGATACCAGCCGAGGCTAATTATTGTGGTGCGCGTCAACCGTGATGCCGTGAATATATCATTCATGAATATCAAACAGGTAGGATTGAATCGGAGTGATGTGAATAGATTAATAACTCGGCGGGATAAACTGATCACGATCTGTTGACAGGCTGCGGTATGAAAATTACAATAAATAAATCAAAATTTGTTCAATTGACGACAGGCTCATTTTGGCTGAGAACCTACCTATATTTATAGTACTATAATATATGCAGTGGCTTTGTTCCATTTTCAATAAACTTTATTATTTGAATACCATGAACAATTCATAAATAACATTGAAAAACGATAGACGGATCATCATTGTGAAAATTTACCCAACTTAACAAAAGTAATTAATTTGTATATAATATTATCAATGTTTGTATATTACTCATCCGTTTTTACAACCTTTCAGTAAGAAAATAACAAAACCTCGAATTTCATTTTGTAATTTACATTAAGAAAAACACAATATTCCTTTGAAATTATTTCCACTTTTATTTAGTAATATCAGGACCCGTTTCGCTAATGATTCGGTTGGTAATGCTCGCCATGATCTTGGTAAATAAAATTGGAAACAAATACAAAGGAATATTTTGTTTTTCTTAATATAATCATAATGCCTTTCCACCGACAGTGAAAACCCTAAAAATGATTATAATTTATATCTTAAGAATTGGAATCATTTTTTTGTGGACATAATTTCAATGCAGATCTTCAACTCCGTGCAAAGCCATGTGTGATTTGGGGTTGCTTTTATATAAGTATTTTTTTCTATGATATGGCTTTAGGTAGATATGTTAAATATTCACATATGTGCGTATAATGGATTCAAGTATTTCCGATCCCTATTTGTACGGATTGCATATTATTATATTATTCTACTATACCATACTATCAACGAAAGGCAGATGCCGTGAATCAATAGCAGTAAAGTTAATTAAATGTTATATGAAGGAATGTTATATCAATAATGAAAACACATTTTTCATCTATAGTATTTCCACATCATTTATCTTCCGGTCCTGATTTATTATAAATAATAAAGTAATACAAGAATTTTTGTGGTAGAACAACTGCTAGCTAAAAGATACAATATTTTAGTGGTATAAAAAAAAAATGATAAAATGATTATATCACCTCCTTAATTCATGTAATGGAAAATTTTCGGCCTCACTAATAACATTATTATTATGTTACAAGACCTGCGAATCAACATATTTCTGCATACATTTTTTTCATATAGCAGAACAAAAAATGTGTCTTTAATTAAATACACATCACTGGCAGAAAAAACAGTTTTCATTCGAATTAATATTATTAATTTATTAAAAAAATTCGTACGAAAATATTTGCAATCCCTGTCTCATCGAGTCGACGTCACGGCTGATAAAAACCACATGCCCCTCAGACGCAATTTTTTTTGACTATATCTTTATTACAGAACTCAAATATTCCATATTCTGATTATAATATTGGCGACACAGACACTCCATATCATTGAAACCCATATGCCACTAGGCTAAATATTTTACTAATTCATTCTTTTATATACATACATAACTAATGAATGTTTTGTTTATTTAACAAGTAAAATTACATGGAAAAACTGCTAAGACTTATTTAAGATTCAATAAAAAAAAAATACATAATCAACCGTTTTTTTTCGCGATACTAAGCCTAAGGCCTATTCGTATTTTGTTTGAGGCCAAAAACAAACAAAGTCAACATCTGGTATTTTAAGCAAAAAAACAAATGAGTACTTTTGATACTTTTGTGTACATACGTTTATTTATAGTATGTGGTATATTAACGTTTTACTATTAATATGCTGCGGCCCACGTAATGTATCAAAAACCGGCCTGCAGCTTAAACGAAAAAATCGCTGATCTAATGGATTGAGGGTAATTTTATCACGAACATACATTAAAACACGTGTAACAAACACACTCTCCAAAGTAATCGCAAGAAAGGTGTTCACTGCCAATTATTGATGGGAAGACATTATATCCAAAATAATAAAATACTCATTTGTTTTCCATTTATATTTAAGAAGTTCACGACCGGTTTATCTCATGACTATCATTATCAACGATAATGATTTCGGTCAATATGATAATAAGTCGATATAATGAGCGAAACCGGACCAGATTTTATTCAAATGTGGGAATTATTATAGTACAAATGAGTATTTTATTTTTTGAAAATAGTCCGAAGAAACAAGTCGATTAAAGCCACAGCAAGATTTTCTACCGGTTTACATGTTGAATTCAATATATCAGCATAATGCTGCGAATTGGTAGTCAAAAAAACTTCAAACATCCCCCCAGAGATGATTTCCGTCTTATCTGAGAAATCAAAAAATGTGCACATGGCTTCGATGAAACATAAACATTAAATGAGCCTTCTCAAATCCCCCTAAATTTAAATTTTACAACAAAAAAAATGAATGCGTTTGAGATATTTTAAATGAATCTAGTTTTATAAATTATACTTTGGTTACCCTGAGTCAAGCGATGAATATTTAAATCGGAATATCTAAATAAACAAAGTAATAATTTGTATATGAATTGTAAACAGCAACGTATTTATTACATTATTGAGTGTATTGTATTATATATGGGTCCATTAGAGGTGAAGTGAGCCAAGTGGTATTCTATAAAAAATATAAGTTAGATGCATTTTAATATTCTACACTCCTCTAAGTATCGTAAAAGTGAAGTAAATTCACTAAATAAAACATTGCAATAGTAAAATAAGAAATGCAATACACCAAAACATCAAAAAGTTTTACCATTTTACTAGTTGGCTCACTTCACCTCAAGAGAGAACATATAATAGATTTTTTATAAATAAATGTATATTCAATCAATTTAATAAATGGTAAATCTAATATAGATAATTTCAAACATCATATAATACAATTCTAATATAATACAAGCGGACTTTTTTAGTTCAATTTTAGTCAGATTACCTTTAATGTTTAAAACAAAGTTTTATAAAGTTCATCGATATCCTCATATCAAAATTTGTTATAAAATTTAGACCAGTATTTTGCTAGTCAACCTACTAATAAATTACAATGTATGCTTCTATAACTGGTAATGATGTAATAAGGTGAAAAAAAACAAAGTATTTGGTACTTCATTTTTTAAATGCTATTCGATGCGTCAGATTCAATCAAGAAAATGATAATGATGTAGCCAAAATATCTAAAAAAAAAATGTCTTTTATTCCAAATCGAAATGAGTAATAACGACACTGTCGCAGAAGCATTTTTTATCAAATTATTAAACATATTGGCCACTATATGTAGAGTAGCTTTGAGCACTTCGCATAGCAATTAGGAGTACCCGGGTTCAAATCCTGGTTGAAGTGTGTGCCAAACACCAAGGAAACAGCGAAATATTTAATCAAGCAACAGTTCCACTTTCAGGTAGTGTGCTTGAAATTTAAAATGTGTTCATTTTGGAAAGATGCTGTGGGGTAAACTTTTATTAATTAATACGCACGCAAAAAACCATTTTAAGATACACTTTTGAATTATTTGATATCTCGTTAATATGCCAGTAAACCAACAAGAGGAAAAAAGACACAAATATACAAATAACCTACACTATAAGTGGTATTATGATTGCCGTTGGAAGATCGAGTACGAAAGCGTGCATGGTTTATATTTGGAACAGGAAATTATAATCATGTAGGGGTTGGGTAATTAAAAACACGAGGGCTGATAGGTTATATATCTTATATCAACCCCAGGGTAGAAAATTTTGCATGCATGCTTCTATGCCCAGGTTTATTTGATTTTTAACATTCACATAGCTACGAATTTATGCACAAATATTGTATATTCTTGTTCGAAAAAGCAATGCATTTCTAGTTGGGGAAATAGAAAAAAAAGTTTTATCAATGCTTAGAAAAAAATGTATAAATGTTCGCTACCAATGTGGAGCATATGGCCTTCTTAAGGAGGTATCTCAACGGTAGTTTTTTATACGAGAACTGTTTGTTACTCATTTGCTCAACCAATCTTTTCTTAAGAGAGTAGGAAAAGAAGGATAGTACTAGGACAATACTAGTGGTTAGCTAATTAATTGCTCTCGCTACGCCCATTTTTGGGATAGGACAGGAATCCAAGATGTCACATATATCCATACCTTTAGACAGAAATCTATAAATCAATTGAAAATCATATAAAATAAAAATAACTTAGATTATTCCACGTATTGTGTTACAAAATGTGACAATGTGACAAAATCCTCAGACAACTACTTTCGCAAATGTTTGCTTGAGTACGAATGAAAATCAATTAATAAAAACTGTCCGAAATGGGATTCGAGCCCGTGACCTCCGTTACCGAAGACAACGACGTTGACCACTCGACCACAAAGACGGCATAAATTTACGATTACTTTATATATATATAAAATGTTGGGTTTAGGATCAATGGTAATTTGATGCAAGTAAATAATCACTTCTTTGTCTTATCAAAGAGGTGGAAAAAATCACAGTTGATATTTATTTATTTATTATAATGGGTAGTCAGCTTTATTGAAACTACTAGGAAACAACAATATCAATTACCAAAAAAACTAATGTTAATTTGATTCATTACAAGTCATAAGAGTGAGAAAACCACTCAAAAATATGGTGAAAGAAATTTCAGTATTTACTTTTAATGGGAAGTTAACTGTTTCATTTAATTGAATTTTTCAGGCGAGAACAATAATTGTTGGGTTATAATGCAAAACGTACTATTTTCAAAACTCAAACATTTCAGTAGTCAAATACTATAACGAATAACATTTACATAAAAATATGATTTCCAATTTGAAGACGACGTCTTATAGACATTTTAGATTAAAACTAATAGGATCAGTCAGGCTTGAATTACCCTATCTGCATTTTTTTACCATGTCCGCTCCCAATGTGGATCATATGGACTCCTAATGGAGTTTATCTCAACAGAAATGTTTCTACGAGAACTGCTTGTTACTCAGTTGCTCAACCTCTCTTTTTCCAAAGAGAGTAGGGATAGAAGGAAAGGGCTAGGACAGGACTAGTGGTTAGCTAATCGCTCTCGATACGCCCCGTTCATAGGATAGGATGGGTGGGAGGGGGGACTTCAAGACATCACATACATCCATGCCTTTAAATAGAAATTCATAAATCAATTGAAAAATCAATTTATAAAACTGCCCGTACTGAGATTCGAACCCGTGCCCTGCGTAGCGGTAGCCAACGATGTTGACCACTCGACCACACAGGCGGCATACCAAACTCAATATCGCTCATTTTGGAAATGTAGTTACTATACTAATAAACGAATTTGATTTTCAGCAAGTCATTTTTTTATGTCTGTCTGTTACCGACATAGCGTTAAAGAGTGAGAAAGAGGTGGAAAAAATCGTGACCGTTAAAACTTCCAGGAGACAATAATATTCATCTCAAAAGATGCGTTCAATCCCAAATTTTAAATCCCCACCTTGACATGTGAGATCCCTTGCATTATTCGCTGTTCTATATTTGGAATGTTTTGGCACATGCCGTTCCTCAAGCAGCGATTAAATACATCGACTTTATTGTAAGCTCGACAGGCGAAAATGTGCTCGCGCCGTTTCCGGTTGTAAATTAAAACCGAGCTTTTAAATAGATCCGCGCGTCCCACCGTGTCGCACTTTGGAAATATTAGCTTTTGCCTTGCATGGTATTGCATTACAATGTTGCTTGCTACCATACGCAATCTTTTTATTTATATCTACAATATTCGTTGGGATTCATGACTGTCGCGTGAATTTGGCAAACTGCATATTAATTAATGCATAGAATAATTATTTCGTAATAATTTAGATGTGAATAATACTCGTATTCAATTTTCAGCGCTTATTATTTTATTATTCTGCAATACTGGTTGATTTTTCAGATTCTGTAATATACGAAAATTTAGTTAATTATTGCACGATTTTAACTTATTTTGTATAATATAATAAGAGTACTTTCGATGGATTCGGCGGTAACTTTGTGGAAGTTCATTTTAATTTCAGTTTGCTTAAGTACGACTTAAGTACTTAAGTAGTAGTTGTCTGAGGATGCCTCTGAAAGAGGCGAAACACGTGTCACATTTTGTAACACAATACGTGGTATCATCTAAGTTATTTTAATTTTATATATAATAAGAGTATTAAAAAACATTTCATTAAAACTTGTAAACCATAAATCAGTGTCTGCCAAACTGTGTGCCGCAAGAAGTCTCAGGTGTGCGCCTCAAAACTGTTCATTTTAAATAAAGCATATTCATTTAAATTTTCTTCTATTTTAAATAAATTTAACACCTACATATTCAAATAAATATTTGTCCCGTTCGTCTATAGTATTCTTTTCCATCACTTGATTATATTATATATACTTTTTTAATGCATTTTTATTTGGTGTGCCGCGGGAAAAATCTCATTCAGCAGTGTGCCGTGAAGTAAAAAAAGTTTGGCAGACACTGCCATAAATGGTTCAACGGAGAATATTAAATTGTAAGTATTAAAATTCCTTTCCTGAATTATAAAAAGTACACATCTCGATAAATCTCTCTTGATTTGAATGACAAAATATTGCTTGCCAAGTTCGACTAGGCATATACAATGTTTTGAAATACTCGCTAAGTATAAAATTGACGAAAAATACTAATTTTAGAAACATCCCGTCACATGATTGGCAAGGAATAACAACACGAGGGTGAAAACTATTTCAAGGATAATTCATCCCCCGCGAGTTATTGGTTTGATGTGCTCACAGCTGTATTTATAGGGTTGATGAGTTTATGTATGTAAAAACATCCCCTCATCATTGAATTCGCTAGTAATAAAGAGAATGAACAGTTTAGATTTTTTAAAGTAAATAAAATCATTACTAAAATTAAATCATTGGTAAATAATATATTAAATAGGACAAGCTGCTCATCTAACCTAACCTTTTTTGTATCCAATAGAACTGCATCGAAAAAACTTCTTACTGTTTTAACTAAGAGTAAAGAATTAGAATTGATGTTTAAACGAATAACCTTTCGAAAGTTAATATAAAATGTTATTTAACACTTTGTTACTCCACCTGTTTTGTTATAAATTAATAGTTGTATTTCCATTAAGTAATACATTTGTAATTATAACAATAATTTCCCTTCTGCGCCCAACAGATAAGGAAAAAAACTCAATTTTGGTATTAGAGTTGGAAGAATTATTATCAATATTTTCTTTAACTTTTTATGTGTTCAATGTCAATACTTAGTGTAAGCGCATTAGATTGTTAAAAAATATAGCTCTTTTTTGCATTTATTCCACATTTATTAGCACCGGTTTTATCACAAACATTTCCAACTGTTGAAATTTTCAAAATTTTCGTGGTAAGTGAAACTGGTCCAGCTTATATTAAATAAATACGGAATTAGTACGAAAGAGTGGTTGATTTTTTTATTTTTTTACTTTAACACTTCCTCTACGGTGCTAAAAAAAAATCGATATGTTTCTGGCCCTTAAATAACCAAGTGAAAAAAAACATGTTTTAACACTGACTGATGGACGGTAAAAGCCCGGGAAAGTGTTAAACAACGAATAACTTTACGAATGGTAGTCTGAAGCTTCTCAAAAAAGTGAAACACGTGTCTTAATTTTTAGCTCAATCAGTGGAATAACAAAGTTATCTGATTTGATTTTATATTACTCCAGATAATAACGCAAAAACTTACTTGTGTTATTTCCTTTTTTAAACTGACCCCTTTTCTAGCTCCCTAATCACTCAAAGTAAATATCTACATAATAACAGCTGACGATATAGCGTGAATCCATAGTGTCATTATTTATCATTAAATAATGTCAGTTATGTCTTTCAAACGACGATACAAAGAATGTGTCTGTCTTAGCTGATTGGATGCATTTTAAGGCTATTAGGGAATTAGTAATTCAGTAGAGGTAGGTGCATCGTGCATATGTTTAGTGAAGTGCATTTTACGCGAAAAGTACTAGGTGTTTATGAAGATATAATAATATTAAAAATTCGTAAATTATTGTGCATCAAATATACACAATCCATAAATCACTAAGCAAAATAAGATTAATAACAATTGTTAATTTTGAAATGAGGAATGATTTTTTATATCTCTTTCCATCCAATTTTGTTACTTATTAACTTGTGACAGTACGATGACGATATGGACTACAAAAGGATTTTATTTTAAGAGGAGTAACAAGCAGTTCTCGTAAAAAAAAACTCTTCTATTGAAAACGATTCCATTAGGAGTCTATATGCGACTCATTGGGAGCAGACGTGGTAAAAAAAATTGATAGGGAATTTTAGACATCACCATCACAGACATCTGTGCCTTCAAACAGAAATCATAAGTCAATTGAAAAATTGGCTTATAAAACTTTAGAATAATATCCATTTTTTTTTTTGCAAACTCCTAATGAAGTCTCAGAAAATAGCTTGTACTCGTAACATATTATCAATATATTTTAAGCACAACAGTGTATGGTTAAAAGATAAGTCCCGTGCAGCTCTGTATCGGGCCAATAATATGAGGAATAAATTATTTTCTTTTCTTGATCGCATTGCGTTATGGAAGGCGGCCGTGAAAATGCGGCTGCATACACATAACGGGTGGTGATGGGATACTCAACAGCCAACTTGTAACATATTATTAAATTAATTTATTACCCAATTGCTAAGCCCCTAAGAAGAGTGTGTATAGAAAAATAAAACTTATACCAGACTAGTGCTTAGTGAATCGCTCTTGCTTTGCCCCATTTTTTGCATCAATTGGGTGGTAAGAGGGTATCACAGACATCGATGCCTTTGAACAGAAATCCATACATCGACTAATAAAACCGTCCGGTCTGGGATTTGATCCCGTTAGTTTCGCAACCGAAGCCAACAACGTTGACACTCGACCACGGACCCGATAATATCCAGTATATTAATATGAAGTTTTAATTATAATTGCTGAAATTGTCATTCATGAACACCCTTTATAATAAGCACAGCAAAACAATATAAACTTGGCAAAGTGTTGTTCAAGCGACTGATAAAAAAAAAACGAATAGTTTTCTTCCAGTACCAGTAGAATAATAATTATTATGTCGATGTGACAGGGCAGCTATTATCGTATGTAAAAAAAAAGGTGGAATTTCACCTTGGCCGAGTCCATTTTTATAATTGCTGATATTGGAGTAAAATACACTTTACATTAAAATTCCAAAGACGTCTCTAATCAGGACGTCAGATAGCATTTATGGATATTGATGACTATTTCAAATGTTACGATTAAAACATTCAGCTATAAATCATATCCTTTTTTAACCGCTTGTGGATACATTAAAATGATAAAACGCGATTTTTTAAAGTATTTGAAGAATTGTACACTGAACTCTTCATTTACACGGTAGATACGTTCCACGCGACACCGTGTAAAAAATATACTAAAATAATAAAAAAAAAACTGGTGGATCAAAAAATCAATTCAGGATATCAAAAAAAAATGCCATTATCGCACATTGGATCTTAATTTTATTTGAATATACTTAACCGAAAATATTTAACGTATAGTTTTCTGACCGTTTGATATTGATCCGTATTCTTTACGATCAAAAGTGTATCATGACTTCATAAAGGTTAAGCACCACTGCATTAGACCCTTACTTTAGAACTTTACGTCACATATGACGGTCATACACTCTAGATCAAATATATTTTTATTTTAAGCTTTAAATAACATTACATTGTGACAAATGATAATCCCTCATTAACAAAATTCGTTTAAAAAAAACTATACAATATTAACATGCATATAAAACTTTATTGCAATGTCATTCATTCGTTTAAGCTAAGCTTAAAGGAGCATCTTACATTGTAAGCATATAATAATTTCGAAAGAAAACAGGTAATTTTCATATCAGAAAATTATACCCTTTCAGTGATATATACCCCAGTACATAAAGTATCTTTCGATTTAATAGGGAGTTAATAACACAGTGCTCTGGTTTATTTCAACCAATCTGACCGGCACAAGTATATAGTCAGCATTTATTAATAAAACTTTATTACAATGTCAGATAATCGAATAATATAAAAACGAGTCCGCCATTTTATGTATTCTGTAAAGCTTAAACCACTAAAGGAGATTGCCGTAGTTTAAAATGGTAAAAAAGTTTATAATAAGGATTTCAATATTATATCTCATAAAATGTATTTATTTTTTGTTTTAATTATATAGAGTCGAGTCCGTAGTGCAGTGGCCAACGTCTTTGCCTTGAACATGGGAATGTGACGTATCTCACAGTCACGGGACCAAAACCCAGTACAAACATTTTCTCGATAAATTTATCGATTTCTGTTTAAAGACACGGATTTTTGTGATGTCAAAAATTCTCCTTCCATTTAGATTCAACTAGATTCAAAATCCCGTCCAATTTTGCGAAATTCCGTTTTCCCGGAATTTCGGGATTCACTAAAACACGTAAAAGTTCCTCACTGGCAGACGTAGCTTTTTTAAATGATGGAGCTAAAAATCCACTTTTTCGGCAATGATCTCAAGCAAATATGGCATGATATTATGGTGAATGATCATTAAAATATTGTGAAAACAGAAATCTTAAGATCACAGGTAGGGCTTCCAAACCGGTTTAAACCGAAACCGGTTAACCGGTTTATCGCGTGTTTTGAAAAAACCCGAAAACCGGTTTATTTCACTCGGTTAACCGGGTTCTATCAAAAATACTCTTTTCTTATATTTCATTGTTTTTTACAAAAAGAAAAATGTTTTATAATGAATTTACTGCGTTATATAGGAAACAATTCACAAAATACAACAAACATGTACATATATATTGTAGAATAAACTACTTCTGTCTCAAAGTTGTCCATGTTGTGAACAGAAATGACTCTTTCAAATAATTTGACATTTTTTGAGAAGTGAATATTTTGGTATTTTACTCTATTTTTGTCTAAACATTGGATTTCTTGTCTTATCCGGTTAGTTTTTAAGTCCGGTTAATTGGAAGCCCTAATCACAGGGTCCGGTATTGGATGCCCTAGATCCAACCACTAGGTCTGTCTTAGCCCTATCCTATCTATTCATATCTACTCTCTTCAAAAAAGAAAGGTTGAGGAAGTGAGTAACAAGCAATTTTCGTAAGAATCTGTTACCTCAAATAGAAGGTCGTTAGTTTTACATTTTGAGTGGACATGGATTTAAAAAAATGTATAGTATTGATCGTGCGCCTTAACAAAAGCTGCCTTTAATTTAGTCGCTTTCCTTAGCCACATTTGAAGATAAGGTAAGGTAAGTATAAGGTACCGAAAAGGCTATTTGTCAACTAAAAGCTCTCTGCAGTACGTAGTAAATAGAAGAAAACAAAGCATTTATTTAATTTCAATGATAGATTTTTTTATCTATGTATATTGCTTTTTATTTGATAGAAAGATTTAAAAAAGAAAACGGCAGTTGAAGCTTAAAAATAGGCTATGTTTGTAGATGGGTCACAGTATTTTTTTAATAATTGGTACATTATCAAAGAGAATATTGACGGTAAACAAATGCTGAGAGTCAGCAGTCACGTTTCGTACGTCAATCTGTAGTACGGCATACATTTATTACCTTTGAAAGCAGTAGATATTTTTTATAAGCAGTGTAATATTATTGTTTAAATAAAAATCATGAACGATTCCTTTGAACAGCAACATTGTAAGTAAAAAAATAAAATAATTGTCCCTGGGCAACAAATGTCAAACTTTTTAAAATGAAGATACAAATCAATAATAATAAATATAAAATCAGATTTGATAACTTTGCTACTTTAATTGAGCCCACGAGAGGTGAAGTGAGCCAACTAGTAAAATGGTAAAACATTGTTCTTTGGCTTTCAAGTACAATCACGTTTTTACTTGGTGTTTTGGTGCATTGCATATGTTTATTTTACGGAGATAAACACTATGGCAATGTGTATAAACTGAGGTCTGCACGGGCCAATTTAATTTTATATTACAAATGAACTTCCAAAAATATACCTCCTAATCCATTGAAAACATACAATAATAAAAAATTTTGAGAAATGAACATTTCACTTTGATATCCTAATCCAAATATTAAGTTAAAATGCGTTTAACCATCCTTTATAGATGTGCGACTTTGGCATTCTTGTAATAAAATTTAAGAATTTAATCCGTCTGGAACGTAGGTATCAATATTTTGAGAAGCACTGGCGTAAACGATAGGCCCCAAAAATGAGATGTTACCCTGCAGGGCCGCCCGTTAATTAGGCCCCATAAAGCCGGCACTTAAGAAATGAAAAGGAACTCCCAAGGAATATCTAGAGAGGCATGACTTACAATCGTTGACGCCCAAATGCGGATCTGGCTTCAAGGTATTGAACAGAAAAATTCAACCAATATAACAAAAACAAAAATACTTTGTATTTGTGATATGTATGCTATAACGTACATAAATCGAGACTAGAGACAAATTTAATCAAATGAGGAATATATCAAACAAAAATACTTGACCCTAAATGTAATATGTATATATAAAGGCTAATATAAAAACCGACTTTTGAAAAAACCGGTTGTCGAATGTCGATACTGTTCGAAAACCGGTTTTATCCGGTTTTCGAAGTTTTACAAAAAATGGATAATTCAATTTAAATATCGAGAAAAAGATCATTTTTTTATGTTGTTTATTTAAATACATAATGCACAACAGGATATTATTTAGCGTTACTCTTCAGAAAATATGATTAAAGAAAACACAAAGCGTCCACTGATCGTTTTGCAACAAAATTTCCTGATATCGAAAATACCCTTTCGCTGGGTAATGATGTGGGGCATATGGTCTTCAAGCCATCAAATAAAAGTTTCAAATTTTCTGTCCTTTTGTTTGTAGACTCTTTTATGAAAAAATCGGCACAA
The DNA here is from genome assembly GCA_031772345.1 of Himalopsyche anomala. Taxonomy (NCBI): domain Eukaryota; kingdom Metazoa; phylum Arthropoda; class Insecta; order Trichoptera; family Rhyacophilidae; genus Himalopsyche; species Himalopsyche anomala. The sequence continues at coordinate 11,795,472 of CM062838.1, forward strand.
CCGGTTACGAAGTTAAAAACCCGGTTTTCGAATGTCACAAACTTACACAAAAAACCGGTTTTTGAAAACCGACAAGCTCTAGTATATATGTTATAGAATAATGAAAAATTGTAAGCCCCGTCGCTATAGGATTATGAAAGCAATGTATTTGGTTACCTGTTACCTGTTTTTTCCCCATGTCTGCTCCCAATGTGGATGCATATGAATATGTTTCTACGATAACTGATTATTACTCAGTTGCTCAATCGGTCTTTTTATCCCAAAGAGAGTAGAAATAGAAGGTTAGGGCTAGGGCAAGACTAGTGGTTAACTAATCGCTCCCGCGTTAAATAATTTATATACGAAAATCGGGAACTTTTTGAGGTCCGGATGGAAATCTTTGGAGGACCGTAGTTTGGTGACCGCTGCCTTAAATCATACAATAATTTAATTTGTATTTTTGATAATTTAAAAGGAGCAAATATATCGATTTAAATTGACAGCTTTTTGATTATATTAAATTGTTTTATGACACAGTGACCAATGCACGTATTTATTTCCAATTAATATAAAAACCATTTCAAATTGACCGTTTGTATGCGTTTAATTTTAATGCCATCGGGGGTGAAAATATACAGGGTTAACTGAACTGAACGACGATGGGGTCTAAACAATAATACTATGTAAAAACATTACTTTGCATATCGTGAATTGTTTTTTTTTCATTTACTACTTTCTATTTTTTTAAATCCATGTCCGCTCTCAATGTAAAGCATATGGTTTCCTGGTGTAGGTATTTCAACATTTTTACGAACATAGAAGAGATAGAAAATACATATAATAAAAGGCTAAGACAGGACTAGTGGTTAGCAGATCGGAATCTCTACGATGGGATGATTGAACGGAAATTCAAGACGTCACATACATCCATGTAAAATAAATATATCAATTCAAAAATCAATGTATAAAAACTCTCCGTACTGAGATTCGAGCCCGTGACCTCCTTGTTCTAAGTCAACGATTTTGACACTCGACCACACAGCCGGCGTAGTAAAACATACTTGATCCATAAATCGATTGAATAATGTATTTATTAAAAGTCATGGAAATATAAATGAATTATTTTATTAATATTTCTTCACTTTTTTTAATAATGCTCACGACGGGTCCCTTATCTTTTATGAATAAAATATAATTAAAACAAAAAATATATATTTTTTTATTTATTGATTGAATTCGAATTTATTCATGTAAAAATAGCAACTTATTTACTTCTAAAGTTTTTTTATATTATTAGTTGATAGCTATTTCGGCTTTTGCCATCGTCAGAACTGTGATTAAACTTACATTATTCTCAGTTTTATATAATGGCTCCGAAGAGATACACAATGCAATTACAATTATAGTATTACATTTATTTATTGATTTGGCATTTACTTGGTAGAACTCCATTTTAATAGGGTAAAATATCAAGGTATTTCAGTTCTACAGTTTTTAAAAAGTTAAAGGTTGATAGCTATTTCGGCTTACGCCATCGTCAGAACTAGTAGTTCTGACGATGGCGTAAGCCGAAATAGCTATCAACCTTTAACTTTTTAAAAACTGTAGAACTGAAATACCTTGATATTTTACCCTATTATAGTATTACACTTATTAACCATGACTTTAGGGTTTCAAAGAACGATGAACAATTGGGGGTTTTTCAACGCAAATTAGAATAAATTAAATATATAGTTATTATTAATTACATTACATTTATTAACTATGAATTTAGTGTTTTGAAGAAAAATAAGCAACATGGGATTTTTCATGATAAATTAAACTGATTAAACGATGGCGAAACCCGAAATAATTATTAACTAATAATATAAAAACTGTAGAATTAAATACGTTGCTATTTTTACCCTATGATAATTTTTAATATGATTCTTGAATGCTGAATAGAAATTGTATTTACTTGATTTTGAAACAATACTCTTCTTTTACGCAAAATCGTTAAAATTTATCGCGATTCGCGGTTTTAAGACGTTATAATATAATACCTCCTTAGAAACATCCATTAGTTTGTTGATATTATTTGCAATTCCGTCTACATTTATATTATATTGAAATTAAATGCTGGAGTGATATGAAACAATACAAAACGATGTTCGTATTGTCGATTAATATTGATAAGTGAGTAAATTACAAATTAACCGTTTGCCCGCATCATATACGAAGCAATTCCGGTTGTTATACGTTATAACATGAAGGTGCTTTACCCACACGACAAACATTTTTGGCATTTCAATGAAACATAATTTTATAATAATATCTTCACTGCGGTTATACTACGAAATAAAATATCTGCCAATTTATTAAAACAAAAATCCATGTAACGTATCAAACAAATTAACACGTTACTTTTGATTGAATGGCTGTTTATTTGTAGGCTGTCTTGCAAAGAAGGAGATAGGCTAGCCTGGAAAAAAGAATCCAGAAAGAACCGTTTGGTAGGATAGTCTCATGCTCGGAATAAGGAGCGAATGATTTAATTAAAGATTTCGACTGAAGGTGCTTGGTAAAATTTCAATATTAAATTTGAATCGTTCAAATTATGTACATTTTCACAGATTTTGTTACTAACGACCCGGGTTTCGCTTTTCGGCATCTTCGGGCGTTCAAGTGCACGGATGAACTTGAACTGACGCTCAGTAAATGAATGGTTCGTGGTTATATAATAAATAAATGTATCATTGAGTTTAACCTTTCCCTTACTATGCAAAAAAAGCACAAGCTCCTGAGCTGTGTATCTGCTACACATCAGGCAAACGGGAGTGAATCATGACAATTATATGTAGTACTGCTGTAGTAGTGTTATATAATTGTCATGATTCACTACCGTTTGCCTGATGTGTAGCAGATACACAGATCAGGAGCTTGTGCTTTTTTGCATAGTAAGGGAAGGGTTAAAGCCATTGCTGGCGAAAAGGATAAGCTCATGGGAATGCCCAAAGATTTGAGTAGTGAGTGGTTTTATGACTATATTTATATAGGGTACAGCAGTGGAGATCCCGGCATATTCAATATTTCATTTAAAATTGGAAGGCGATGCAGTTGTGCTCTGTTTATTTACAAAAAATGATTATTGACGATTTTGTTTGCGTTCACTAAAACCAACATTAATTTAACCAGAATTAATTTTACAGTGTGCTAGTTTAAATTATATCGTGTTATAATAATGAAACACCCATATATTATTTTATAATGCTCGTCTTGGTCTTATTAAATAAATGTGGGAATTAATACAAACGACGATTTTTAAATGCCTTTCCACCAAGTATTGACAGTGAACAACCTTTAAGTGAAGTCAAGTTAATACATTCGATAATTACCGAAATACACCTTCTTTCTCTTCCATAAAGAAAGGTAAATCATAATTTTTAATATTTTTACATACATATTTGATGTATTATGTACCTACTGTTTTTGCATGGTGACATTGCCGTCAGCCGTTATGCCATGTACTGTACTTCTGATTTGAAACAATAAATAATAAATCTACGGCAATGCTAAAAAATGGATAAACCACAACGCATAGTATTACATACATAGTAAATTTAATTTAGTAACTAAATTTACCTAATGTTTTTTGTATCTATCTACACAGTTTATTTTATTTACCTCAAACGTTGATAAGAAAGTAATAACTTAATTTATATGTTTGATATAATATTGGGTACAACGTTCTCACGTTTTTGCAAACAATTAAAATAAAATTATATGAGGCGTATAAGGAACCCGCATTGCAGCATTCAATAATTATATTTTTACCCGTGTTCACTCAATGACTCATAAAATGGGGTAAACAACACATATTAATCAATATCACTTTAAAATAAATACATGATTCGCGGTCGCAAATTTGATAATTTAACTGTAATAGAATCCATCCGTCCCGATAAAAAGAATATTTTTTCATTCAGAAAACGTCTTGAATGTTGTGATCTTTTTTTGACTGTTTTAAGATTACTTAACCGCTTGAATGCCGCGCAAATAAATCATTAATATGTCTCAGAGATAGTGCGTGTTTTTGAGAAAAATAATTTTGCCTAATATACACTCGAATTTGATATTTTTAAAACCCATATTGACTCAGTGTAGATGACACTACACATATTCATCAAAATATTGCTTATATTCTATTAGAATACAAAGTATTTGATTTTTTTAAATGTCTTGGACATCCGTGTTCGCTTGCTTGCGGTGTCCACTTGGTATTCAAGTGGTTAAACAGTCAACAGTAAAATTGAAAGTGATAAAGTTTGTCTTTTTCTCTAAACAACATAGTAAAGATCAACAAAGACATTTTGACACGACAGAAAACGCTCATCGACAATGTACTGTAAATATTTTCATTTTTCACAAATTGCAGGACGGTATCACTACATCGTTCAGAATTTCAAATTGCACAAATATTGACAACAACTGTTTTTAACGTGTTTTATATGTACTGAACAGCGATTGACATTATCAGTTGATAAGAAAATGCGTACATAATTTTATTTCCATTAGTGTACCATTTTTATACTTTGCCGTAAAGAATCATATTTATGAGTATATAAATTATTACTTTTTATAAATTATAAACGTTCGTACAAATAGATAATATAGAATTTACTTGATGCCTCGTGGCATAATTTTATAATTATTATTATTTATTGAATCATAGATTTTTTACGAAAATGTTATATTTATTTAATTCCATTTAATACTAAGATATCACGCCATTGGCAAAACTTTGCTAAAATGGATTATACCAATGGACTATTTAATTGACTGAACTCAGTTCAAGATGCCGAAAGGCGAAACCCGGGTCGTTAGTGACAAAATCTGTGAGAATGTACATAGTTTGAACGATTCAAATTTAATATTGAAATTTCACCAAGCACCTTCAGTCGAAATCTTAAATTAGAATATTTATTATAAAGCAAATAAGAGATGTGTATTTAATTATATTAATAATAAGTTTACTAAAAAACATTGCTTCATATCGACTGTGGAAAGGAAAAAGGACGTAACCCACAGTTTTTTCGATAATAACAATGTATCAAACTTGATACACGTTGTATCAAAAGGATGCAAGCTTCAAATGCCGAATTAGTATCTAAATTTAGCTTTTAAGTTTGAAAAAGAAAGAGACCTTGTGAAACATTAAAACCAAGAAAAAAGACTGAAATAAAAGTTTTTTCTAGACAATTTCTTTAATTAATATTAGATTATCTCAATTAAACACCCGTGCTCTTCAAGGTTGTGTATAATTCATAATTTACAATAATTTACGTCCTTTTTCCTTTCCACAGTCGATATTATACTGAATGTTTAATGACAGATCTGTTAAAGTTGTAATTAAACTCAGTTTTAGGGGTTTCACCATCGGTATTGATAACAGTAAATAATTTTCGCGAAACCAACACTGATTTGAATACAAATCGTAAAATTTGTACAGTTTTTTTTTTAAATAAAATGAACAATTATTTATAAAGTTGTTTTATGTATATTTAATTTATCTAGAGCAATAATTGCAATCTTGGTATTCAATTGTTTTTATTTCGTCGCACACTCTTGTTGGGAAATACTGATCTATTCGAGGTATCAAATTTGTTGTATGTTATTAAAAACAGTAATTAGTACGACTCCCAATAGAAACTATCAAATACCCAAATAAGAAAGGCAAAGTAAAAAAAAATACAATAAAAACCCATTGAGAACGATGTCAAAAGTTCGTGACACCGTAAGAAAAAACCGAAGACTGGCCGGCTAGCCCACGACATTCGTGCATGAAAAATGCGCTGTTAGTTTCGTATGAACAGTCTTTTATTAATAATTATGGTCGAAAAGTGATTTTACCACCTACCGGCGGTAATGATACCACAGAAAAAAGAAACAAAATTTATATTATTAGATTTTGGATTTTTTAATGCCCGCACCAAATATGAAGCAACTGGACTCCTAATAAAGTTTATCTTAACAGATATTTTTTTACGACAGCTGCAAGTTACTCAGTTGATCAACTTTTCGTTTTAGAAGAGATAGAACGACGTAACTTCAAGTCATAACAAGTGGTAAACTAAACTCTCTCACTAAGTCAGCGATTTCCAAACTGGGAGGCGCGCCTCCCTGGGGAGGCATGGACTATTGCAAAGGGAGGCGCGAACAGTCCAACATATTTATTTACCCTTTAAAACGTGTCTTGATTACTATATGAAATAAAGTATGGGGAGGCGCGAAGATATTTTTTTCTTCAAAGGGAGGCGCAATGACAAAAAGGTCGGAAACCACTGCACTAAGTCCGTACTAAAGTATGAACCCGCGAGCTCCGCGAACGGAGACATCAACGTTGATTAGTCGACTACGGACACACCCGACATATTCTTCAAAAACGGTCGGATTAGTAATAATATTTAATATTTGAAGATAAATAAGGCCGTCGGCACCGAAAGGGTTATCGTACCCTTAGTAGTTTTATTGGCTGTATTGGCATTTACTGGTGAAATACTAAAACATATTTGAGTTATATAAATACTATTTTATATTTGATTGAGTTATTCCTGCATCGGAAATAATTAGTTCGACATTTACCTATAACTTAGTAGTTTTAATATTCTAATTATTAAGTACTCCATGAGGTCTATAGTATTCGATATTATTGCCAGGTGTTCAAGACCCAACTACTTGTTGCAGCGTGTGCCCTGTCAACATAGGGGAAAATGAACTCGGCGACTTGCAAAATAACCTAATATGTATGTCATAACTGCACGGTATGAAATATTGCCCGAAAACATTGCTTGAAATTTTGTTACAGACCATTCACCAATCGAAACAAAAAAGAAAATTTAGGAACTTCCCACATAATAAGCGATTAGATGTTTATTGTCGCTTTAAAACCAGAAAATATCCACCTTTTTAAAGTTATGGTGAAATGTTATAAGCTTTCAAAATTCTTTTTAACGATGTTTCATGTAATTTCAATAAACTACAGATTTTTAATTCTTTAAGCGATTACTTTCCAAATCGATTGAACGTAATTAATATCAAATTATTAACCTTTTTTAAGGTTTCCGCTGTCAATACATCGTGGAAAGGCATTATATTTACAAAATAAAACACCTGTTTGTGCTAATTTTACATGTTTTTAATATTATCAGGACCGGTTTCTCTCATCACGAAAATTTTCAAGTGATTATTTATACTAAATTTCAGTGTTTTATTTGTTGAATCAAATCAATGATAGACTTATTTTAGATCCCCTTTTGATCATAGTGGTAGTATTCTTATATATATACAATGCAATGTAATTTACGCTCGGTCGTGCACTTGAATGCCTGAATGTCGAATGTCATGAATGTCGAAAGGCAAAATCTGGGTGGTTTGTGATAAAACGTGTAGGAATATACAAAATTTGATATTAAATTCTATCCATCAGCTTCAGTTGAACGCCTTAATATATATATATATATGAATTTTGACAAAAAAAAACAAATTCATGGTCAAAATATAATATAATAAAAATGAATGTTTTTTATTATTGTGCAACATTTCGTCCGTGATGATTCCCCATTACGCAGAAAATAATTATTATTGATCCAAATAAATAATTACCATGTTTTTCTTGCGTGTCATATTTATTTGATATAAATTTTACATGCCTTATATTTAATTTTATATATGCATTAACTTCTGAAAAATGTTGAACACAGATATGTTAGTAAAAAGGAAATATTTGAAAAATCAATTCTGTATCGCAGTCGTCTTTTTTTTACCCGACTCCAGAGCCCTGATTGATATAAGGCCATTTTAAGAATTGAAACATTTTAAAAATTTATAGCTAAATATAATATGGTCAAAAAATATCAGTCTATTTCAGTTCTACAGTTTTTTATGCATATATTTTATGGCTATTTCGGCATTAAGCACTCACTAGTCAGAATTATTTATAAATTTTGGCTAATTATTTTAATTTAAACAATTATCTTTGAGGACTTCTTAACCATCTCATATTTTCCAATTTGTTACTTTGAATGTGTATTTTGGATGAAAAGATGGTTTTTGTATCTCTCAGTGCTTTTTTTTTTTAAAAAAAAGGTGTCAGAATTCATTTCTTTTTACACTTATTACTACAGACTTTTTCTTATAATCCATATCCATTCCCGATTTGGAGCATATGCTTTCTAAATGAGATATCTCAACAGAAGTTTACGAGAACTGCTTGTTATTCAGTTTCGCAGCCTATATACATTTTAAAACAATATATCAAGAATTAGACCCCTGGTTATAGTCAGAGTATGTAAGTCTATGGACCTGGTATTGTTTTGCCAATACCAGGTCCATAGACTTACAACAAGTAAACAATGCCAAGAAAAGGGTGCCGGAACACCGTTCCACCGCATTACATAGAAAAAAGCCCTAGTATCTGTTATAAACCAGTATATAAAGATAAGATAATGTTAGTTTAAATATAATTTTGACGAGAACAAAACGAAACAGTTATAAACAACAAATAAAAAATTGTATAATTAAAATAAATTGATATTTTTCGAGTTTTTGATAATGGAGTTATGCCAAGAGCCAATTCAGTCCGTTAATTGACAACAATTTTTGATAGAAAGATAGTGAGTTCTTCTTTAATTGTTTCTGGAAAAATAACTCTTTTAGATATTTTTATATAGTTTGTAAGTTTAGAGCAGCGATTTCCAACCTGGGAGGCGCGAACAGTCCGAAACATTTAATTACCCTTTAAAACGTGTCTTCATTACTATATGAAATAAAGGATGGGGAGGCGCGAAGATATATTTTTTTAAAAGGGAGGCGCAGTAACACAATCAGGTTGGAAACCACTGGTTTAGAGTGATACAAAAATCTCTACAATTTTAAGGTACGATACAATGTTTTTCATAATTATTTTTAACCGAATGAAGACATTTTCCAAACCATCATAATATATTTAAAAATATGGACATTACCAATACAAAAAAAAAACGTAATCCATCAGTACTGCTACGTAAGTTATAGCTACTTGCCTTATACTAGGGCTTGACCTCCGGTAAATACCGGTTAATTTGAAAATGAACCGGTTATCGAATTAAGGATTATTATAACAAAATTATTGTAAATACATATGTACTCGGAATGTAGTGATAGTATTTATTTCAATCAAGGACCCAGCATTTTGTTAACGTTGTCACATACCCAGTAGTCTCCTTTTTTCATTTACCGGTAAACCGATGAAGTATTTACCGTTTACCGGTAGTTTAAATGTGACGGTAAATTGCAAGCCCTACCTTACACGTAACATTGTATGTACTGGGTGTGCAATTTAAATATAAAATCGTACAATACCTCTGCAAAAACGTATAGTTTGAATATCTGCATATATTCACATAATTATCTACTTGGGCAATTGTTTATGCTCGAGCATTTTAAATATGGCGGCGCAGCGTTAAGTTTGCGAGGCAATTTCGAAAAAGGAACGATTCCGGCGGAAATCGCGCGCCATTAAAAAGTAAGATGGCGACCTCTTTAATTAAAATAATCGCGCCAATCACGACTGGGGTTGTTCACTCACGGATCGCACACTCATACACTATATGCGCGTGTATTTATTGTATTATATTATTTTTATGAAATTATGAATATTGTTGGCAAAGTATTGGTGAAAAATATCACCCACATACAATACATACTAACATTTTATAATAGTAATATTGTAAACCCGGATTTTCGTGGCTTTTAGTCAAAATGAAAACTATTTAAAAAGTGACGAATATAAATGGAAACATGAATGAGATAAACCTCTCTCATTGAATTTTTTAAAAATAATTAAACTAGATTAAAATATCCTACACCTATATTTTGATTATAAAACTGATTATAAATTTATTTATGTAAGAGTGAAGAATAAGCCAACATATGTATTCTCGCAGAGCTATCAAGATATCGATCGCTACTACAAAGAAACAGTGAGATAACATAAAAAATCGAAATAATTAAAGATTTCGACTGAAGGTGCTTGGTGGAATTCAATATTAAATTTGAATCGTTCAAAGTATGTACATTCTCACAGATTTTGTCACTAACGACCCGGGTTTCACCTTTCAGCATCTTCAGGCGTTCAAGTACCATGGTAAGGGTAAGTAAAAAGTGACAAAATCTGTGAGAATGTACATAATTTGAACGATTCAAATGAAAAGTCGATTTTAAGATAAGTATACTAATCGATCGCTGAAAGGTAAACCTATTAAGATTTAGAAAAAATGTCCCATTTGAAGGAAAATCTTACTTTTTCAATTATTAATATTGACTTCAAAGCATCGGTGAGATTAGAAGAATAAATAGATTCAAATAAAAGTATACAAAAAACTACTATTCTCATTTATCATAAACCGTAAAAGAAACTATAATTAACTATTTAAAACGTACAACGCAAACCTTAAAGTGCAATTATTTAGAAACAAATATTTTTGATTTATCCCACTGTTGCTTTTAGGTAGTAAATTACTGTCAGAGTATAATTTAGAACGGTTGCTAAGCATTCGAGGAAGAAAAACGTATTTTGAGGATGATTTTTTTTTGGAAAATAAAAGTAAAAAAATAGTTTTACATCCAATTCCGTTTAAATATAAAATTTATAGTACATGGAGACAGGGAACAGTTTTGTTCGGCAAGTTAATTGCATGAAATATCTGTAGAAAATGTATATGATGTACTGTACATATTAAAAATCGATATTAATACATTCGCAGAATATTGTGGAGAATAAAGATATTTTCTTACCTGTCGGACTTGTTTGAACTGTTCCTCGAAGCTCCACGTCTGCTGCGAACTAGTAGAACCTTCTGAAGAACTCGAGGACGCTGATCCTCCTTGTGCCGTTGGGGTCACACCATTTAAGGCTCCATTCAGCGCTGATCCCCCGTTCAAAGGACCGTGGCCGCCCGGGGCTGGCTGGGCAGGTGTCAAGAACGCTCCGGGGTGTTGGAATGGAAAAACCATCGGGAGGGAGAACGGAGCGTTCGGGGGTCCAAGAAGTGGGTTCCCGCCGGCTTGTGGTAGACTGGCCAGTGGAGTATTCTGTGCTAGTGATGCCAGTGATGATAAGTGTGGATGAAGGGAGTTTTTAAGGCTTTCGAAGTCATCACGGCCCTGGAAGAAAATAAACAAATCCAATTTACAAACTATCATCGTATAGCTAGCTACCAGACTAAAAAGAACAGTAGCATTTCGGCTAAAAGATATCTAAGACAAAAAGTCCAGTCAAATATATTCCGTTCATGATAAGCGTACGTTTACATAGTGACCAACGTTTTAACGAGTCCTAAACTATGATTTGAGTTGCACTTTTTTGAATCTATTTGTGGGAAATTCACTCGGTTTTTAAAGCTATGTAAATCGTTTATTTTTTCAATAAAATAGACATATTGGAATAACTATAATTTTCATAAATCGGTTTTACCTGAAATTTTCCTGTCTTTTCTATTATAAAAAACGATGTCAAAAAATCTTACTTTGTCTGGTCTGTGGAGTCTGAGTCTGTCTAAGAGGTCCCTACGTGCAATAAGACCTCTTCCTTCATCACTGCTGTCTCCTTCGGCTTCTGGTTCCCCTTCTGACACTTCTCCTTCTCCTTCGCCCTCGTCATGGTGACTCTGGAAATTAATAAAAAAAAGATACATTCAATTTACCAATAATATTAAGGAACACTTCATAAGTCAATTTTAACTAAAAAAAATACTTGAACATTGATGATCTTTTAATTACATTTTAGAGGTGTTAAACATTTTAATTTGTGTTAATTTAGAGTCACTTATTCATAATTTCTACAGTAATTTGTAAATTCTTTTTAATGCCAATTGTTTATTACACTTTTTCATTTCATTTTTTTTTTGTATCAATAGCAATGTAAATTTATATTTCTTATCAGTTGACAATGCTCACCATGAGCGAAACCAGTCCTGATCTTGACAAATAAAAGTGGAATTTAATACATAGGAATATTTTGTTTTTCTGAATTCAACAGAAATTATAGCATTGATTTTTTTTTTAATAAAAACTTATTATTTAAAAAGAAAGTCGAAACAAACTGTCATTTAAAAATACGCTCATTATGTCACGTAATATTTTATTTATAAAGTTTGAACGACGCTGTAATAAAAGTTATAGGGGCACTGATTTTTAACGCAACTAATCACTAATGAGTCAATTTAAGATTTCGACTGAAGGTGTTTGGTGGAATTTCAATATTAAATTTGAATCGTTCAAATTATTACATTCTCACAGATTTTGTCACTAACGACCCGGGTTTCGCCTTTCGGCAACTTCAGGCGTTCAAGTGCATGGATTCCCATGAGCTCATCCTTTTCGCCAGCAATGGCTTTAAGCTCAATGATACACTTATTTCTTATATAAACACGAAACATTAATTTACTAAGCGTCAGTTCGAGTTCATCCGTGCACTTGAACGCCTGAAGATGCCGAAAGGCGAAACCAGGGTCGTTAGTGACAAAATCTATGAGAATGTACATAGTTTGAACGATTCAAATTTACAATATTACTTTTTGTGTGGCTTGCTATAGATGTACCAGCGTAACTTGACTGCCCGCGAGGGCGCCACCATCGCATCATTAATGTTGCCATAGTCAACACGTCCTAGGACGACAATTTTAGTTCTGAGTTCTGCCACAGTCAAGTTAAAATGCTACATCTCTACATCTATACACTATCTCTGCAAGAAAAATGAACCTTCTGCCGTTGATTGATCTTATTGAAAAAGGTATTATTTTAGAAGTCGAACCTTTAATCTTGAACACTCTCAAGACAAAGACAATCTCCGATCAAAACATTGTGATAGTATTAAATAAACCCCGATAAAAACGCGATGGGAAAAAGATCTAAATTATAATTGGGTCTGGATAATTTACAGCCAGCTCCTTATAAGCGAGGCTCGATCAAAATTGGCCAAATTGGCGGTAAACGGTCCGGCCTTGAAATTTTTGCAGGCTTCTTTTTCGGAGGCACTGCCTTCTGAATCTTCTGGTGCATCGCTGTAAAGATGTTTCAATATACATAAATACATGAAGTATAACATGTTACTTTTGTAAAATAATTTATTGCGTTTTATTACGTTTGAGCATGAAAACCACGCAAGCTTTGTATTACGCATTTTATTATTTTTTAATATTTATCACTTTTAAGGTGTTCACTGTCAATACTTGGTGGAATGGCATTATAATAAAAATAATAAAAGATTTTTAGTACTTTTTCCACTTAAAATGTATTTGATCAGGACCGGTTTCGCTCCTCGCGAGCTTTATCAACTGATAAGAAAAGTAAATTAAACAGTGCTATTTATACAAGTTAAATTGAAATTAAAAGGTGTAAGCAACTACTAACAATGAAAAGGATTTACAAACTGGTCCTGATCAAATGAATTTTAAGTGGAAAAAGTACTAAAAATCTTTTTTTATTTTTATTTTAATATTTAGTTTAATTTTCACAATTGTATTTTAAAATATCTAGAAATATTTCCGCCTTGTAGCTGAGTTGAGAACGCTTTTGGGTATTAGTACTATTCTCTTGCAGTGATTCTCGGGTTCGTATATTTGTAAAGATAATTAATTACACTCAATGTTTTATCAATCGCATGTAAGATGTTTACAGTCAACACTTGGTGGAAACGTATGCGATATATACACTAGCTTAGAAGAGATACAGAATAATAAAAAATAAAAATAACTTTGATTATTCCACGTATTGTGTTACAAAATGTGACACGTGTTTCGCCCCTTTCAGAGGCATCCTCAGACAACTACAGAATACATACTCTCATCCAATGTGTGTATCCCCATTAAGCCCGAATATATATAGTAAAGTTAATATAAGTTTAAAAATAGTTCTGACGAGGGCGTAGCCCGAAATAGCTATCAACCATATATAAAATAATATTTGTAGAACTGAAATTCTGTTATATTTTTTCACGTTATTACAATGAAGTTCTACCAAGTAAATGCCAATAAATCAATATATTTCTGTCCATTTCCTGTCCCGATGTTGAGCGTGTGTAAGTACTACAGACGGAGCTAACCTCAACACATGTTTTTTTTATGAAAACTGCTTGTTACAATGTTGATCAATCTCTCAGCACGGCAAAATTTATATAAATAAAGATATATTGGTAGTTTAGTATCACTGATGCACGTGAAGATATGTTTTCAAACAAATACTAGATCTCTGAAAGAGCACCATTTTTTAAATATTTTTCGTAGTCTTGTTCATAATACAGTAAAACCCCCATTTACACTACAGTCGGGACCGTGTAATTGAGGGTTCCACTGTATTATACTGAGTTAGTGCCTAACAATAATTATCTATAACCAACGCATAGTCGTTTGAGCGGTGTTTTTTTCCTGAACTTTGTACATGAAATATTACAATAAAATTGGGTTACGTATGCTTTCCAAAGCAACGCCATTTCAATATTCGTGATGATATGAATTGGCGATACCTGTCACGCGATCCTCACTCCCGCCGTAAAAAAAAAGAAAAATTAAGAAATGGAAAGAGAAAGGTGTTGATGTATGACAGAGAGAGAAAACAGCAAAAGGCATATTTTTAAAAATATTAATAATAATTGAAAAAAAATAATACATTTTTTTTTAATAATAAGGATTCGAAGTTATTAGTTTTTGTCGAGCACGAATGAGGTTTACCACAGCCCTGGTTTAATTTAAAATAAACTCAATTGTCTAATAAGGGCTACGTCATTGCTCTTATCTATGTGTAGCTAATTAAAAATATAGAGTAATTATGTATCAATCGAAAATAGGTAATTATTACACATTCGTTGCGTTATAAACAACATATTTATCGGAATAATTATAAACGAGGTAAACTGAATGACACATCTGAATCAAAACCAGTAATTTAACTCGATTCCGTAGTAATTTAGTGATAAAGATGCTCACATATAGCTAATATATCACTTAGCAATTCGGGCACAATCAATACTGTCAATTTAAATCGATTTGTGGTATGTAAAGTTTATATTTGTTTGTTTGCGGAGCGCGTGGTATTTAATCCATTTTTCTTGTAACCTCATAAACTCGTTAAAAAAGGCAAGACAATTATAATTGGACATTTCATATTTTTAAAAAAACCAGCTAATATGTTGTAATTGTGTTATAAACATCGTGATGACGTAAATACAAAATATTTATGAATGATAGAATTTAATACGAATCTTTGTAGAATTAAATATTTTTATATTTAAAAATCAACTGCCTGTAAAATTAATCATCAATTTGATATTATTGGATAATTATTTTCGTTTTAACGTGGTAAAACTTCATTATTACACGGTAGTAAAAAGTCAAGTACAGTGGAACCCCCAATTACACGAACCCAAATTACGCGCTTGAAATATTCGCCGCAAATCCCCC
The DNA here is from genome assembly GCA_031772345.1 of Himalopsyche anomala. Taxonomy (NCBI): domain Eukaryota; kingdom Metazoa; phylum Arthropoda; class Insecta; order Trichoptera; family Rhyacophilidae; genus Himalopsyche; species Himalopsyche anomala. The sequence goes on from CM062838.1 coordinate 11,810,924, forward strand.
AATTGCACGGTCGCATTCCATTGCCGTTACTAAGAGACGGTCGTCTGTGCCGCGCATACAGTCAAATGTTGGCTATCGTCTGTGTATTCAACACGTGCCAGGCTATACACGCATAGCTGGGCGTCTTTCTGTGTGCGGGAAATTTACTATAACAAAAAACTAAATATTTCATCCATATTATTTTTTTTTGCAAAACTAAGGGAAAGCTTAGTTTTGCGTTTTCCGCGAAAAAAAACCAAATCCCTAATTTTGTATCAAATTCACACTCCCAATTACACGGTCCCGACTATAGTGTAAATGGGGGTTTTACTGTATACCTAATTCTTTTTTTGCATGGTTTCGAAATTGCACGGTCCAATGTAATGGAACGTATCTTTAATTTCACTATAAACACTTTATTTTTTTTCACACGGTTTTTTGCACTGCTTTTTAGCATCGAATGTATCCCCTGTGTAAAAAGAGAAATTGGGTGTATATTATATAGTTTCATATGGATTATTACACTATAGTTGACAGTTGTTTATTCGTCTCATCTACGCCAGAACCACACTTTTCATTGAAAAAATAATATTAATTTAACATTTATTTAATTTGATCAGGACGGTTTTCACTCATGATAAGCATTTTAGATTGATTGTACTAACTAACAAGTATTGACAATAGACTCCTTAAAAGTGAAATACATTTTTTAAAAAGACGGAAACATCAAGTCACTTACTATATATAACACCTTTAGTTATATTTAATTTCGGTTTAAGATTTTAAAAAAAAACAATTTCATTTGTTTTTCACATTGGTTGTCTTGTCATGATGGGTGGAAAATATTAATTTAAGCACATAAACAATGTCTTTACGGCGCTCGATGTAATAATATTGATATATAAAATGGGATGATTTTTGAGGTATTGTTTATGTAGGATAACTTTGATTTTTCAACTCAAAGTTAAATAAGAGTAAGGTCACTTAATATCTTGCAGCCTAAAATTCAATCTACCACCACTCTGATTATTGACAAAACTCTTCCAAAGCGTAAAAACCATGTTTACAGGGTGATCAAAGCGTTACATATAGTTTGCCCGCAACTAACTCATGGGGAATGGCTCACTCACAGTTGCCAGGTTCATTACAGAAGAAACAATGGATTATAACTTTATTTGTCAACATAGATTCATTGTCCTTGTGACAAAGCCTATTAATATATGATCAAGATTGGTTTCGTTCAGCAAAAGACCATTTTTTTACCTATGTCTGTTAATAATGTTAACCCTTTCTTAACTAAGATGTGTAAATAGTACACATACCTTCTAATCATTTACATTTCTCTGTATATATAATAAATACTCGGCCTAAAATTCAGGAATTCTTCCGTTATACATTAACGCATTGAGTAATGTAATAATAGAAATATTGTAGTAGTGTTATACAATTGTAATGATTCACTCCCGTTTGCCTGATGTGTAACGATACACAGCTCAGGAGCGCGTACTTTTTTGCATAGTAAGGAAACGGTTAAACAAATGAACACCTGAAGGCCACGAAACGTCGCGCTACCAAGCAAATTCCAATCGAAATCCAAGCGAAAGTGTCCAATCTTTCATACAAATTTTGTATGAGAGTTTGCAGCACTTCACGAATTTGCTAATAACGTGACGTTTTGTGGACCTTAGATAATAGATTGATTGAATAGGTATGGCCTCTACTATAATAAAGTTAAAATAGCACTATAATTTAGTTGGTTCTACATATTTCTTTTAAAGCTTATCTCAACAGAAGTTTGTTTATGAAAACTGCTTTCCAATCAGTTTCTGAACCTGTCTTTTTTATATAAACAAACAGTAGGGATATAAGGATGTGGCTTGGACAGAACTATTGGTTGGCTCATTGGTCTCTTTAAGCATCGTTTCTATGATAGGAAAACAAAATTTTATGAAAATGTCCGTAATGGGATTTTAGCCCGTGACCACCGATATCTAAGCTAGCGATTGTTAACCTCTCGACCGTGGACACGAAGAGCGTTTACTACTGGTTTTTTAATGCAACCGAACAAATCTATTTCTATTTTTAACATTAACTAGTGATTATAATTATTCATTAATCGATTCAATGGTGATTTTTTCGAACATTGTAAAACTATTTTTTTATTAGAATATATGTATAGGACAGGGTTTCTCAACGGTGGGCCAGAGATTTATTTTTGTATTGGGGAGCCACAACACAGCTTGGGGGGGCCACGGGTATTGATAATACAATACAGGGAAGAGCATAATGGCGGACGTCGCGCAACCATTTTTTGTAAATCCGTAATTAAATAAATTACTGGCATTCTAGATTAGAAAATCTCGGAAGAGCTATAAAAAAAGGTGGGTTTTTGAAATTATAATTTTCATGGGAAGACAAAACAATGGTATAGGGGCCACAGAAAAATAAAGACACTCAAAAGGGGTCACGCTCCCGAAAAGGTTGAGAAACACTCGTATAGGAGACACAAGTTTTTTTTCGTCTTGCAGCCAAGTGGACTAAAATTATTTCATTACTTTTTTTTTGTTTCATACAGATATTGAAATAAAATAAGCAATATTTCAATTTATTTTAGCATTCTTTACAGTCATATTTCAATACGATTTTCTATAAAAAGTCATACTCTATAAATTTGTCATTCTTTTTTGTACCACCCTATAACATCATAGTCACGGGAATAAATAATACACATATAAAAATTAAACACAGCGGACCAGTCGGAGTTATATTATTCATCTCCTTTCTGTAAACACAACACTTTTACGTGTTGGCTGTTATTGATGTTTGCTTTATAAATTCTTGGTCAGCGCTCATGGAGTTATAAGAAAATCAAATAATGCATTCGAGTATACGAAGAGACGCTGCAAAGGGTCAATCAGGGCTTCGAACCTATGACGTTGACATTAACAGCGTTTTTACTGCACCAGTAAATTGCAATCATTTATAATTATAGACGACTAGCAATCAAACTAACAATACTTAAGACAGTATTATCAAATGATCAACCTGTCGACAAACCATCGCCTTCTTCTTTCTACGTGTTTATCGAGCTGTCCATACTTTTCTAAAACCTCGTGAATTCATATTTACAAATAAGTCTATTATGTTGCCCTGACTTGAATATCGTGAATGGGAAAACGACGTAACCTACAGCTTTATTCGATAATCACAATGTATACAACTTGAAACACGTTCCATCAAAAGAGTTTAAGCTGAAAACGCCGAATTATGTAGTATATAAATTTATCTTCTAAGCTTGAAAATGAAGGTAAAAAGACTTTTTTTATATATATTAAATTAATAAGAGATTAAGTTTATTAAAAACCAGTTTATCAGTCTCCTTGCATTTCATGGTTGTGTATTTATTTACATATGTAGCTATGAGAAATCTGTACAACTTAAAACCGTAAAAATGTTTTTAATAGGGTAAAATATCAAGGTATTTCAGTTCTACAGTTTTCAATACATTACATATTCAGTACATTACATGTAGAACTGAAATACCTTGATATTTTACCCTATTAAAATGGAGTTCTACCAAGTAAATGCCAAATCAATAAAAAAAAATGTTTTTGCTAGTAATAACTTCCAACGAAATTGATTTAAGTTTTATTACTTTTTTATGCAGCTTGTTTTTTTCAGACGTTAAATCGTGTTTAAATCTATCGATCTACATTAATACTTCAAAAAATCCAATTTTTAACAACGTTTTCTAGCAGTAAGCTGACGATTTTATCCTGAAAAACGTAGCACAGTGGACTCCATAAGTTCACTGTCTTTCCTACCTATTTAGAGTCCACAAAATCCGCGTGTTATTTTGAATGCATTTAAAAATGATATCTAGTAAGTGGTTACATATAAACGCGTAATTTGTACATGCATTTTGTGTCGAGATTACCAATACTAACGAAACGTTGTATAAAGGTAATACCTACACGCATCGGGAAATTAATGTTTGCACACTGTTCAAGTACTTGGTTGCGTTCTAACATGAATTATCAACCGAGAATAAAATCAATTATTGCGACAACGTGAGTCTTTCAACTACACTTTCTGGCATAATACTCCATGTGTAATTACGGTTTAATACCGTTAAAGACAGTTCATCATTTGATTGCACAAAACAGCGTCTAATGAAAGAATAACATGATGTATTGTGTTCACTTTTAGGGTGTTCACTGTCAATACTTGGTGGGAAGGCATTATATTAGTAAAAACACAATATTCCTTTGTACTTCATTCCACTTTATTTAATATGTCAGGACCGGTTTCGCTCATTACGAGCATCGTCAACTGATCGTACAGTGAACATCGTCAAATGAGCGAAACCGGTCCTGACATATTAAATAAAGTGGAATGAAGTACAAAGGATCATTGTGTTTTTACTGATGTATTGTGTATCTCTTCTAAGTCAGTATATGTATATAGCTGAGTAAATGCAGAATAATATAAAATTTAAAATAACTTTGACTATTCCACGTATTTTGCTACTAACTGTGACACGTGTTTCGCCTCTTTCAGAGACATCTTCACACTTACTATCGCAAAATTTGCTTAAGTAATGAAGCAAGATTGATTCTAAAATTTTCGATTATGAAATTACAAAATGAAGTTTGGGATTTTTTTTTCCTTTTAAGGGTAGCAAGGAGGGGGTGATAGAATCGAAACAAAGCAAACAAATATAATCATACTACTAATGACGTTAAACATTACAAACTATTAAACTAATAGACTGCAATCAATCAGATAGGTTGGTGAATACTCTATTAATTGGAAACAATGTAAGTAATGGCGAGCCACCTGTCCTATTAAGAATATTATTTAATATTTCTTTTTTTTTAAGAGTTTTATTTTTATTTTATTTAGTAAATGCAGGTTTAAACATTGTTCTGATGAAGGCATACGTCGAAATATTCATAAATACATTTTTCAAAACTATACCTTACTATATTTCTTTGTGTAAATTTCATTTTTGATGATTGAACTTTTACCACTTTCTTGAGTTGCTTCGCTCCGGCACCTAAATACTTGCTAGAGATCCCTGAATTTTTAATTAGGTAGACCACGCAGAAATATAAAAAATAATGCATCGCTTGTCATGTTTGCTCTCGTATCAAATGATACCAGTGTTAAAAAAACATCAAATATTGTATTTATCATAAATTAAAAATACATTCTAAAAAACGTTTAATTTTGAATAAACCTAAAATACATCTATATAGGAGCAGTGGATCACAACAAATCTCCGCGCTCCGGCCAAAAACCTTTTGCTCCACTACTCCGCGCTTCGCTCCAGATCCCTGGTTTTTACTTCCAACGTTACTTAAAAAATGAGTTAATTTAATCTTTCAGAAATATTTTGTGCAGTTTAAAACGTTCCTATAGCCAAATAGGTTATGGATTAGCACTCGAAAGAGTTGGCATTATTGAATTAATGCTATGGAAAAAAAAACTTCTTTACATTATCATTATGTTATGTCATTAAAGAACGGCTATATTATTTCTTACATTATTAAATTTTAAAATTATTTAAATAATATGCTGGCAATGTATCGCTCCATCCTCTTGCATACTTATAGTATAGAAAACGTTGTCCAATGAAGCAGTAAAAGAAATCCTGATATTACTGCCCATAACTTCTCACTTTAATTACACTTTTATTGTTAACCACCTCTGCCCTGAACTGCGACCCTTTAAACAATAAATAAATTAATACGTACAGTTTCTGTCTTATATCATTTCTGATATTAATTTATTTTACTGCACAGTGCCGGCATATTAAAACAAAGCTATTCAATTTGTGCAGGTAGATTTATTTTTGATAATATGAATGTTAATATTGAAATATAATATATATGAAAATTAAAAAAAAAAAGATTTAAAACTAATCTTAGGATAAGGTAAAAATATCAACGTATTTAGTTCTACAGTTTTTTTTATATTTATGAGTTGATAGCTATTTCGGCTTTCGCCATCGTCAGAACTATCAGAGCTACAATAAATGATGAAAGGGAATCGAAAACATCTATATTCCTTAAATAGATTTTTTAAATCCGTCATGATGGTATTCAAACTCGCGAATTCTCGACCGAAGCTAATGACGTTGATAACCCAACTACAGACCCTACATTACGCGAGTACTACAAGGTTCTATGTGAAAAAAATTAACGAAACAGAAGTAACAATGCGGCAGTCTTCTACGTACCATTATCATTGGTATACATTGTTCACATAAAACCTTGTTGCACTCGGGTCGCGATTATTTCATCAGTAATTAAATAAGGCCACATACAAGAAAATTGGAAAATTATAAACATTATTTTGTAAACAAATGACAACACGACGAAATGAAAAATATGGTTTCAGTCAAAAGGCTGCACTTGAGAACGTAGAAGGCTGCAGGTTCTTTATACATTGTGATGGATTCCCACCATTAGAGCAAACATAACTGAGTTTTTAATTAAGTTTGTATTTGCGTTAAAATTATGCTTATGATTAATAATCATTTATTGAGTCGTAGTGGTCCAAATTGCTAGTTGAAAATTAAGTTTTTTAATCATAATAAATTAACATATAGAATTTTATTGAAATGCAGAATTTAATACATCGTCACTTCCTACGTAAAGTATCGTATCTTCAAAACCGGAACTTAGAATAGTAGTTTGAAGAAACAAAAGCTTAGTCCACGACGAGCTTTTAATCGATGTTTCACAAATTTTGTAATGTTCACTGTCATTCACTGTTCACTGTCAAGTATAAATATAATTTGATGCAAACAGTTTAAAAGCGCGACTAACACAAAGTTGTTTTCTCTGTAAACCACTCTCTAAAGCAGTGTTTCTTAACCTTTTAAGGGAGCCGCACCCCTTTGAATCTGAAAATAGGTCTCCGCAACCCCATTTAAAAATGCGTTTCGATTTTTTTGCTAGAGGCTAGAGAATTTATATTGTTAGAGGCTTCTCCCGCACCCCCAAAAATATCCCCTCAGGGGTGCGGTCACCCCAGGTTAAGAACCACTGCTCTAAAGAGACAATTTTTTAGTAACAATACTTTACCTAGGAGGTGTTGACGTATTAAATAGAACCTTTACTTAATATGGAACCAAAACGTTATATATGTAATCAAGATTATTACGTGGAAAGTTGAAAATAAAAAGATTGCTCTCTCGTTGGTTGTGGAAGGCGGCCATAAAACGTTTTCTGCATGTACACAACGAGTGGTGGAAAACCAGCTTACTCTCTCGTTGTAATAAATAAATATTACACTTATATCCGATTTAAGATAAGCCTTCGTAATAATAAAACAATAATATGCAGAAGGCACGCTAACATAAAAAAAACATTATTAGATTTGTTCAATCACAACACTGTCCCATAAAACGTGTGTAAGGTTTCCTCCCCGGGGCGACCTACCTGTCTGGGCATCAAGGGGTTAACAGTCTCCCACATTAATTATTAAAATAATTATATTCTTACATTAAAAAGACAGATAACAATTGAATAATATTCAAATGTTTCACCGATATTACTTCGAGGATGGTAATCAATTATAAAGAAAGAATGCCGAAATCTCAATGTATGCATACATTCTCTTCCTTATAATTTTAAATGTGTGTGGAATGATATTTGATTTAAGTATAAAATTCGTAATCTGTTGTTTTAGATAATTTTAATTTAAAATTGTCGAAACACATAATATACCATGCGGAAGTGGATTCTGTAAACAATTGCTTGATACGCAGACAGAGTGAGTGAGTGTGCTATGTTGTGCTGTGTGTTTCAGCCAGATGGATAAATCAATTACAAACATATATTAATGTCATATTGAGTCGCCTGCTGTGGTCCAGTTGGTTAGAGCTTGCTCTACCGATCACGCAGGTCTGGGTCCGATTCCCGTTAATATCAGTGAATTTGAGAATTATTCAATTCAAAGTTGTGACCGAAGACTGGGTGTTTTTGATGTCAAATCACAACATTTTCCTCTCGTCCCATCCTTCTGATCCTTTAATAACTGGGTGTAGCAATAGTGATTAGTCAACCAATAGTCCTGTTCTAGCCTTATCATTCTTTCCCTACCACTCACTTTGAAAAAAAGTGAGGTTGGGTGACTGATTAACAAATAGTTCTCGAGGCCATATGCTCCACATTGGGAGTGGACATGGATAAAAATGTCATATTGAACTAAAAACATAACCTTATACTTTTTTTACGAATCGTTCAAATTATGTACATTCACACAGATTTTGTCGATTTGAGCGATTCAAATTTAATATTGAAATTCCACCAAGCACTTTCAGTCGAAATCTTAAATTAAATAACCTTATACAAATTACGTTTTAAAAGTGTACCAATTTTGATTTTTTTGAAGCCATTTAAGTAATTGAAACTGCCATAATATCCAAGCGAAACTATTCGTGATGTTTAGTTAATTTGGTGGAATATTGAAGATGCATGTTATTTTATGGTCGATATAGCTCATTCAGACCAGTGGCGGATCCAGAAATTGTCCCAGGAGGGGGCCATTCAATTTGAAAATAAGCATGATACATAAATAATACATTAAAAAATAGATGAAAGCCTTTTTTTATGCGATTTTTTTTGCGCGATTTTGAAATTACGCGATTTTTTTGGACGGCACCGTAAAAAAATATTTTTTGCGCTAATTTGAGGAACAATTTTTTTTTTCATACATTTTTTGATACTTTTTTACGCGATATTTTGATTTTTGGAACCGATTTATCAAATCATATGAAAGTGATGTTTTTTTACGCGCCACCTTCCTCCAATGTATCGCGTAAAAAAAGATTGGGTGTATATAAAAATAGTCAATACATAATTAAGTAAGTATGTATTCTATAAATCATAGTAAACTAAACAATTCAAGAGCCTATTTCAAAATAAAGTTTTAATAAATTATAAAAATGGAAAATAAATTCTCCCAAGGAGGGGGCCATAGCACCCATGGCCCCCCCCTTGGATCCGCCAATGATTCAGACTGCACAATTTTAACAATCTTGAATTCTAAAAAGTGACTAAATATGTATCCATTATTTTGCGTGAATAATCAATCACCTGTGTGTTGATTATCTATTTCACCTAACATACGTTTCTAAATATAAATATTTACATAGCATCGAAACTTGCTTGGGGCCCGTGATAATTCGACCATTCGGCGCACCTCCGGCATGTACCATATAAACTATACACATGAGACAGTACGGACGGAATGCATAGATACGTATGTACTAGATACTTAATAATATAATGTAGGTCCATCAATATTTGAGTTTCTCACGAGCTGGCGACATTTATGCCCTGTTCGACTTCGTCACTAATACCATTATTATGACGTTTGATAATTACAAAACATGAACGCGACGCTTTTCACATAACGAACAAGCTTGTGCAAACAATATGGACGGGAAATCACTCTCATTTACTCAACCGGGTGTTCTACTTAACGAAAGAAGAGCGAAAAATCTTTTAGATGAAAATAATATACAATCGATACACCAGTTCAAGACGGGGACAAGTCGGAATAAGCGATATTGAGATATTCACGTTTTAAATTTGAATCGTTCAAATTATGTACATTCTTACAGATTTTGTCACTAACGACCCGGGTTTCGCCTTTCGGCATCTTCAGGCGTTCAAGTGCATAGATGTCAGTTTTAAGTTCATCCATGCACATGAACGCCTGAAGATGCCGAAACGCGAAACCCGGGTCGTTAGTGACAAAATCTGTGAGAATGTACATAATTTGAACGATTCAAATTTAATATTGAAATTCCACCGAGCACCTTCAGTTGATATCTTATGTTCACGTTTTAAGTTTCGAATTGTAATATAAAATTAAAAATAGCTGCGACCAATGTTTCCTCTAAGGCAAGAGGTTAGCTGCGCGGAAATTTCAAAGGCTGCGCGTACCGATCAAATATTAATTGACCAACTGTCTTGTAGTGCGCGCCAACCCGGAATGAGTGCGCGGGGGCTTTCCAACTGCTGCGCGGCCGCGCACGTGCGCGGCTTAGAGGGAATGTTGACTGTGACACATGTTTCGCCTTTTTCAGAGGCATCCTCAGACAATCTTACTTTCACAATGCTTGTTGAAGTATGAATAATATGTATTAAAGTTAAAATTCCATAAAGAAACTTCTAAAATATTGAATAATTGTTGCTTTTTGGAAAAATGTAAATCTTGGCACAGTAAATCCAATGATGTTAATCACTCGAAGAGTTAACGTCTTGAGCTGGTGTAACGATATGTATTATTTATAGAGAAATTTAAAAAAATTGAATGCGTTAGGTGAATTATTGTATTCGTTGTGAAACTAAGAGTGACATTAGAAGTCTAATGGAAGCATTGATTCCATGGAAAACATCTTCCCAAATAACCAAAAACAATTATTTATTTTTTTAATTTATGACCTAAGACATTCTAAGACAAATTAATTTAAATTAATTTAAGACAATTAAAATTAAAATTAATTTAAGACAATATGTTATCATATAATAACATATTAAATTACATTATATAAAATTTAGCTTTAGATATTCCTTTACGAGTCAGTCATCTCTCGCGTATCGCCGATTATAATTGTCATATTCCGTTATTATAAGTATTCGTTCATTATGTTTGTGAGATATATTATATACTATGTTTTGTGAATCCCCGGAAACAGCGCAATGCCACATTAAGCGTCAAAAAAAAGATTGGTTTTCTATTAACCAAAAATTACCGTTCTAAAAATATAATTGGACAAATATTTACATAATAAATCATATGTACTATACTTGTAGCTAACAACGGTCAAAGAAAAAAAGGCATCGGGTCTGATATCAGATTAAATTTATCTTTTTTTTTAGTTTTGATCCAAGGAATGATTATAGTTGGGGCATTTAAGATACAGTAAAGCTAAATGTGTGAAATGAAGAGACTGTAATTCATGTCAGTATGTACAAATGTATTTGTATTTTTTCTAATATCACTTAAAATGGCCATCTGTTAAATAATTAAATAACAAATGATAGCGATGTTATTCACCGGACGTGATGTCACAGAGATGGCCATTTTGTCAAATGATTTCGTAGGTATAAAGGCGCGGCCGCACAAAATGTCTGCAAACAATATGTCGAATTTATTATATCAACATTCAATCCAATATCTCTTGAACAAACACCCGCTAAAGAAACAAAAGCCGATAAATTAACATTGGCAACGTTATATTGGTATTATTTAAACAATTTTAATTTATTAACATACAGGGGTGTTGAAATGTTTCGACTAATAAACAGGATTGATCTGTCAAATTACTTGACCGTCAAAACGTCATGTTTTCTTCAACAGCATTGCTAATGACAGCATTGTTCAATAAGACAAAAATATGTCATTAATAAGTTGTTCATAAAGTATTACTTCTTACTAAAACATTAAGATTGCTAAAATTCTAAAATATAGTTGATTGCTATCACGGATTGTAAAACTATTTGTGTAAAAAAATAGCTTCCGCCAAGTTACCCCTGAGTTTAGAACTACATATCAGAAAAGTGAAGGGCATGTGGCTCAAACTTCCACGCAGTGCTGTTCAGCTCCGATGCTCAGATTCAAATCCCACAAAGGACACTATCATAAATGGATTTTACATCAATAAACATGGAGTTCTCTTAAGTCTAAAATTCCCTACCAGCCACTCTTTACTATAAAACAAATTGTAAATGTTTAATTAAAAGACAAGCCACTTTAGCTTAGAAACATCCAATGTCAAAATTATGTTTAATTTATTAATTTAATTAAAATAAATTATTGGAATCCCCTGGTCATATATTATATACCACACAATCGTCTTTATATAGGTACACTCACATCCGCTCTCAGACCGCGTGATTTTAAATACATATCTGATTCCATATTTCATGTAAATAAATTACAATTATTATTTACCTTAACTGAGGAAAAGTATACATAAAAATCTGCAATAATATTGGGAAATAACTATGGTCATTCTGCGTAGTGTTGATTTCACGTCAGATAAATGTTCTGTTTAAATATTGTACAACGTTCAAAAGCGCATTTTTCTATTTTTTTGGAAATAAATTATTCAGTTTTAATCTATCTATCAAATGAATACAAAAGTTTCCAATATGTATTGACCTTACTAAATCAAAAAATTATGACATTTCCACAACGTTTTTTAAACTTCCCTTATAGCAAATAATATTTTACACTCTTTATGTATTTTGATAAAAGTATGTATTAATGTAATCTTTAACATTTGTTATCGATCTATCTATCGTTGAGCCAATAAGAAAGAGGTGCGGAATACGTACTTAATCGATCATGCATTGATAGCATGAATCAAAATATAGACGAGAGACTTCAACGCAGCGGTTTTGATCAAACGAAACTTGTAACGTTTATTAATTTGGTCGATCACTTTTAGGGTGTTCACTGTCAATACTTGGTGGAAAGGCATTATATTAGTAAAAACACAATAATCCTTTGTACTTCATTCCTCTTCCTAGCTGTCGATTTTGTTTAAGTATGTACACTTACCAACTACTTGGAAGCGGGGAAATTTTCTTAACTATCATTAAGCCTATTCACTATATTATTGTCATTATTAATGTCATTATTTTATCACTTTGTCAAAGAATTCCCCAATTATGTTTGTAATTACTTTCAATTCCCATTCTAAATTTATTAATCTGAGATGACTTTTTAATTATATGTTAGATGTGTTAAACATTTTAATTTTGTGCTATTTTAGAATCACTTTTAATGTAATTGGTATTTTCTTTTCAATGCCAATTGTTGTTTATAACTGTTCATTTTTGTATAAATAGCACTGTTAAATTATATTTCTTATCAGTTGACGATGCTCGTAATGAGCGAAACCGGTCCTGACATATTAAATAAAGTGGAATGAAGTACAAAGGATTATTGTGTTTTTACTAATAAATTTGGTCAATATTCAACCGAGGCAAAATGGTACAAATTGAAAGATAACAGTAAAATTATATTTTTTTAAATACAAATAAGTATTTTTATATTTAACGCAACTCTATCTTCATTTAATACGTTGTTCTTATCGATTTTTATTGCATGTGGGAATAGCCTAGCATAGGCTATTGGATCTTTTGAAAAATAGGGAGTTTTAAAGTCCTCATACAACTTGTCTCTTAATATAATTTAAAATTTAATGTCGCTTAATGAAATTTTTATATTAAATTTGAATTTTTCAAACTTTGTATATTTCCATACGTTTTGTCACCAACGATCTGGATTTTATTTATCGGCATCTTCAGACATTCGAGTGCGCGAATGAACTTAAGCTAAAGTAAGGTAGACAGTTTTTATCTTGTAAAATACATAAGAAGAAAAGTTATTATCAATAAGTCTGACTAGCTAGGTCAGTGCAAGTTTTTCTGTGCATTTGAATGCAAAAAGATGCCAAAAGACGAAACTCAGGTCGTTAGGTACATAGCGTATGAAAATGTACAAAAAATTAAGTTTTTTTCATTCTCTACACATCATTTGACTAAAGTGATAACATATTTAAAATACATACTTTGGTGCAACGGAATGGCAAATATTTAATTAATTAAAAAAATACCATTTGAATCAAAAGTTTTTATTTATCATGTGAACGAAAAATACTAGATTTTTTAAAACTTTTAATAACATGCTTTTCAATAAAAATAAAAGGTACTTTCTCAATAGCGGGTATCATGTGCATTTAATTTAATCGGTGCGTATTCAGTTAACGGACTTACGCTTACTCACACTAATATTCGTTTGTGTACAGACGCACACTAGAGATGCATTTCACATGTGTGTACCGATTCCTTTGTAACACTTCAATATATTATTATGAAATAACATACTGAATAATCGAAAGGGAAGTATCGATTACATAATAAGATCAATACTTAGGACATCCTTTCTTTATATGGTTTTACTGAGATTCTTTATTAACGGTTAGTTACTTGACCAACTTACTGTCAACATAACGAGTTTAAAAGCGCTTTTTCGTGAGATTAATGATGAAAAAACTGCTGTTGCGTTTTTACAGACACACGGCATTATTCCGAGGGAAATGAGTTGTGACAATGGTCATGTTATGAACCTGTCATTTACTCAAAGTCCTCGATGGATGTGCAATAAAAGGACATGCATGTCTCGTGTTGGCGTACGTAAAAATACGTGGCTGGAGGGCTCCCGGATTCTATTAGAAAGTGTAGTGCATTTTATATTCTCTTGGTCAGAGGAGATGACTTCCATATCTTTTTGTGAGAAGCATTTGTCTATTACTAAAAATACGACAGTAGAATGGAACAACTTTTTAAGAGAAGTTTGCGTTTGGCGAGTTTCGTTAACTGATACGGTAATTGGTGGGCAGGGCATGCACGTGGAAATCGATGAAAGCCTTTTTACACGCCGAAAAAACAATGCTGGAAGGGTTTTGCCGCAGCAGTGGATTTTTGGTGGCATATGTAGGGAAACAAAAGAGTGTTTTGTTATAAAAGTTCCTGACCGATCAGCTGCCACTCTGATACCAATTATTCGTGAAAAAATTAGACCGGGCTCAATTATTCTAAGCGATTCTTGGCGTGCTTACTCAACAGTCAGTGAGCACTTCGAACATCAGACAGTGAACCACAGTCTCCATTTTGTTGACCCAGTAACATTTGCCAACACTCAGCAAGTGGAGCGAATGTGGGGCTCAGCAAAGTGGGGAAATAAACGGCGCAGGGGGACTCATAGGCATTTGTTAGATTCATACCTGTATGAATTTATGTGGAGAACGAGATTACATCAGCGGAATCCGTTCTTCGCAATTCTTAAAGACATTGCCGAATTCGACCATTTTTTACGTAATAGTCCAAACCCGACCTAAAGCGTTCGATGTTCCACACTTTGCTGAGTATATAACACTTAAGTATAGCTTCTCAGAACGTAACTCTTGAAATATTTATACGTTTGCAGGTTAGAGTTCAACACCATGCTACAATCCTTATGCACTTTATCCTCTTCTCTTACAGAAACATATTCTAAAGCGAAGGCGGACTAGGAAGAGGCCGACAGCCGGCCTTCATTTAATCGCCCTAAGAGATACATTTTAAAGTTTGTAGAAACATGTGTACTCTTGAAAAAGGGTACACGAGTAAAACTTGTCTATTCAGTTATGGACTGGGCATATCTAACATAAGAAGAGTAAACTATTTTTCGTTTACGTCAGAATTACGAGCAATTCTTTGTAAGAATTGAATTTATGTTGATGATTCAAAGTCAATCATTCTCGTAAGGGGTTTTTCTTAATTGTTTTCCCCACACAAAGCCTTCAGCTAACCAAATCTTTTAGATAGTCATTATTTAAGCTAGCTTACATGCGGGAAGGGAAATAAAGACTTAGTCTGAACCCACCTTAGCAAGAACTTTAGCTAGGAAACTAGGAGTCCGCTTCTCGGACACCACATATAGTTTCAGTAGAAAGAAGAGGTAGAAAAAACAGACTCTTGTTGGCTAGGCACTGGCCTAGTCCAGACTGTCGAGCCAATGGCGATGAAAATACACCTCTTGCAGATTTTATTATTGTTGAAAAGCTTACTTTACATTTTCCAATTATGAATGTAAAGCGTAAAGGTGTACGTTGTATTCGGAAAACAAAGAATTATAAATTAGTAAACGAAGTCTGTGTGTCAATACATTTAATATCAATATCTCATCCAGTCAGTCCAAAAAACCTTTATCAGATTTACTTTAAAATATAAATAGCCCCCATCCAAACATACATAATAGTATTATAAAAGTTTTCCATTGTAGAACTAATATAATTTCTCTCAAGATCTTTGTCTTTTTGTAATAGTAATAATACGTAAGTACATATTCATTCGAAATTAACATCACATGTAAGGTATAATAAGGTCTAACATAGCGTCCAATACAGCGTCAGTACGAAATTTTAAATTTTTTGTGTGTATTGGTGAACGGTGTTTGGTTCGAGGGGAGCGGGGCGTTTTTTAGGAAGCAAAAATGTACGTTGATATGGTCGCGCGATTAAATTAAATACTATGATACCATGTATGGGATTGAACAAATATAACTTAAAAATGATGTAGTTTATAGAGCTGAAACTGAACTTATGAATACAGCTAATAATTAAATAAATGTATTAAAAAAAAAAACACTTTATTCATCACTGTATGAATTGTCTGTAAGCTTCCAGGGCTCACAGAGGTTTAAATCGTTTTTTTTTATATGTAATTGTGTTTTATCGTAAAGTTTCTGAATAATATATATTTAATAAATCCATCACAATATACGATAAAAGGTAATATAAAACATGTATTCTACTCTACAACAAAGTTGCAAATATACGCGGAGATGCGTTTAATTGCAATCTTGCGGTCGAAATATTTATTGTTACATCGGAGTTATAGCGCAATTCGAAACTATTGCAGTTTTGTTGCAGAAGCGCGATTCGCGACTGTCCATGGTGTTATTTATAGCCGCTAGCGTTTAGGCATCAAATTGTGCATAATCGTGGACTTTTATGACCACGCAGACGTCTTGTCTATTTCCGTGGCCGCTGTTGAAGAACAAACGCCTTATATCAGGTATTGTCAAATCAAAATAGCATAAATCCAGCTGACGTTTATTCCATGCGTCAAACGTTAAGTTAAGACGCTTACTTATTCATATAAATAAGTCACATTAGAAAAAAGATAATCTTTACTATTTTTGTACGATATTACTCGTTTATGTTTGCATTTAAGTCATTATTTAAAAAATATATCAAGTCAACAATGACGTTAAGGTAAAAGCTCAACAGGCAATCATACTATCATAAGCAAAAATAATAATTTTAGTATTTCTTGACCACATTATTTTGTTTACCATATGATATCTATTTATCTGTGAATATGGTGTAATGAAAGAAAGGTGTCAGTGACTTCTTTTTAACTATTTTGCAATGCTATATTATAAAGAATTTTAATTCATTAGAAAATCAAAATATCCTGATTTTGACTTAATCTCAACCAAGGCAAACTTTGAGGCATTCGTAAAATTTGCATCATTTAGGGAACGGATTTTATTGATTCCTCTTTAGAATCAACGCCGAGTAGAATAATCCCTACCGCTGCGGTGGATTTTAAGTATACGGATACTTAATATCACTTTTCGACTTCATTTTATATTTTTTCAAACTTTTTTTAAGCAGAACAGGGTTAAAAGGTAGGTACCAGACAAGTCTACATCGAGTTAATAATACACGAAGTAAATTCGTTTATTTTATTGATCGTTATTGCGTTATGGAAGGCAGCTGTATACACGTAACAGACGCAGGTGGTAAAATCAACAGCCAACTTTTACCATAGCAATAATAAACAAAAAATAATTATTCATTTCTAATAACTTCACTTTTATTTAGCATGATCAGGACCACAAAATCGGTAAAAAAGAAATCAGTATAAATGAGTATTTTATTTTTTGGATATACAATCGAACTAGGTTTTTACGAAGAAGATGGGGCCGACTGGATTTGCTGGTTATAAGCATTTCACTTTATATCAGAGAATATGTATAATTAAATGCTTACAAACGTACCCATCACATGAAGACATTAAGTATCTGGAGCGGTCACATAACACAAAAAGACACAATTCAAACAAAACTACCTAATTAAAATGTATTTACACATCCGTTAAATATACTACATTTTTCAGTCAATCCTACTATTCCTATAAAAAATTTAATCGATGCTTGTTTCATTGTTTTCATTCACATTGTTTCAATTTTTGACGATATTTTTGCTCGGTATGCCCAAGAAATAGCTCGTTATAAAACTGAATAGATGTATGGAGAAAACAATAAGCCAAAATGTCAACGAATGTTTCCTCCCTCCATCCGAACTCTCGCTATTTCTGTGATCGTAATAACCGAGTTTGACTGTAATGCATTTCCACCTTGTGTATTGCTACTGAAAACCCTAAACAAGTGATTGTATGGCAATACTTTAAAAGAGTCGAATCACTCTGGAGTCATTGACTCGTTCATGTTGCTACTTTCACATGCGAGTCAAAAGATAAGAGTCATTTAAGCTAAGGTGTAATAATACTGTACAGATTGGTCATACCTGGCAAATATATACAAACAATGCGTCAATGGGAAGAGAAACGATCATTAAAATGTTGCCGTTAATTCCATATTTCATGTCGGCAAACAATATGGCGCACCTCGGAATGCCGCAACTCTTGAACCAATCACTTTACGAGACGAGTCGACTCTGCCGCACAACAATAACTATATTATTGTCATTCTTTGTGGTAGATATTATTATTTTTTTTCAAATAGATAATAACATTTGAATACTTCCTTGCAAGAGAGGAAAAAACGTCGTTATTTTCTAAAAAAAAACAAGATGACTAACGTTGTATTTTATTGTGGTGTAGACCTGTAAACTCTATAATAGATTTGTCAATGTAATAATAAAAAAAGTTTAGATTACATATCGACTGTGGAAAGGAAAAAGGACGTAACCCACACATATCAAATTTTACAGGAGGCGCTAAAAACGTGTTGTGATGATTTTGTGACATATACAAATTATGAATTATTCACAACCATGAAATGCACGGATACTTTTAAACTAGTGTTTAATTGACATAACCTAATATTAATTAAAGAAATTGTCTCGGAAAAACCTTTATTTTAGTTCTGGCGATCATAGTTCTGACGATGGCGTAAGCCGGAATAGCTATTAACCTTTAACTTTTTACAAAACTGTAGAACTGAAATACCTTGATATTTAACCCTATTAAAATGGAGTTCTACCAAGTAAATGCCAAATCAATAAATTTATTTTAGTCTTTTTTCTTGGTTTTAATTTTTTACAAGATCATCTTTTTCAAACTTAAAAGCTAAATTTAGATACTTATTCGACATTTTCTGCTTTCATCCTTTTAATACAATGTGTGTCAAGTTGTGTACATTGTGATTATCG
Source organism: Himalopsyche anomala (assembly GCA_031772345.1). Lineage (NCBI taxonomy): Eukaryota > Metazoa > Arthropoda > Insecta > Trichoptera > Rhyacophilidae > Himalopsyche > Himalopsyche anomala. The sequence goes on from CM062838.1 coordinate 11,829,945, forward strand.
AAAAAAAGCTGTTTTGGAAAACTGAGGGTTACGTCCTTTTTCCTTTCTACAGTCGATATGTATAGACGAGATTTGACTAATTATTCATTGTACTAGGCCAGTGTTGGGTATTCTATGACACGCCAAGATATATTGAGTGACATGCATCGTTTACGGATGATCGAAGAAAATATTTTACTAGAGCTGAAAAAAATTGTTAATATTTTTTAATGTGTCACGGCACCTGGGTTATGCCATGTTTATTTTATATTTTGACACGCCGACGTTTAAAAAAAAAGGTTGACCATCATTGTACTAGACCAGGCGTGGGGAACCTGCGGCCTTCTGGCCAATTCTATAAATGTATGTAAATTTCTGATATATTCTGACCGTAAAGTTCTGTTTCCGGCCAAAAATTGCCTAGTGAATGTTTACTGCGGCCTTATATCGAATCAGAAAAATGAATGCGGCCTTTAGATAATAAAAGGTTCCCCACCCCCGTACTAGTCCCACGTTGGTGAACCTTTATTTATTTTTTACAGTTTTAAAATCGCATGGTCCGATGTAATGCAACGATCTTTAATTTATTTACATATGTACACTTCGTCTATTTTTTATGGAATGTATCCCTCGTAAATATGGAGGATTTGGTGTGTATTGAGTGGCGGATTAAGCACACGGCAGGCACCAGGCGCAATAAAAATTGAAGGCCATGTTTTTCGGATAACATAAAAACATCAGAAAATTACATGTAAATTAATGAAACTATATTCAAATCTTAACTAAAAGTGCATGCGTTATAATAAAATATAAGCTATTTTTAAAGCCCCTTAAATTCGGAGACCCTAAACGTGCGCCTCATTTGTTAATTGGATAATTCGCCACTGTGTATAATTGCAGAAAATTCACATAAAAAAAACATTATTTTTTTCTGCAATATTTCGTTTGTGAATTTTTCACGTGCCAACAGGAGATACCATTGCCTACATACGCTAAACTTGTACAATAACAAAGCTATAAAAATACAACTTTTATATTTCATAAAACCATCGAAAACAAAACACTGGTTTTGCGAATTGACTGCACTATTTTAATCATTAAATGATTTACGTTGAACTATAAATTTTAAACATGATCATTTCGTAGATGATTTTATTAAGATGCGCTATACACCGGATTGAAGTTAATTAATGGATGTATAAACCAGAGAATATCAATTATGATGCTATCTTTATATCAAACATGAGACGATTTATTTAACTTTAATATTATATTGTGGCCGTATCAAAGAATGCAGTATTGACATTTAGATCGCTATTGATTTGAATGTCCATCATTTAAAATGATCCCTACGTCAGATCCTTACAGCGCTGCTCAAACTTTGTAACTCGACCCTGCAGGGCACGTTTTTAAATATTTCAGCATCCAATAATAAATCACTTATTAAACTTATTTCAGTTTTTATTAAATATTAGTATCGTTTTCGTTAATTGCTAGACTTATCCCTTAAATACATAATTTAATATTTTTTTTATAAAAATACACGATTTTTACAAAAAGTACACAAACATTGCAAAATATTGCTTAATCGAAAAAAATCGTTATTAATTAATATTCATGCATTCATGATGTAATGTTTTTCTGGTGAAAATCAATATTGCCTAAACTCAAAAATCCTTAAACTCAGACTCACTTCTTTTGATTGCAGATTAGAACTAACAACTTCTTGCCACATCTATTTTTTTAAAAAACGGAAGAATGATTTGTATATTACTATTGGGTATAAAAATCTATGTTTAAATCGACTTCAATTTTCCAAAAAAAATAAACAATAGTTTGTCAGTGGAACAAGGACGTCAAAAATTAAAATTTCAAATTGAAGACGAATTTCGAGCAAAACCGAAAATACATATAACTAAGACAATTTCAAAAGCAACAAGCATCTTTCAACTTTAACTCACTGCAGAATTTCAACTTTTTTTGGTTCTTATGAAAACTTTCAAACATTAATCTTTATGATCGAGTCACAAACTGTATCGGTAAGTTTTGTGAAAAATATTTTTCTTTTTCGACAAACCAATCCGCGTAACGAAATATTCACCATTTAAGTAGTTAAATACCGTCCATTAAAATACAATTCATAATTAACACGTTTCAAAAGCAACACACAGACAATTTCATTTACGTATGTTTAATGTCCTCTCTTTTCGGCGACAATCAAAATTGGAAATGAAAGGTGCCCGACTGGAAAAAGTTTGAGAGTAGCTGCTCGGCCATTATAAATGAACTGGAATACAATTTGTGACACAATAATAAGACATTATTACTGCTGGAAAATTTAACCCTTTCAAAGCGAACTTTCAATTGCTGTATTCCAGTTTTATCTCTACGAACAATTTTTAAACATCCACTCTTTGAAGCATTGTTTGATTAATTTAACGTCTGGTACAAGCTTAAATTTCATTTTTAAATCTAATCCAAATTGACCAAAGTTTACTGGGTTATCTATTTTTTAGTGACTACATATTTGTTGTCAACCATTCCCCGCATTTGTTCTAACCAAGAGTAAAATCTTTCAGCTGTAGGTAGGTGCATATATGTTTAATGAAGAAATGCGTGAGTGTTCAATTGTTATTAAAAATTTACCGTCATGTTGTTTTGGTAAAATCGTGTGTTGAAAACGTTTTGTTAACAATCAAACTCGGTTATTACGATCACGGAAATAGCGAGATCTCGGATTTAGTGAGTAAAAATTAATTGACATTTTGGTTTATGGTTTTCTTCATACATTTATTCATTTTTTATAACGAACTAATTCTTGGGCATATCGAGCAAAAATATCGTCAAAAATTTGAAACAATGAGAATAAAAAGAATGAAAAAAATGAAACGAGCATTAATTTAAAATTTTATAAGAAAAGTGGATTGACAGAAAAATGTAATATGTGAGTAAATAAATTCTAATTGTGTATTTTTGTGTTATTTGACCACTCCGGATATATCATATCTTCGTGTGATGGGTATGTTTGTTAGCATTTAAAAATACCAGTTCTCTGATAAAACGAGTAATGCTTGTAACGAGCAAATTCTGTCGGTCACATCTTCCTCGTACTATAATAATAACCAAGTTTGACTGTATTTCTATTTGAAAATGCTCACATATGCGATAATAAATTGACAAATCATAAGTCTATTCAACTAAAAATGCTCTGGTGGTATACATATGAATAGAAATTATTGAAAAAATCAATCCGTAATTAGAGTCGTATTTATTTTTATCTTACTCCAATTCCGCCCTGGAAAATATGCTATTAATTATTATTTCTTTACGATCGACTTGAATTTTATTTGTTTTCAATCTTTCGCTTCATTATTCAATTAAATAAAATAAAAATTCGTTTTTATGCGAATTATTTGTAGACACAAAATACGTTTAAAATTAAGTCAACCGCACAGATGGATATAGTAAAATCTCCATGCCGACCGAAATGTTTTAGCCAGCCGGCGCCAACCGGTTAATGATGTTATTTATTCAAAATAAATTGATCGATGAGTTTTTTTTGTTTGTCAGATCATCTCGAACGCAAAATGGTGGCAGCCTTGACATGAAAATATGATGATTATTGCGATGTATTTGAAACTTTCAATGAAAAATGTCGCGTTTAAAATGAATAAAGGTATTTGTGGATAATTATTACGGTGTCATTCCGAAATTGATTATGCTAATAATTACAATTGTTTGAAATTAATTTATTATTGGTCGTAAAGACTTCAATGGTAAATGTACGTATTAAGATTTAATAGTGTTCTTTTATTTAAAATTCCAACTTATAGATGTCACAGTAGATTCAATAGTCATATAAATTATTCATGTGCCAATATGTACCTGGTACTTGAATGATAAAGGTAATGAAGTCAGTTCGTCCTGTATTAGGGCCGATTGGTTGTTGAGTAGGTGTCCATTAGGGTAAGAAATCCCGGACCCTTTTTGTGATCCCGGGATTGAACACTAACCATAAAATCGTATATAAATTTGGATTCGGGATTGACAAAATTTTTGGTCGGCGATTTTGAATATGCGGGTTTCCCAAAATTATCAGCGCGGAAGCTTTTTTTAGCTCTTCCAAGAAATTTAATTTTCTGGAAAATATTTTAAGATACTGGTGTAAACAAGAGTACACGTTGAACATAAATTGTTCAATACTCCACATCATGAGGGGGCATGGCTTTAAAGTGAATAATAGACTCTATGATTCTACAGAAATTGTTGTATGTACTAGTTATAGCACCACTTTATAGTATGATCGTAAGAGTTCATTTAATGGACAAGCAATTAGCCAAAAAATAACACATCATTAAAAAAATTATCAAAAGTTTAAAATTGTAAAATTAATGCGAAAGAGTGTTTTATTTTTAATACGGATTTATTTCTTTCTATAGAAAACATTGAAACATTGTTTGGACATGTAGGATCTCAGCATGTATTATGATTATTAAGATATAGAGAGAGATTTGAACCCGGTAATTCCATAATGACATTTAATAACAGTCTACGACAGTAGATATAAATGATTTTATCCGATGTGATCTAAATACGTTAGATTGAATACAGCAATGGTGAGCATTCTTTAGATTCGATGTGAACAATTGGTTCTCAAAGGCAGGCTATGATAGGAAATTATGACCATCGATCAACTCTGAATAATGTGTAATCGAAATATTTTAATAAACGTTCAAAATGATTTTTAAATTAAAAATAAATTATTTAGCATTACAGCTAATGCCAATGCGCCGAATACTATTTATTTTAAGTCACTAGAAATCTACTAGGAGTAAATAGACATCACAAACACCCACGTTTTATGTCTCAAATTTTAAATGCAAAAATCAAAATTCGACATTGACCTTACTAGGAATCGAACCCAGATCCGCCCGGTCTGTAGAGCAAACTAGATCACAGCGGGCATATTGACTGTCAATGACTAATGCACGCAAGCAGGGCGGTGGAGCCGGGAGTCGTGTTTTCCCCCCGAGTTTTGCGAGTCTTGGCAAACAAAAATGAGGTATTAGTGAATATAAATAAATACATAAAGTAATGTAGTGTTTTTCACGAATGATTCCTTCAATAAATTGATTGACATGTTGCGCCATCTTGTTTAAACCACAGCTCTTTCACATTAATACGATTCTATTGGAGAAAAAAAATGTCAGTAATCATGTATATTATAGCGCTCTCCATTGACGTTGTTCTGGTGTTGGACTATTCATGGTGAAATGGCAAACCAAACCGAGCAAAAATGAGCTGTTAGCTATCAAATTGGTTGTCACTGGGAAAAGTGTTGCTAATTCTAAAAACATACCTCAAAAAAAACCTTCTACTTGGATTAAAGTATTTATTATTTTAAGGAACAAATTTCTTTTGGAAATTTAAGACCAATAAAAACAGACAGTCTGCTTACCTACATATATAAAATATTTTAATATTCTGAACATCTAAAAACTGTTTGTCAATCGGTGGACTAGTTATCTGTTTGTTTTATCGACATGGTTCGATATTAATATGTCTTGTTATCTATTAAGTATTATTTATTATTAATAATGTCGTGATTCGAGCAATGTTCATATGCCACACACAGGCAGATGTCATGTAATTGTTGGAGAAGCTCTCGGTCAAAGACGGTAACAGTTTTCTAATAGATTCCTTTGGGTAAAATAAACTTAAAATTTCGGAATGATTACTTTTATTTCGACGATTTTTTTATTTAGGTTACCAAATAATTCTTTAAATTCAATTAAAAATTGTGTCAGTACAAACATCCCCATTTAAATTGTAATGATTATAATTGCTGTTAAAAAACAGGTCATATTACAATAAAACGTGTTTCCACAAGTGAGAATGTAAATATAACTGATATTTTACTATTGTATATTTTGTTACAGTAAAAGTATGTACTTTAACTAGTCAATGTATGCATTTCACATAACCTCAAAATTTCAACGTCTTGTGATTTTCGTTATTTTTATCCTAAATATCGACTGTGGAAAGGAAAAAGGACGTAACCCACAAATATCAATTTTTACAGGTGCGAAAAACGTGTTTTGATGATTTTGTGACATATGCAAATTATGAATTACACACAACCTTGAAGTGCAATGAGACTTCTAAAGCTGGTGTTTTATTGACATAAGCTATATATTAATAGTCGATAATGTACGGCCGTCTGTCCGTCTATCGGTCCCCGATTTCGCCTTTTCGGTGACGTCAAGAAAGACGGTCCTCAGAAGAAGATTAAGCCGTATTGAATATGTTCGGAAGCGTTCGCGGTACGTAACTCTCTGTGAAATTTTGCGTAATAGAATGCTATCTGGTTTATCAATGTATCAACATTCATTTAAAGTCACGTAAAAACGTCACAAAAGTACTAGGTTATATGTACCATTAAATGTAACACTATCCAGTCGGAGACAACATAATATTGACTACGTTCGTCTATCCAAACCAAACGAATCAAGCCCTCGGTGTATTCTTTCATATTGTGTACTTCAAGTAAATAATATCGTATTAATAAATGAGGAGCATCTTTCTATTCGAGACTGGATAATAATTCTCGATCGATGTCGACCAATCGTGATCTCGGTGCACATTTTATGTACAACATCATGTCAAACAATGTATGGAATGACAATATGACCGATCTTTCAGATGCCAATTTTAAAGCGAGTGTATCGATGCCATCTAGGTGGAATTAGATTGAATCGGCAGTTTCTATGTATATCTTACATTCTAATACACGTTTATCATTCTTTAATTATTATACAGATCAGCAGTGCTATTCTCATTGATTTATTTTGAACGGTCTGAAATACTTTACAGGTGATTATGTTGGATGGTTTGTATACTCAAATCGAATATTTTAAATAGGTGTTATGCACGGGGGAATAGATAACACCGTTAAAATTAAAATTGTGTTTTAATAGAATAGAAGTATTCAACGAATCTATTCAAAGATCCATTGGAGAAAGACAAAATAGCAACCTTTGAAAATTTGAAGGGTGTTTCACTGTCAATATATGATGGAAACAACGTTCCCTCTAAGCTGCGCGCGTGCGCGGCCGCGCAGCAGTTGGGAATCCCCCCACACTTATTCTGGATTGGCGCGCACTACAAGACAGTTGTTCAATTAATATTTGATCGGTCCGCACAGCCTTTGAAATTTCCGCGCAGCTAACCTCTTGCCTTAGAAGGAACGTTGGATGGAAATGCATTGTATTAAAAACAATTTCATAACCCTTACGCCAAAACGCTATTTGTCATGTCAAAAAAAAAAAAAGATATTTTCAAATAATCCGAATAGTTTACGTGAAATGAAATTCCCCGGTCCAAAATTACGGATAATTACCACAAATTGGTAAAATCAATATTGATTTATGTTACAAGTAACAACATAAGTATCATGAATGGTGTTTGCGCGCAGGCTTTTTATTCGTATAATTTCGGCAATGTATTGGATAAAATCATAAGAAATTAACTTACGTCATTAATACTGTTATTGCATTTAAATACAACAAAAACCTTTCCGAGAAACCATAATACGTCAGTATCAATTAAATTTCATGGCTAAATTTTAAGTTGTAAAATCTTTCTTTTATTTGACGACATATTGTCATTATACTGACAGAAGACGATAAGTTAAAAACCGACTGTTTTGATTTCGACTGAAAGTGCTCGGTGGAATTTCATTATTAAATTTGAATCGTTCATTTGTGTGAATGTACATAATTTGATCGATTCAAATTGGACTGTCTTAAGTTATGGATGCAGATAAATAGATTTTAACACTGTATACAAAAATCATCTTCGGCCATACTTTGAATATTAAACGTCAGGTCAATTCAGATTAAAATTATTTTTGACAACAACAATAAAACTATAAATAACTTAAAGCTTTTAAATATGTGAATTTAGTTCGTTAATTATTATCTTTCGAATTTCGTGAATTTTATAAAACGATAAGTTATAGTTAAAGTGTATGAATAGAGATTTTAAAATTTCATAATAATCGAAAATCAAACCTTTTCGACTTATCGCCTTTTGCCAGTATATCGACGATATTATGTTCGTTTTATTTGCAAAATTTTACAACCTATAAGTGTGATATTTAAAGAGACGGAAGAAGTTACCTTTATTTTAAACATTGACATAAATTCTTAACTACACTCAGTATTCGTAAGGTGTGATTTTATAATTATTTTTAACATTCAAAACTTTAAGCTGGCAACATACCTTCTGAGCTACAATTCATGTAAAGTGTGGGAAAGGTTGAATGTAATTGATTTTTTTTTTAAATAAAATAACGGTGGTTTCAGATGATAAATATACGTAGAAAAAATGCCAAATGAATATTACCCCGCTGTTATGTAAGCCCAGTAAAACGTGTAGCAGTTGCCACTAAGCCATGTCGGCAGAAATGGTGTTCGCACATTCGCAAAGCTTGACACTTTTCTACTATACTTTTGAACTATAACATTTTTCGTATACAAATAAATGTATATTAAAATATTTTATGAACATGTCATAATTTTATGCGCCGGATCTTAATTGTCCCACAAACTCTTTGATACATAAATTAAAATCACCCGAATAGTCTATTAAAATTTTATGAACTCGATAGATAGGAAACCTGAATTCAATCAAATGTGAATATTTAACCTATTAAATGATTTTTAATATGACTTTTATCTTTTATTGGTCCAGTTTATTATACATTAGCATGTAATCGTATAACATTCTAAGATAAAAAAAAAATATGAAACAAACAATATTTTTTCAAATTTAAATCTGTCAAATTTTGTAAAATTTTATCATAAGTAAAAGGAAACAAATTAAATGGTCAGAATAAAAATATTAAACGGTCAGAATATTTAATAACAATTTTGGTCGGTAGGTTAGGTTAGGTTTTTTTTTAAAATTTCATTTAAATTATGACTATTTATTCTGACCGATATATTCTTACCATTTAATAAAAATTCTGACCAGTGTTATTTAAATTCTGACCAGAAAAATACGTGCCTAAGTAAAATGAGTCTTGGTTTTATCTTGGTGATAATAAATTTAATTCTTATATATACACGTATTTACTTAACGTCTATTCGAGTTCATTCGTGCAATAGAACGCCTGAAAATGCCTGAAATGTTAAACCCGGAAGAAATTTGAACGATTCATATTAAAATTCAACCAAGCACCTTTATTAACTTAATAAAAACACAATAATCCTTTGTACTTCATTCCACTATATTTAATATGTCAGGACCGGTTTCGCTCATTACGAGCATCGTCAACTGATAAGAAATATAATTTAACAGTGCTATTTATACAATAATGAACAGTTATAAACAACAATTGGCATTGAAAAGAAAATACCAATTACATTAAAAGTGATTCTAAAATAGCACAAAATTAAAATGTTTAACACATCTAACATTTAATTGGTATTTTCTTTTCAATGCCAATTGTTGTTTATAACTGTTCATTTTTGTATAAATAGCACTGTTAAATTATATTTCTTATCAGTTGACGATGCTCGTAATGAGCGAAACCGGTCCTGACATATTAAATAAAGTGGAATGAAGTACAAAGGATTATTGTGTTTTTATTAATATAATGCCTTTCCACCAAGTATTGACAGTGAACACCCTAAAAGTGACCTTTATTAACGCCCTAAAATTAACACATGTTCATATTTGAATTGTAAATAATTTTAAGTTAGTGGATTTAATGCCCGGGACGGAAAAGAAAGAACTGTTCCACGACGGAAAATAACAAATATATATGTCCTTTTCGAAATAATCGAAATAGATATTAATATATCATTTACAAAACTTTAAAAAAATATATATAATGACATAAATAAAATTCATTATATGGCTCCGAGAATCATTTTACATAATTTAACGATCAAAATATTTATCGATTGGACACGAGAAAAAACCCAGACGAAGAATTCAAACCATGCGATACTATTTGGAAAAAAAATCATTCATTATCTCGATGACAATCGAAAGACGTGTAATGTCATAACAGTGTAGAGGCCATTCGAATAAAAATAAGTGTCCCGATGTTTCAGACATGCTTTTGGTCACCCGATGATAAATGAGAGAAAAGCCAAATGATGACGTTTATATATTTTTATCATGCGCGCTGCCTAGCTACTAAAGAGAACCTTTATGATCATTTTTGAGGGCTGACTGTCTTCATGACTTAAAAAACAGAAACGTCGATCCAGCGGTGGGCTGCCAATATCTTAACAAGGGGCTCGGTTAATCTCATCCATAATGCCTTCAAGTCATGGAATATAGATGATGCATAAGCCGTGGTCCGCGAGCCACATGCGGTCAGCTAGGGTCTCTTTTATTATGCAGCCGAAGTTAATGTATTTTTTAAATAAATGAAAGAGCAACCAAGTCTTCTTAAATAATAAAATTTAATCATCTACAGAAATTGCAGTTAGGTGCTGATTTTATTTGAGACAAATGACTTTCTTATCTTAACAAGGGGCTCGCCGGCCGCGTCGAAATTTATCAAGAGGCTCGCGCGAGCCCCCCCCCCGAGCCCCTTCCAGCCCATTCCTGCGTCGATCTATGGGAAAGACATATCTTCGGTAAATTTCTACAATCTGGTATCTCAAAAAGTATAAGTTTTCAGGAGACACATAAATGCACTTTATTCTTCGCTATCGCTATCTCTTTCTTTCGCTACAAATCACCACTGGAATGGTTTTGTCCTCAATATATTTTGGAAGTTACTAAGGAAGAAAGTAAAGATATTCATTCCTTCCTCTCCTTCATGTTTAAATTAGCATATGACAATATTATTATTTTTTCACCATTTTTTTATTGGGTTAATTAAGTTAAGCATGAAATATGTATTATTATTTTTTTTGGGATGCATGTAGACGAAATGTGTATATTGAAATTATGAATTCATTAGTTCAAAAACTTAAAACTAACAAAAGTTGAGATATGTGTTTATAATAAAATAACGACGATATAGAAATACACAATGTAGTCCTCTCAAAATGAATTGGCCTATGTAAAGAAATGCAATTTATATTGATTTTACAAGAATATAATGCTGTGATAATTTGAATATTAATATAACTATTTTTTTATTTTAAAAGCAGTTCTTATTACACGTTGAATTAATTACACGAACGACTTCGGTACGTATATTACTTTTAATGATGTAACGAAAATATCTTCAAAAATGTATATTCTAAAACAAGTAATATCAACCAGTCAAGTGCATAACACTTGCGTTGGTCGATTTCAATCAGTATTTAATATTGATACGATAACAGAGTACATTGCAAATTCCGTTAGTGGTGTGAAGTACAGTAAAACTCCCATTTATACTAAAGTCAGGATAGTGTAATTCGGGGTAGTGTAATTGGGGGAGTGAATCTCAAACAAATAGGGATTTGGTTTTTTTCCGCAGAAAATGCAAAACTAAGATTTCCCTTAGTTTTGCAAAAAATAAATATAGACGAAATATTTAGTTACTTAGTGATAAAATGCAAAGCGCGCCAAAATCCAACACATAGACAGTCGCCCAGCTATACGTGTATAGCCTGGCACGTGTTGAATACAAAGACGATAGCCAACATTTTACTGTATGCGCCGCCCATTTACAGACGACTATCTCGTAGCAACGACAATTGCAATTGGGGGATTTGCGGCAAATATTTTAAGCCAGCGCGTAATCCGGGGTAGTGTAATTGGGGGTTCCACTGTATATGGATTGGAGATGGAGCATTGGAATATGACGATTGGTCGATTAAGCCATTCAAGGGTAGGGTTAGTAAATAAAAAGTTGTTTTTGGAATTGAATATAAATCTATATATAGTCAAAACCTATAAACTAAGTTTTAATAAAATATCAGGCAGCAGTTGACTATTAAAATAAATTGTTATTTTATCTATTTTTTACGAGATATCAATAGATGAAAGTTTTATTTAAATTCAGATGATGTATGGATTAGAGATGTCACAAAATACATAATACACCAACCGTTCGACACAATAAAACCAATATCATATTTTTTCAACACAGCTGGTTAGGAATCAAAATACGTACAACCATAAACATATATATCTACAGTGTGTATAATATATTAAAAAGTGTACCCACTTCTGCCTTCTTAATTTATAATTATTTATGTCAATTGGTATGTATCATTTTGTTGTATAAATTAACAAATACACTTGAATCTATAGAATACATAAATGAGGATAGTATTTCAGTTGACAATGTTCGCAATGAGCGAAACCGGTCCTGACCTATTAAATAAAGTGGAATGAAGTACAAAGGAATATTGTGTTTTTATTAATAAAATGCCTTTCCACCAAGTATTGACAGTGAACACCCTAAAAGTGGGGATAGTATTTATTTAAAGATACTTTTTGTTCACACTTTGGTTATTTTTAAAAATAAATATACGCTCCTAATGTGGATCATATTTTGCCTCATATATCTCAACTTATTTAGTTGCTCGACCTCTTCTGTTTCAAAGAATAATAAAGAAAGAAAGAAAGATTGGGTTAGGACAGTGGAGGGAACCTGCGGAACTAGTTCTGACGATGGCGTAAGCCGAAATAGCTATCAACCTTTAACTTTTTTAAAAAACTGTAGAACTGAAATACCGTGATATTTTACCCTATTGAGAGCAATTAGGTTACCACTAGTCAAGTCCATCATTTCTATCCCTAATCTCTTCGATAAGCAGTTTTCGTAGTAAAATTCTGTTGAGATAACTCTTTATGATGTATATGCTGCACATTAGGAGCGGACATGGGAAAAAAATATTTTAAATTCGGTTATTTACTGTTAAATTAACAAACATTATTTCAGTCGTAACGTTAACTTTAGATCAGGTGCATCGCCTTCCGATTTTAAATGAAATATTGTATATGCCGGGGTCGCCACTTCTATGCCCTATATAAATATAGTCATATTACCTTTTCCGACAAACAAATAAATATAATTCTTAAAACCACTCACTACTCAAATCTTTGGGCATTCCTATGAGCTTATCCTTTTCGCCAGCATTGGCTTTAGACTTAATGATACATTTATTTATTATATAAACACGAAACATTCATTTACTAAGCGTCAGTTCAAGTTCATCCGTGCACTTGAACACCTGAAGATGCCGAAAGGCGAAACCCGGGTCGTTAGTGACAAAATCTGTGGAAGATAATTTGAACGATTCAAATTTGATGTTAGTGTTGAATACACGAGTCAATTACCCATTTTCAAAATGGTTATGACTAAATAGAAACTATCGCAATTTATCATTTGATAACCCAAGTAATTGTATTTCAAATCAGAAGCACTGTTTTGTTTATATTTCTGAATGGCCCTGTATCTACCCTAATGATATATCTACAAGTTATTGAGAGAATCTTCCAGAAACGGTGTGTATAAAAATAAATAACAAGATTTGGGAGAAAACCGAGCGCCATTTAGTTAAAATATCATTTATCATTTTATTTGTATTATTCGTATTAGTAAGGATATCTTACATGTATCGGATGATGTAGATACGACATCTTAAATATTCAAAATTTTATAACAATCTGAGTACGTATCATAGGTAATAAATTATTACACAGTGGTAAAAACGCCCACGTACTCTTAAATCACCAACATTTTATTTCATGGTAAATTTCACCCATCTTAATATAATATATATTTTCAAAAATAATTCTCAAATAAAATAAAATATAAATATATATTATATAAACATTATATGTATATCAATATATATTTTTTAAATATTATAATAGATTTAAAAATAGTCTAAGAGTTAGAATCACTGTTAAGTATAACCTACGTATTTGATCTTTAAGCAGTACATTTTACGTATTAAAATTCCCATGAAAAGAAAAACCACTATGTTTCTCTTAAAACTTATGGACACTAAAAGGAGCTCCATTTGCATTTTACTTATTTCAAAGATAATGCTCGCCATGAGCTAAACCGGTCCTGATCTTGGTAAATAAACTGGAAATAAGTACAAAGGACTATTGCGGTTTACTTAATATAATGCCTTTCCAACAAGTATTGACAGTGAACATCCTAAAAATTAATTGAGATAAGAACTGGTTTCACTCAACTGATTAAATCTTAATAATGAATATATTATACAATTTACTTTTGAACAAATCATAACATGTACCTTTCTTATTTAACTGATTTATAATTCATTTTTGCTCATGATACGAAATTATTCGTATTTATTTTTAAGGCACTAAACATTTTAATCATTGATAATTTAGTGTCATTTATTTATTTCTATTACCAATTATTTGTTACACTTTGTCTTACTTAGTATCAATTACCCTGGAAATAATTTTGAATTGGTATACTAAGTTCTACGATTTTATACATACAATGTCTTTCCGCCAAATATTGACAATGTAAACATTAAACTTGGTACATCTTTTTAATACAACATAACTTATTTTTTTAATAATAAAGTGTTTATCGTATAAATTTATATCTTTCGAAATCACGGGTAAAAATAGTAACGATACCTTATCGAGAAATACCCACCCCCTCTCAAGCTGTGATGTCGCCGGGACCCCCGGGGGGCACCTCGCTGAGTTCTCTCACGCCAAACGACACTTTTATGATTCCGTAACCGCGACGATCGTTTCCATTTTATTAACAGATAGACTCCCCTTTGCATTACAAGCTGTTTGATAGTCACCAAAGCTATTGTACGATATTTTATGATACCTGGTTATTCCGTGATACGGGTATAAGTAACTACTATCCAGTAACAATATTACTAACAGCATAATAATAAATGGTTTTATTTAATAATAATAAAGATACGTGAAATATTAAAGTTAGTTATGGGAACTAAAAAAAAAGAAGTTAAAATAGTTCTTATTTATAACATACAGAAGTGACTAGATATTTTTTTACATATATCAACTTCTATATACTCTTAAAATAATGTTTTGAAAAAACAGAAGTAGTTAACAGTATATGTAGAAGAAAGTTATTTTGCAGAGAATGTGAGGAATATTAAATTATAACGAATAGCTGTAAGCCCGTTGACCTCAGGGCATATATCGACAGCCCTGCAGTATTTAAATTGTAAATTATTTATTTTTTAGAATAATGGGGACCGTCTTTCTTGACGTCATTGAAAAGGCTAAATCGGGGACCGACAGACAGACAGATTACATTATCGACTATTAATATATAGACTAGCTGTAAGCCTGTTGACCTCAACGGGGGGATTTTTGTTGCATTTTTAAGTAGTCAGAAAATTTACTGGCGTAAAAAATAGATTACAAACCTATTTATTGAATAAGCCAGAAATTCTAAAAGTAAAAGAAATATATCTCGGGGCATATATCGACAGCCCTGCCCTGCAGTATTTAAATTGTACATAATATAATTTTTAGAATAATTGAAATATTTAAGTTTGCCAACAAATATATTTCGTAGAAGAAGAAATATACCTCGGGACATATATCGACAGCCCTGCAGCACTTACATTGTAAATTATTTATTTTTTGGAATAATGTTTAGGTTTGCTGAGAATCATTTTTCGTAGTAGCAGAAATAGACCTCGGGGCATATCAGAACATTCACGCGCGGTTTAAAATAACCCGCTCCCATTAGATAGAACGACACTTCAAAAATGTGCGGTTCAAAATAAACTGTTATCATTGGGCGAATTCCACTGCAGGACCGACATTATCGGCTATTAATATGAAGATCCTTGGTTTTAAATAATAATTCACTAATTAAGAAAATGTTTTTCTCGGATGAACACGATGAAGAAGAGTTCCATAATAATCATGTTTTATAGTTCCGGTATCAGCAAAAACCATTATTAATTATATGTGCTTTATTATTAAAAATAACTTCTCTCAGATATAATGAGTAATGCTTATAACGAGAAAATTCAGTCGGTTCTTTCTTCCTCGTAATAACCAAGTTATCCATTTTATTAGTATTTATCATGCAAAAAAATCTTCGAATTCGGTGTTCTTAAAACATGCACAACTGGACGTACAATATATTTGTAATAAAACGCAGATATTATAATCTATTTTTAAAGTGAATATTCTTCGTTTTATGCCTCATATACTTACTTCGTTGAAACCTGTTCGTGTTCAATCCATATTGACAGAAATATACAAACAAAATCCTTTGGAGAGTCACCGTGATAATCAAGTTCCCTGCGTTCGGGTTGACACAATATTTTTAATTCTATTATTTTGTTTGTACAGGATTCAAATTTGCCCCGCGAGTATTTATTTCACTCCGCCTTGGCCACTTACTGCGGTGTGTTATTATAAACAGTGTTTCCAAAACGTTCACTTTTTCAAATTTCGTAATAACTACTTTTTTTGTTGGTTTTTATTAGTTTTAAATACTTATCTAATGGTAAAATAATTTAAACAATTGATGTTGTAGCAAAGGCTTCTTAAGTCTTTCTTATATATCGTCGTATAACACAAAAGTCAATAGATATCATCACAATCGAATTGATTAAATATTTTTTTAAAGTAATGACAAGACCAACTTGTGGAGACGAGATGGAACAACCAAACACATAATTGATTTGTTATGAAGAAGGACGGGTATATAGATAGATATTTAAAACAGTCATTATATCAGTAAACAAACCAAGTAGAATATGATAAACATATATATTAAAAAATATTCTTTTTGATTGATTGAATTGGCATTTACTTGGTAGAACACTATTGTAATAATTTTAAAAATATCAAAGTATTTAGTTATACATTATTTTTTTAATAAAGTAAGTTTAAAGCTATTTCGGCGTATGCCATCATCAGAACTAGAAGATAATATGTACATATATTATATATAGCTTTATTTTATTTTCAAAACCTGTCCTGGTCTTTGTATCATAAATAATCTGGACTAATTCCAATAAAATGATTTTCCACCAAGAGTTTACACTAAACACAATAAATAAATTTAAATCGTTCAAATTATGTACACTCCCACAGATTTTGTCACTAAAGACCCGGGCTTCGTCTTTCGGCATCTTCAGTTCGAGTTCATCCGTGCACTTAAACGCATGAAAATGCCGAAAGGCGAAACTCGGGTCGTTAGAGACAGAATTTGTGTGAATGCACATAATTTGAACGATTCAAATTTAACATTGAAATTCCACCAAGCGCCTTCAGTCGAAGTCTTAAATTAAATCACATTAAATAAATTTAAGATTTCGACTGAAGGTGCCTGGTGGAATTTCAATATTAAATTTGAATCGTTCAAACTATGTACATTCTCACAGATTTTGTCACTAACGACCCGGGTTTCGCCTTTCGGCATCTTCAGGCGTTCAAGTGCACGGATGTACATAGTTTGAACGATTCAAACTTAACATTAAATAAATATTTTTGTATGAAGACGATTTATTTTTAATTGTATTAATAGTACCATATAGCAGCAATTTGTGTTTCAAAAGTTTCTTCGAAGATAGCTACAACTATTTTTATATTAATTAAGAAATAAATAAAAATATTTTTTCTCGTATTTTCGTTGGTGTTTGAGAATAACTGGTTCAACACGGGGTGCTTGTGTTATTTAATACATATTTATACCATTTATAATAATATTGTGTTGGTGTAAGTGTAAGAATGACTTTGTTTATTTTGTACCTGTCTTGACTCGATCCTTGATCCTGAATCCTGATGCTTTTCATTTCATTTACTAATAATAAGGCATGTATTGGTTTCCCTATATTTCACCTTGTATGTTTGGGTATACATATAAAATTAACATTTTTTCAGTTAAACTTTTTAAAAATTATCATCAACTTCAAGGGAGAT
This sequence comes from Himalopsyche anomala, assembly GCA_031772345.1. Classification (NCBI taxonomy): domain Eukaryota; kingdom Metazoa; phylum Arthropoda; class Insecta; order Trichoptera; family Rhyacophilidae; genus Himalopsyche; species Himalopsyche anomala. Next base: position 11,847,816 of record CM062838.1, read on the forward strand.
TTTAATTATTCATACATACTAAAATATCAATAAGTTGTTCTCTATCAATACTTTTTAGAAAAACATTATATGTATTGAAAAAATGAATACTCTTTTATACTAATTTCACATATACAATTGAATTTGTTATTTCACAATTTGAAACACAAAAAGTGGAATAACAAATTTAATTTTATGTTAAAAAATAAACCTCTACTCAATAACCGTCGAATCTATTAATGAAATATTACATTATATTATATTTATAAGATCAGGACCGGTTACGCACATCACGAACATAAAAAGCACCATCAGATAAGAATGTTTGTGATAAGATAAACGGGTCTTGAGTGCTATAATGTTTTGATCTATTTAATTTTACAAGAAAACCCTACTTCTGATGATGCAGCGGTGAGCTGCCAAAATGTTAACAAAGGGCTCGGTTAACCTAAAAGATATTCACGGTGTTCCAAATGAGGAGTGGATTTTGTATCACTCTTATAGGTGATTCGCAAAATTTATGACATCAATCGAATGTATGTTTTTATTATGTAAAAATATACTGCTATAATATATTTAAAAATTTGATATCTTTTGCTTATACATCCAAAATAAATGTATTTTACGAAAAAAATCAAAATGCACCAGTTTTTTGTTTCATAAATATAAACCATCTACAGCAATTACTGTAGATCTGAGACTTTTTTTGAATTTAACATGGGGCTCGTCGGCCTTAGTAAAATTTAACAAGGGGCTCACGCGAGCCCCTCCGAGCCCCCTCCAGCCCACCCTTGTGATGGTGGTATGACGCTGAAAATGTCGCAAACATTATTGAGCAATTGCTGTTTAAAGGTTTTTAATGCCAATTTTTACAGAGTAAATGTCATCTCAATTAATAAACATATTATTATTCATCAATTTTAATTAAATTTTTACGTAAATTTACGTAAATATTAGGTTTGTCACTGTCTTAAAAAATATGAAGCTAAAAACGATTTTTATTTTGCCGTTATGTATAACAAAAATGATTGATTACATTACGAAACGTTTCTATAAGCTGATTGAATAAAAATGTATCGACTATAAAAAACAATTCCACCTGTAACATACAACAAAGCTTCTATCGAGCTTAGCGAGCGAGGATTCCTCATCGCAAAGTGCATGATATTGAAGTAAAAGACCTGATATTCGTTTTTTGTCTCGATTCCATTAAATAATATTTGTTTGTGGCAAATATTGATGCAGCCACACACGCAGCATGCAACGATAGGGTTGCATCTTCAGCGTAATATGCTTTTATGTGGTCAAGCCACATTTTATATAGGTACAATAACATGTAACCGGGTACATAAATAATGCATTGTTTAACATAGTAATTGTATGTGTAAATTTATAGTATTTTTATTTATTACGAATTTAATTTCAGTACAGTTTGGTACGGCGATTGATAAAAATGTCGTTTAATTTGACAAGACAAAGGGTGGATTTTAAGGTGTGATATAACAAAATCTATACACATTGTATATTATAGTAAAGTATTACTCTCATATATAGTCGATCTCTGAGTATTGCTTTTTGAGACTGACTAGAGGAGGGTGTCAGCTATAAGATTATTGTCGGCTTTTTGGTGCAGTGCTGAACGTCGTTGGTTTCCGTGACAGATTTAAATGCCTCGAATCCCAGTATGAAAACCATTTTTTCAATTATACATATGAAGGTGTTTGTGATGTCTAAAATTTTTATTCCACTATTACAATCTTAAAATAACGAAGCGTAGAGGGTGCGACTGTCCCAGTCCTATTCCGTGGCGGATTAAGCTTTTGGAGGCCCCAGGCGCAAACACATTTGGAGCTCCTGTTTTTAACTCCCATTTGAAATGGGTTACAAAAAACCATGTACATATAGTAAAAAAATAAGCTGATTTGAGGCCCCTAAGATTCAGAGGCCCAGAGGCCATTCACTGTATGCTCGGCACAGACAACCGTCGCTTAGTAACGACAATGAAATGCGACCGTGCAATTGGGGGATTTTCGGCGAATATTTCAAGCCAGCGCGTAATTCGGGTTAGTGTAATTGGGGGTTCCACTGTACTTTCTATCTAGACCAAGGTTTCCCAAACATTTTCTAGAATGGAACACTTCGCAAGTCCGGAAAATATAACGGAACACTTAGCTGAATTTTTAAGATTTTTTAAAAACTGTATTGCAACTGTAAGACTTACTCTGGCTCCGCGGAACACCAGTGTTCCACGGAACATAGTTTGGGAAACCCTGATTTAGACTATCTTTTAAAAAAGAGGGGGTTAGCAACTGAATAACAACTATTTTACGTTGAAAAACTTCTGTTGAAATACCTCGATTAGTAGGTCAAATGCTCTATACTGGAAGCGGACATGGATAAATAAAAACTAATAGAATATCTCAGAAAATTGGTTTAATTTTGTCGCTTTACTTTATTTCCAAGATTATCACAAATGATGAGTATGAAATACATCTGTTTCTTTCGCTGAAAATCCATAAATAATTGTAGAAAAAGATTAAGTAATCAACAGCATAGTTTCAACGAGGCAAAGCATCTTGATTTGATATTACCGTGACAAAAATTTAAAATCAATGAAATCATGATGACGCAGTGTTGCCATAAATACATCAATTTTATTGTATTGTGTTGGTCATGCTCCGGCGACGTGTCAGTCATTGTGTTATTTCGGAACTTGACGAAAAAAATGCGATGCCATTCATTCATGGGAGGCTTTCATAGAAGGCGCCATGACGTCACCCGACTACCTACCCCGCTTCTACGACACACCCTTGCCTGGAATACCAGTGTTGAGAAACTAGTGATTGATTTCAAAAAGAATTACAGCAAGTAATTTATTGGGCATGTTATTATTCGAAAATAAATTACATTTTTAATTATGTTGCTCATTATAAAATATTTAAAAACATAGTGACATAAGAAAGAAACACATTTCTTTAATTGAATTTTAAGAATGGTTAAATTGACAGTAAAATTATATCAGTGGTATTTACTAAAAAAAATTAAAAAAATATCATTAATGTTTTTCGTTAAAACAAATAATAGTTTGGCCAGCCAGTCATCTTTCGTAATAACATACACTTTTTTGGAAATTAAGATTGCTATTCTATGGCAAATTCAGATTTAAGTGTGTAGGTTTACTGGTTGTGCGTCATGTACTCGTGTAGTTTTATTAAATTTGCGTTTAAAAAACGTTATTATAAACGGTTTAAGCAAATGCGTTTTTGTTTTATTGAGGATGAGTAAAAATCACGTTAGCTAAATTAACTAAGACATCCACGCGAGTTTTTAACGAACCACAGTAGCCAAGGGGTTAAATTTCAATGTCAGAACCAGGACTGTGGAGTCGGAGTCAATAATTTAAAGATATTAGTCTATTTTAGTCTATAAATCTACTAGAATTATTCTAGTAACTCGGAATGATCTGATGATTGGTATACAGACATGTTAAAATCAGGGCTGTGGAGTTGGAGTTGGAGTCGGAGTCGCGGTATTTTGGTCGGAGTCGGAGTCGTAAAAAATGAGCGGCTCGTATTTTTTTGAAAAATATATTTAATTAATGATGTGTGTTCAAACAAAATAGTCACAAGTGTTGACATTTCATGCTTGGCTAACTAAAGATGATCTGATGGTATACATACAAATATAAAAGTTAAAATGGAATTATTGAAAAAATCCTCGGAGTCGTCTTTTTTTTACATGACCCTGCCCTGGTTAAATTAATCAGAAACATAATATTTGAAAAAATCGAATTCGGAGTTGGTTTTTAATTTAAAGCCGGAGACAGAATCGTCTTTTTTTAACACGAGCCCTATTTAGAACATCGCGATGCTATTTTATAAACATTTTCCAATAACCATTCTACTTATTTTTGACAATATTTTAGAATATTTTATTATCAAAAAAAAGGTTGCAATCCACTGCGTAGACAAGACTGGTCATGTGGTCATTGTTATTTCAGCAATTGTTTTTTTTTGCTAGACCCTAACTGTAAATTTGTTAAAATCACATTTTAATGTGAATGACGACAATATCATAAGAATACCAACATCCCACTTTTATCACTTATCTTCGCTAAGGGACGCGTTTTTTTTATTCTTTGAAATCAATATCCTCGAAAAACAATAAAAGGTTTGTTACATGAAACTTATATTTTTGACATTATCGTAAACGTTACATGTGGGGTTTTAAATGATTATAAATGATTAATTCATTGAAAGAATTCGCCTGTGCGGTCGAGTGGTCAACGTCGTTAGCTTCGGTTACGGAGGTCACGGGTTCGAATCCCAGTACAGACTTTTCAATCGGTTTATGAATTTCTTTTCGAAGGCATGGATGAATGTGATGTCTTGAATAACATCCTATCCTATAAACGGGATTGGCTAACCACTAGTCCTGTCTTAGACCTATCCTTCTATTCCTACTTTTTTTGGAAAAGAAAGGTTGAGCAACTGAGTAACGAGCAATTCTCGTAGAAACACTTCTGTTGAGATAAACTCCATAAGGAGTCCATATGCTCCACATTGGGAGCGGACATGGTAAAAAAAACATTGAAAAATCAAATACCGCAATTATGATTCTCAACATTTTTGATGGATTCGGCGGCGACTTTGTAGAAGTTCTAGTCTAATAAAAAAAATCTATATTTAGTTTTGTATTCGAACTCTTGGTTGATTTATGTGATCCACGTAATCATTATTTGGTTAGGTAAGTATGCTTTATACTCGCGATGAAACGTACAACAAAACGATAAATCTCATTGTGAATAAAAAAAATGGGCCGTCACTTTACCCAAACGCGCCAGACAGGTCTTGTCATACATAAATTGCAACAAGTAGAGATTAAATTGTGGTATTAATTTATCTCTGAATTCCTCACAAAATCAAACCACCATTTCATTTGATGATTTTTTTGTGAAGAATTCAGAGATAAGGGAGCGTACAAGACAGCGTCCCGTCACGTCAGTGGTTATGGAGAGACAGGGGAACTGGCTGGGTCACGTGCTGCGGATGCCTCCGGAAAGCCTCAATCCTGCCTGCCTCTTCTTTCGACCGGTGGGATACCGGTGGGGTTCCGGCGTCCCAGACGTGCGTCGGGTACTATCCATAGGATGTACTCGATGGAACTGAGGGATGCTAGCATGTCATGGGAGGAAGCAAAGCAATTGGCGGGAGACAGGGAAACATGGAGGTGCCGCGTGGCGGCCATATGCTCCACATATTGAGCGAACATGGCCAAAGAAAGAGAAGAATTAATTTATATACCTCTTATTTCATATTAATAATTCTCTAATAAACTTTTTACAAAATAAAATTCAATTAAAATGATATCGCTCTATATTCGGACGTCTAAGGTTATTCATAATTAGAACGCATAAGACCATTTTCGTTGTGGCGTTACAATATATCTGTCAAGCAATGTATGTATGAATTAAGCCGTCACTTTACCCAAACGCACCAGGCATGTCTTGCTGTAAATTTAATGCTGGGTTGACCTGCGGTACAAATATTCATGTGCTATATATTTTTTTTCGCTTTGCTAGAATTTTGATACAATGCGAATGCTTTTAAAAGTAGGTAAAACATATTCGGGCATGGTTAGTTATTCCAAATAATTATAGACTCCCTCTGTTGTGATAAGTGCAATCAAAAGATTTTTGCTGAGGCCATATTCCAATATTTGTTATGACGTGCCTTCGTGTACCAACTGCATCCATCAGAAATTAATACTCTGTGGCATCGTGTATGATGTTGTTTTTTGTTTGTATTGAATTAAACAAACAATACTGAATTTTGATGAAGTCTACCAACACCTCGGGAACACGATCTCCGCGTCTCCCGGCATTAAAATTAATATTATTATTATGACACAATGCCAGCGGGGGCGTACGTTTTGATATATTAATAATCTGAATTAATTTGAAATTTAAAAAGGGTACTAAATGAAACGGCGGAAGACAGGGCCCTACCTTATTGTAACATTTTATTCAAAATGTTTTAGGATCGTGTCATATCCGTAATAACTGTCATTCTGTGATTCAAATATTGCAAAATAAAACGCTTTAAATCGTGGTTATTAAAATTCAAATTTAAATAACCTAGGAAAAATCGATTTGTCTGGAATTTCACAGAAAAGGGCAAGAAAACAAGTATCAAACAAGTTTTTAATTATTCAATGTTTTTATATTCCTTGTGGTTGGTTCTTAACATAGTAACCACAACATAGCTACATCATGGATTTTAGGATAATAAACACAACCTTCATTTCATTATTTGAATACTTCATAACAATTCATGAGGAATACTTTATTAAAAAAATCTTACCGTTAAATTATTAATGAAATAAATTTAAAAAATAGTGTGATACCCAACCGAAATGTTTTAAATTCTGAAATATCTATCACGTGTTCGAATCCCAGTACGAACAGTATTTTTTCAATCCATTTTTCGATTTATGTTTAAAGGCATGGATGTTTGTGATGTCTGAAAATTCCCCCCACCATTCCAATCCTAAAAAAACGAGGTGTAGCGAGAGTGGTTAGCTAACCACTAGTCTTTTCCTGCCCTACTACTATCTTCGAAAAATAGATGTTGAGATACCTCCACTAAGAGGCCATTCGCTCCATATTGGGAGCGGACATGGATATCATAATCATCGTCATCATCACATAAATGATGTAGGTAGGTTTTTAAACAATAACCAAGTTAAACAATGTCCCTCGCAAAGAATATCGCTAAGAGGAATCGGCCCACAAGTACATTTGACTATGATAATAGATTCAGAAGTACAGAGTTATATAGTGAAGAGTGAATATAAGAAATACATTGACAATGCTCACAATGAGCGAAACCGGTCCTGATCCACTAAATTTTATGTGGAAAAAGTACTAAAAATGTTTTATTATTTTTATTATAATGCCATTCTACCAAGTATTGGCAGTAAACACCTTGAAAGTGGTGAAGGGCTTAGTTCAATTAGTTTGATTTTAACCATTATTGTGAAAGTTTATTCTAACACATGTTTTTATATGCACCGTTTTAGGTCTACATATAAAACAACAATTGAAAAAAGTGTAAAAAAAGAAACAAAACACTGGGGGTTGAAAACGATGATGATGCAGAAGAAAAAGAAGACGGTGAACGTGATTACACGTTATTAAATGATTATTCTCGAGATGATGGGGGGACCCTTATCTTGCGCACCGTTTTATTTCGGTACAGGTAGACCTATATCGACTACGTTCTGTCGACAAGTGTGCGCTTTATTTAAATAATTTCCATGTTCACTATCTTAATGTTAGGCGCACGGATTATTAAGTGTATTTTTTAAATCCATGTCCGCTCCAATGTGGGAATATTGCCTCTAATGAAGCTATCTCAACAGAAGTTGTTTCTACAAGAATTTTGTTACTCAGTCGCTCAGCCTCAATTTTTTCAAAGTGAGTAGTAGGGAAAGAAGGATAAAGCTAGAACAGGGCTAGTGGCTGGCTAATCGCTATTGTTACACCCAGTTATTAAAGGATCAGAAGGATGGGAGGAGAGGAAATTATGTGAATGACATCACAAATACCCAGTCTTCGATCACAACTATGACGACTATATTGGAAGATTTATACTTTTCACGCAGACATGATTATAGATTACAAAACGATTTATTTAAAAAATATGCTTCCAGTGTCCGCCGAATCTATCGAGAAAAAAAGCAATTATAAAATTTCATTAAATTAAAGATCTTTCCAATACTAGAAATCGTTCAAAACTTAAATAAAACGACGACCGATTTATTGTCATTGTTTTGTTCTATATTTTCTCTTTTATAATAAAACTTTACCAAGTTAATGCCAATTGAATCAATACATTTAAAAATGCAATCAATCGGTGAACAATTTTATTTGATAAGAATTTAGCTATATTAGCTACGACTTATTATAATTCTTAAGTATTCTACATTCTAGATTTTATTACCACGTTTAATACATAACCGGCACAGAAAGAAACTTTATCGTATTTTTTAATTTTTATATCATTGAATTTAAAAAATATATTATTATGTATTTCATTCGTGCACTTTGGTGGCGAACGTAGTATTTACGATGCCGTGCGTCCACAGTTTAAACAGAAGCTGAAAGTGATTATACAATTAAGCTTGTATAAAAAATACAAAGGAAAGGATTTGATTAGGGATCATTAAATCCATTATAACCCTGTGATCATAAGTTTGATTTATATAGGTGTGGAACATAAAAACTCCAATCCAACTAGAAATAACATAATTTCTTACGATTGACAATAAAACGTCAACAAGTTCCGCGCAGAATATAATAAGTTAACTATATACGTATTAATCGACTGATTAATGCCGGATCCGTGGTCGAGTGGTCTATGTCATTGTTTTCGGGTGCAGAGCTCACTGGTTCAAACTTCGGTACTGACAGATTTTTTCAATCGATTTATTGATATCGGGATTTTCACATTGGCTCTACAAAAAAAAAGACAACATTCGTGAACCGTTTGAATAAATACCGCGCAAATAAATCATTAACATGTCCCAGAGATACTGCGTGTTTTTGAGAAAAATAATTTTGCCTAATATACAATCGAATTCGATATTTTAAAAACCTATATTGACTCAGTATAGATGGAACTACATATATTCATAAAAATATTGCTTATATTCTATTAGAATACCAAGTATTTTATTTTTTAAATGTCTTGGGCATCCGTGTTCGCTTGCATATGTTCCGGACACCCGTGTCCGCTTGTTATTCAAGTGGTTAATAAACCTAGCGATAGTTTGTCTAGAGATGTTTTATAAGAGGTGAAACACGTGTCACAATCTGTGTAATAACTAAATTATCAATTGAATGGGAAAATTTTGTATTATTATTTACAGATTTCTATTATGTGCATCAGATGTCTATAATCACCTCCCATCCCATTTCTTCATCCTTCTATTTCTAATCCCTTCGAAAAAGAGAAGTTGTGAGACAAACAGTTCTCTTAGAAAAACATCTATTGAGAACTCAATTACGAGTTTAAATATGTACTTCAACTTGGGAGCGGACATGCTTAAAAAAATCAACTAAACGAATATGAACCCTCACTCGATTAAAGTAACCAGTCCAAACTATAACATAATATTAATATATTAAAATTGTAAGTAATAGTGTTTTTTTTTATATGCAACTGTATATTTTTAATTTCATATACTTTGGTTAAAATGATCAAATTGATGAATAAAATTGGAACGGTAGTTGTTCACTCATTTTTCCGTTTAATTGGGGTATTACATCCATAATTCATCAACCTGATGAAGCTGTGTACTACATTTTGATAAACACACATTGTTTGAAGAAGTGATAGCATAATGACCGGTCTGGGGTAAATGGGTGTTACAACACATCAATTATAAAGCGATAAATCACATCACATGCGGTTAACATCTTATTTTCGTATTCATAGTTCCAAAAGAACATGCTGACTCGAAATTATGAATAAAGTAAATACATATTTTTAAGAAAACATTTTAATATATAAGGGGAATAAAGCATAGAAATACAAATCATTTTTTTCAATATATGACAAAAAAACTATTATAAATTCAGAAAATTCGTAAAATAGTTGCAAATTTAGAAATTACCAATTTAATTAATTTAACTCGTTATGTATAATATATTTTTTTTTAAAGTCTTAATGCCGTTTTGCCGCTGTCCTTGATTTTTTTTAATGGTAAACACTGTAAGATTATCGGTTTTTAGACGAAGAAGAAATTTACTATGTAATATTGTTCATTCGTCGGGTCCTATAGCGCAGCGGTTAGCGTAGTTGACTTCCGTGCCGGATCTCACCAGTTCGAGTCCCAGTACGAACAGAATTTTTTCGATCGATTTTCGATCTGTTACGATGATGTTTATGATTTCTAAAAATTTCCTTTCACCCCTCCGATCCTCCAATAACTGGGCGTAGCGAGAGCGATTAGTTAACCACAGTCCTGTCCTTATCCTTCTAACCCTACTACAATCTTTGAAAAAAGAGAGGTTGAGCGGCTGAGTAACAAACAGTTCCATAAGAAAAAAAAACTTCTGTTTAAATACTTCTCTTAGGAGGTCATATACTCCACATTGGGAGCGGATAAGGATAAAAAATGTTCATTCAATGTATGTATGTAGTTAGATAAAAATGCATCTATGCATCAAGTCTTTTTGGTCCATATTATGACTAAACAGTCATAATATGGACCAAATATTAAATGCTTACCATACAATTCAATCAATAAGTTACACACATATCGACTGTGGAAAGGAAAGAGGATGTAACTAACAGTTTTTTCATAACAGCTTTTTTTAGATAATCATAATGTATTTAACTTGATACACATTCTATCAAAAGGATGTAAGCTGCAAATGCTGAATTAGTATCTAAATTTAGCTTTTATGTTTGAAAAAAGATGGGCTTGTGAAAATTGCAACCAAGAAAAAAGACTAAAAAAAAGGTTTTTCCTTTACAATTTCTTGAATTAATATCAGATTATGTCAATTAAACACTAGTTTAGAAGTCTCCGTGCACTTCAAGGATGTGTTTATTTCATAATTTGCATATGGACAAAAATCATCACAACACGTTTTTGTGCCTCCTGGAAAATTTGCTATGTGTGGGTTAAGTCCTTTTTACTTTCTGCAGTCGATATTATAGTATAATACTTGATGCATTAGACTCGTCGTAAAACTATGGCAATATAACAACAAATTATAATCAGTGTCATTGACATTATCACCAGTTGAGAATGCAAAAAAAAACGTTTTAATATTCTACTGAAAGCTTATATTCTTTAACTTAAAATACATTAAAAATCTGAAACCTTGGTTTATTAACTAGATAAAACATAAATATACTTGATACCATAAGATATTTTGCATTGAGTGAAATTCATATACATATATTATATCGTTTACGACCAGCGATGGGCTGCCAATATTTTAACAAGGGGCTCGGTAAATCTAATACATTTTTTTAAATCTATGTCCGCTCCCAATGTGGAGTATATGGCATACTAATGGAGGCATCACAGCAGAAGTTTTTTTTACGAAAACTGTTTGTTACTTAGTCGATCAATCTCTCTTTTCCAAAGAATAGGCATTGAAGGATATGGCTAAGACAGTACTAGTGATTAACTAATCGCTCTTGTCACGCACAGTTGAATTGAAGGATCGGAAGGGTGGGACAGAATTTTTTGACATCACAAACACCACTTGTTTCATAACAAAATTTAACCATCTACAGAAATTGCAGTTAGATGCAGATTTGATCTAAGATGAATGGTTTTCTTATCTTAACAAGGGGCTCGCCGGCCGTGCCGAAATTTAGCAAGGGGCTCGCGCGAGCCCCCCCGAGCCCTCTCCAGCCCATCCCTGTTTACGACTTTAGAAGTGTCACTAAATGTAATATATGTTTTTAATTGAAAAAGATATTTGTTATGTTCTCATCGTGAAAATTACTTGATAGGAACTAAGTTTCTTTAAATACAAGAGTCACGCAACTTTATTTAATTGAGAACTGAATATTATAACTAAAAGACAGGAATAGACTTTGAAAGTAAACCATATGATTGTCCAAACACGTTAAGTGTGGTCTGACAAATCAAATTTGTTTTTTTTTTGTATAATATCAGGTTATATCGTTTATTGAACTAGTTTTATAATATACATTTTTTTATAATGAGATAAATATTTCTTCCCATGGGTGAGGCGGTCGTAAAATGTATTAAAATACCTAATTTAAAATATATCCGACGATTATGCAGGTAAATCAAACCGTAAATTGACAAGAACATTAAAAATATTTATTAAAATTATGTATTAATCGTAAATCTTTAATTTTAACCGTCGTTAAATGGTTATAAAGAATGTGAAAAATATTAATAAATTCTCATGCGTCCTCGGTGAGTGATCGTTAACATTGGTCAATGAACGAGTAATTTATACGCGAAAGGAAAAGAAAGGTTTATTCACTGTTCATCAGTTTAGTCAAATATTAAATATGTACTAAATATTACCAACTAATAGAAAAATATCACAGTCAATAACATTTCTCGAACTTTTTTTTTCTATTGAAAAAATAATTTCAACGAAAATAATCGTTTTTTTATATCGATTAGAAACTGTATTATATTAAATTTGAATCATTCAAATTATGTACATTCAGACAAGTTTTGCCACTTATGACCCAGGTTTCGCCTAATGGATTTAACTAACCCATGGGAATGCCTGCAGATTTGAATGGCGAGTAACTTCAAAATTTATAATTACAGTAACACCCCCATTTACACTATAGTCGGGAACGTGTAATTAGGGGTGTGAATCTCATACAAAATTAAGAATTTGGTTTTTTCCGCGGAAAATGCAAAACTAAGACTTCCCTTAAGTTTAAGTTTTACAAAAAAAATATGGACGAAATATGTAATTTTTGTAGTAGTAAATATTCCGCACACAGACAGACGCCCAGCTATGCGTGCATAGCCTGGCACGTGTTGAATACACAGTCGCTAGCCAACATTTGACTGTTTGCGCGGCACAGACCACTGTCTCGTAGTAACGACAATGGAATACGACCGTGCAATTGGGGGATTTGCGGCGAATATTTCAAGCCAGCGCGTAATTCGGGGTAGTGTAATTGGGGGTTCCACTGTATTTTGTTTGCTTGGGGATTTATATTTAATTACATATATGATACAAGAATGGGGAATTTGGCAGAATTACCTGCTCTAATGAGAATAATTATTTATGCATATTACCTACATTTTGAACAGCATTTTTTCGATAGATTCATCGATATCTGTTCGAAGGCATAGGTGTTTGTGATTACTTAATTTCCCTCCCACCCTTCCCACCCTACAATAACAACCAATAGTCCTTTCCAAGCCTTATCCTTCTATCCCTATTTCTCTCTTTGAAAAAGTGAGGTTGAGCCACTGACTATCAGATTTCAAAAAAAATCTGTTGAGATACTACCATTAGGAAGCCATATGCTCCACATTGGGAGCAGACATGGATAAAAAAATCATCTTTTGGAAAAACTAACGGCAGCGAATAAAAAAGTAATTTAAGCTACATATTGACTTAATAAGGCGACTCAAATGAACGAATCTTTCGAATAATCAATTCATTTCTTAAACGAAGTAATTTCACATTATATTCGCATGGGTGTTTCATTAGATGTAGATATTTGTAAGGGTTATTTATAAATGGATTAAATAACATTGACCGAATATAATTTGTTGGTAGTGTCAGAAATTTGTGTGCAAGTTGACTTAATCAAACTTTATATGCAGTTCGGCTGCCGACAGTAGGCGACCACTGCAATATGGCATGGCATCATTCATATAATTAGATTCATTCACGAACGCATTTAATATCGAACACGTTTCAGATATAACATGCGGAATCTTGATATTCATAAAACAATAATTATTATGAGTATTAAAAAATATGTAGTGGGGCATTTAAAGTGAAGTGAAAGTAATAATTTGATATGTGCGCATTCTTTTTTTCGTTATAAGATCAACACTAAAAATAATCAAATAAAGCCCTCACAGATTATAATTAAATACATTAGAATAAACACAGCCGAAGTTCATACATTTGTGTTATACCGACCTTCAAAAGACAGTACAATCATATTTCAGACCGTCCAAAATAGTAGTCTAGCGCAGGGTTCCTTAACGGTGGGCCATGTGGCCCTCAGGGGGCCACATATATTTATTTTTGTTTTGGGGAGCCACAACACAGTTTAGGGGGGGGGAAAGGGTATTGATAAAACGATACAGGGAAGAGCATAATGGCGGACGTTAAATAAAATAAATTACTGGCATTCTAGATTCGAAAATCTCGGAAGAGCTATAAAAAAGGGTGGTTTTTGAAATTATAATTTTCATGGGAAGACAAAACAATGGTATGGGGGGCACAGAAAAATAAAGACACTCCAAAGAGGCCACGCTCCCAAAAAGGTTGAGAAACACTGGTTTAGCGTAGATCCTTATGGAAATGAGAAAATCTCACCTGGGATATACCTAAGTTATTATAAAAGATAATCAATATCAGTGGCGGCCGGTCAATGTGACATTGGATCAATGCACTCCTTGTATATGCAGGGGCGGTTATATTTCATGAAATAATATTCAAACATAACATTTATTATTATTTTACTTATTTTCTAAAATAAAATCTTCTAAAATACATGTATCGTATTCGCCAGCAATGGCTTTAGACTCAGTGATACATTTATTTAATATATAAACACGAAACACTCATTTACTAAGCGTCAGTTCAAGTGCATCCGTGCACTTGAACGCCTGAAGATGCCGAAAGGTGAAACCCGGGTCGTTGGTGACAAAATCTGTGGGAGTGTACATAATTTGAACGATTCAAATTTAATATTGAAATTCCACCAAGTATCTTCAGTCGAAATCTTAAACTATTTCATTAAATATAACCGGCCGTGCATATACAAGAGGTGCATTGATCCAATGCCACATTGACCGGCCGCCACTGATCAATATATATTATATTCATACGGCGTTCCCAGTGAAATTTAAATAACATCACATCTTTAGTTTTTTTTCAAATTGATTTGTTTATCAATAATACTTGTATCTGAGTCCGAGTATATTATACTAATTTCTACTATACGTTACTTTGCAAATACACAGTTGATAAAATTTCCCTACAACACTATCATTTATTTAACCCTTTATTCGCTAGAATCACACATGCACGTCGCATGATAATTGACGCTTCACGCAATCGACACGATGGTATGCCTCGATTATTATTTGTACATTTAGATCACTATCAATGTGCGAGAAATTAAGTTTGGTATACAACATTACATAATACTTTCACACGAAGCACTTACTATTTAATTTCTTGAATTCTGTCTTTAGAATAATTTGTTTTTTCAACACTTGCATCATTTACCATAGCGACATGTATTTATTAAGTTTGTGATATTTAATAACGAATGTACTTAAATCCAAAATTGTTGTCGATTACTGGGAAATTACGAATGAATTATTCAATGTGATTATTGTTTTTTTTTTTAATATGTTCGCCATCACTATAATTAATGTTCAAATTTAAAATAAAATCAATTATTTACTATTGGGAATTATAGTAATGTTAATTCTATATAAAACTATATTTATCATTCTAATCAAACTATTATATGAGTCGTCTGGTATCCATACATGATATATGGAACAGTTCTGCTTTTGATACCAGACGACTCATATATGTAATAGTATAAATTGGGAGTTTTTGAAGCACAACGAGTTCTTGTATAAAAAATGTCGATTGTATCGTTATCGACTTAGTTCCACGTTTATATTAATCATTTATCAGATTGTTTTGTATATCTTTATCAGCAGTTATACTTAGATAATATAACTTTTTTGTTCGTCGTTCAAAAATATGAACGATGGGCAAAACCGGTCTTGATCATTTATTAAAATTGTGTTCTTATTTTAAATGAAAAATTCATTCGGCCAAGCATTGATTAAATACATTAAAAATAATAAATAGAACTTTAAATTGTAATAAAAATTTAATTTTTATTCTACATGTGTTTAATTTCTTTAAATATAAATAAGTACTTTCCAACCAAAATTGACAGATTCATTGTGTGATAAGGGTGACCAGGGGCTAAGGTAGGAAAGCCGGTCGAAGGTGATTAAAAGTGAAGATTTTTAAAAATAAAAAAGTCAGATCTTTGTTAGAAAAGTGCGGCGCCTATGATTTTGAGCAAATTATAATATTTAATTGTTTGGTACAACAAAAATCCGGGAAATGAAATCCTATTGGAGTCCGGTCTAAGCCCTTTAAATCCGGTCAGATGGTAACCCTAAACGTGAAAGTATAACGTTATTATGGGTAAAATATAAAAGCTATCGACTTGCGGAGAATCATCCAATCGCAATTTAACTGCGTATGATTGATTTGTTTTCGTTACGTAGTGATACGACTAAAATAAAGGAACGAGTAATAACTATCGAAAATAGTCCTTATTGGTGCATCATTATGATGCTTACTTCTTTAGATAATTACAGTGAACTTTTTGCCGCTCACAACAATTTGGTTCAATATGTAAATTTATTGGAATAAAATCTGAAAGTTACGAAATTATTTACGCATTACTGCAGAGGCGTGGTCGGCGAAGGGGGTACAGCGTGTTATTAATACTTTCATTAAAGATAATTAAGCAACGAGGTCACAGAGACGATACATATCTTCACAGAATCGTAGCCACGGGTGCGTGTTTTTCTCAAAAAATATATATAATTTCGTATGGTAATTTATTGACTGTTAATCATTCGGCTTTATCATAATCATTGTTGGTACACACAACCGTGAGGGTTACGACTAATGTCAGTATGCATATCCTGCCAGAAGCAATCGCATCATAATGATAACGATTAGTTTCGCTTAGCGAAGAAACCCTGCATATATTTTCAAACGTAATTGTAATAATAATAATAATAAAAAATTGTCTATCGGGTTAAGTTCAGAAAAAATCTTAAATAATCGATATTTTGAGCTATTATTAGCTACATATGGACTCCTAATGGAGTTTATTTCAACAGAAATGTTTCTACGAGAACTGTTTGTTACTCGGTTGCTCAACCCCTTTTCCCAAAGATAGTGGGAATAGAAGGATAGGACTAAGACAGAACTAGTGGTTAGCTAATTGCTTGTATAGCACGGATTTGTATTACACGACGTTTTTGTGGAACCATATAACCGTGTTATACGAGGCCCAAGTGTATAACAATGTTTGGGACTTCACTGAATTCTGTCAGTGTTACCATGCACGCGATAGTTCCGACACGATTTTATACAGAATCAAATTATAGGTGGAACACGGTTGGAAACTTACTAAAATAATTACATGAAATAACCGAGATCTCAATAATAAGGTTATTATTTGTTTTCATTACTTTTAACGCTATTCAAGTGCAAAAATACGTACATATACCATTGCAATATACGATACCAAGAAATTGTTGAGGCACTCGTTTCCTTTGTTTTTCACTTTGCGGCGAAGGTTTGTAAACTCACCTGGAAAAAAAGACAAAAAAAATTATTGATTATCCATTAATTCAATCAGAAG
The DNA here is from genome assembly GCA_031772345.1 of Himalopsyche anomala. Classification (NCBI taxonomy): domain Eukaryota; kingdom Metazoa; phylum Arthropoda; class Insecta; order Trichoptera; family Rhyacophilidae; genus Himalopsyche; species Himalopsyche anomala. The sequence goes on from CM062838.1 coordinate 11,864,993, forward strand.
GATGTGTACCCAACTGTACTGTACACAGGAGATCGAAATATTAGTAAAAATCTCGTGAGCAATCTTTAAGTCAATGGGTAAAAGTTTGGGAAGTGCCTTATGTCCAACGCATGCATCTTGACAATGCTACTTTACGGTTACGAGTGATGGCACTTTTTGAAATCACAATCAAGGTTTCTGCGCCGAATACTAGGCATACGGTGGTCTGACTTTATCAGGAACACGAAGGTAGCAGAGCGGATTACCTAACCCCGTACAACGTCCAAAATAAAAAAAAAGGACGATAAATCAGACATAAAAATGTGCAGCGAATGCCATAAGAGAGTGTGTGAATCATGGAAATCCACTGATGACTGAGGAAATAAAAATATTGGCGGGGGATAGAAAATATTCCAGGAACCGTTTGGTGGCCATATGATCGGAATTAGGAGTGGATATGGATAAAAACGTAATTTAACATTGCGTCATTCATCGACATTGGCGCAACATATTCCTTATGTCTGCACACTGTCCGCAAGTGCTGCGTTATGAATTACATATATAATCAAAAGATAATGACAAATACATTTATATTTTATTGTAACTTATTGTTTTCTTGATTGAATTTGGCATAACCTTAGTAATTTCAATAAGTTACACAAGAACTTTTTAAGTTAGTTGAAATAGCTATCAACGTATTTGTATGATACAATCGTTGTTTGATGGAAATGATGGTGAATTGTAGTAATTTGACATTCGTCGCTAAAGAACATTATTAAAAATAAATTTAATCTACCTTACTTTTAAGGTGTTCATGGTCAATTCTTGGTGTAAAGGAATGGTATTAAAAAAAACACTTATTGGCCTAATTCTACATTATTTATTTATTCACGACCGGTTTCGCTCACCGCAAACATAATCAAATGAATCAAAACAGAGCTATTTATAGAATAAGTAAAAATAGTTTAATTTTTTAAATACATGTACCTTACATGTCATATTCTAATGGTTCAGATTGTGCGACTGTTTCTCGATTTGACACACCGTCGCCAGATGTCTAACCTCACGGGGAGTGTTGGTAAATGCCATCAAAATATGTATTTTTCATTGAAATGAAATAAAAATAAACAATATAATAAAAAGGTTGAAGGAAACAGCTGTCCGCCGGTCTTCATCTTGATTAATTGCGCTCGTGTTTTCTTTGTTGGGTGTAAAACGTTTGACGAATGTGAATCACAGAGTGATTATAATGTGATTGATACTATGTATGTAACATATATGGTACAGCACTTATATGTTGGCATGCGTGACAACGAAGAACTTAAAGCACACCAATTGACTTTTGTTGAAAACAGCTGGCCAAAATTCTACTTGATAATGTAACTGAAAATTGAGAATATAAATTGGTAAGATAGTAAAATCAAAGTTTTCAGCAAAAAAACCACGATGATCATAATTTTAACATGTGACGTGTTCAATTTTAAGGTGTTCACTGTCAATACTTGGTGGAATGGCATTATAATAAAAATAATAAAAGGTTTTTGATAATGAGAAGTTGATAATGCTCGCAAGGAGCGAAACCGGTCCTGATCGAATAAATTTTATGTGGAAAAGTACTAAAAATCTTTTATTATTTTTATTATGTGATGTGTTCATTAATATTAGGTAAAGGCTGTAAAGTCCGATAAAAAAAACTGCAAATTCATTCATTCAAATATTTCCGCTTAATTTACATATTTGTATACCATCAAATTATTCTAGTACATTTCACCAATCAATATGATAAGTAGGATAATTAATTTTCAATATCTTATTTTTCTCTAATTTCCTCCAAATGAGTCTTTTGAATAAATTAGAGAAAACAACCTTGGGTACAATTTTAAATATGTTATTTTTGCACCAACAGCCTTAACAGCCTTATGAATTCTTCACTCATTTGCAAATGTAGAATCATACCTCTTCATTCCCTACCAAAATGACAGACAGAGTGATGCCAATGGGAGGCAAAGGGGGCAGGGAATGTGAAATAGATTTGTATTTTGAACAGCAATTATTTTATCGTTGTGAGCTTCCATGCCGTATCTCATGCGGATAGAGTCCCAGTAAAAACAGCAGTTTTCGATTTCTATAAGAAGGCATGGGTGTTTGTGATGTCCAAAAATTCCCTCCCACCCTTCCTATCCGTAAATAACTGGACAGGAATAGTTAACCACTAGTCCTGTTCTAGCATAATTCTTCTATCCCTACTGCTCTCTTTGAAAAAAAGAGAAGTTGAGCGAGTGAGTAACAAACAGTTCTTGTAGAAAAACTTTTGTTAAGATTTTTCCATTAGGAGCACATTGGGAGCGGACATGAATATATATATTATATATATGGACTATTGATGTTTTAGCTTAGTAATAACTAATGCGATAAAATGTTTTTTTATTATTTTTGTTGAATTAATACCTTGAATTGCCTAGTTATTAGTTTACTCTTGAGGGTGTGGAGTCAGAGTTGGAGTTTGCAGTAGTGGGTTTTTTCCGAAGTCGGAGTCGGGAAAATCTTACGACTCAAACCCATTTTAAAAAATATATATTTAATGATGTCCACAAGAGGCCATAGTGTTTGTTACCACTGCATACTAGGCTAACTCAAGATGATTTGATGGTTATACATATATACAAAACATGGTTATATATAAGTTAAAATTAAAAGATTTAAAAAAATCTTTGGAATCAGGGTCGTCTTTTTTTACACGACTCCGCTGTTTGTTTTAGCACTTTATTAAGTGACACAAGCTAGCTAGAATGACGTCCGATTATTTAGTATGATCGAAAAAACAACATATCGACTGTGGAAAGGAAAAAGTACGTAACCCACACATATCAAATTTTACAGGAGGCGCTAAAAACGTGTTTTGATGATTTTTTGACATATCCAAATTATGAATTATACACAACCTTGAAGTGCACGGATACTTCTAAACTGCTGTTTAATTGACATAACCTAATATTAATCAAAGAAATTGTCTCGGAAAAACCTTTATTTCAGTGTTTTTTCATGGTTTTAATTTTTTACAAGGTCATCTTTATCAAACTTAAAAGCTAAATTTAGATACGTATTCGTCATTTTCAGCTTCCATCCTTCTGATAGAATGTGTGTCAAGTTGAATACATTGTGATTATCGAAAAAAAGCTGTTGTGGAAAATTGAGGGTTACGTCCTTTTTCCTTTCCACAGTCGATATTGTAAATAAGTACGACTATACTTTTAAATAAATAAATCAAATTTATTAGATTAAATAACCTGACAATCACTAGTATAAGTCTGTTATGAGATGTGTCAACATTGACATAATAAAAGTGTAAAAAGTTGACAGGCGCAACATCAATCATAAACACGCGGTAGACGAGCGCGGTTCATTTTTAGATTTCATAATTAACCCTGACATTCGACGGCCAAAAAATGTGAATCGGTCGCTTCACGAGTCTCGAGAAGTTTTTAATAATAATCACATATTCTGATGTAGATTTAAATTTATATGAGACATTTGATTTAATTTTATACCGACTCCCGCGACGGCCGCGTGCGCCCATTTGTCATTGATTTATTCACTTTGTGCGGCGTGTTGTCACGTGGCGCGGCTCGCTCGAGACTTCCACGAATTTGCATTTTATTCATTGAAAAGTGCAACAAATTATGATTCGCAAAAAGGTTACGGACTTTGTGAATCACACTGTATTTTTTTGGTTTCATTTAAAAATGACCTCTTACCCAGTGTTGTTGAATCGTGAAAAGAAAACTGCGATTCAAAAATTTTGACATTTATCAACAGTCCGACTAAAATTTTCTTTTAAAAATAGTGCACATTTGTCTATATCAGGGTTTCCTAAACTATGTTCAGCGGAACACTGATGTTCCGCGGGACCTTAATAGGTGATCCAAGAAAATTCGTAATGGTAATTAATATACTCTGCAACACATTTATATATCTTCTACTTTATATTACAAATAGAATGATAGTAACTCTCCAATAATGTTTAAACGGCCAAATATGTAAGTAATGGCGGAGATTTTCAATTACCAAGAGCTTTGTTTACTCATCTTTTTATGTAACATGTTTTAAAAATAATAATTAGTAAATAATAAGTGATTTAAAAGCATATATATATATTTACAATTATGAATTACCCAACTTAAATAAAGCTGTGTTCCGATAACATTTCCAGATTTGCAAAGTGTTCCATTGCACATTTAGTTTGGGAAACCCTGGTAAGAAAAATATGATAAAAACTGTATACAATATTATTACTCAATATCCATATTTCGTATTTCATCGTTTAAAAAACAATATATTATTAAATAAGTATAATTTAATATAATATTATGATTTGTGTGTGTTTCTGTTATAATATAACAAAGCAAATTTCGTGTATAGCTGGCTGTTGAGTCGTTTACTCGTTTGAATTCCAGGACGGACAGTTTTATATATTGATTTGTGAATTTCTGTTAGAAGGCATGAATTTAAGTGATGTTTTAAATTACCCCCTCCCACTTATCATATCCTAAAAACAGGGTGAAGGGAGTGCGATTAACTGCCATGTCCTAGCATTATTCTTCTATTCCTACTATGTTTAAAAACAAAGATTGGCTGAGCAACTGAGTAACCAGCAGTTCTCGTATGAACACTTCTGATATGATAAACTTCATTAGGAGTCCATATACTTCACATTGGGAGTGGACCAGGTAAAATAAAACGAATATGAAATATTCTTTAAAATATAAAAAATAATAAGAGCCTTACTTTATTTTGGCAGAGAATCGGTGCGTACATAACGCCCATAAAGCGTGTACGAAGTGTGCGGCGCACACAGGCGCCGGCTCTAAGAATAATTAGTGGGGCGCAGATTGGTGGATCGCTTCAGAATTAAATGCATGACATTTGACATTTTTTTGGGGCGCCGAAGGCGCGTCGCACACAGGCGCAAGAATCCACAGGCTGACCCTGACAGTACATAATATTGCAGTTGAATATTGCATGCACCCATATATAGTAAAAAGAGTTAGCATATTTTCGTAAGAAAACATGCCAATATCAAAAACAAAACAAAAAGACGAGCGAAGTGGTCAAGTTAGTGACTCCAACACAATGCTAAAACATAAATCAAGACTCCGGCGCCTTCTATTGTTTACAGGATTTTGGACTACATACCTAGATGGCGCTTAGAAATGTGTTGATTGTTTAATTCTCAGTAGGCAGGAATACAATTACACAGGATACTTGATATCGTTTAAACTAAATGAATGAGCAAGTGAATTTATTTACATATTTTTAAGCACACGTTCCCAAGTTAGTTCCCGTGCAGCTCTGTATCGGACCAATAATATAAAGAGTAAATTGTTAATTTTGTAATCGTTTTTGCGTTATAGAAGGCGACTTTGGAACAGCTACTGCACACGTAACGGGTGGTGCAGTGAGACTTTCAACAACCACTAAGCTTCAGATTTATGGATTAAATTTTGTTTCAATGACAGTTTCAAGAAGATATACCAGTATAAGACGGGAACAAGTCCCATAAAACAACTTTTTGATTTATTAACATCATTGGATTCGCCATGTCAAGATCTACATTATTCCATATATCAATTACTCGTATTCAATATTGTAGCCGAAATATCTCAACTTAAATTTATTTTTAAAAAAAAATTATACCATGTCCGCTCCCAATATGAAGCATATGGACTCCTAATGGAGTTTATCTCAACAGAAATGTTTCTACGAGAATTGCTTATTACTCAGTTGCTCAACCTCTCTTTTTCCAAAGAGAGTAAGAATAGAAGGAAAGGGCAAGGACAGGACTAGTGGTTAGCTAATCGCTCTCGATACGCCCCGTTCATAGGATAGGATGGGTGGGAGGGGGGAATTCAAGACATCACATACATCCATGCCTTTGAACAGAAATTCATAAATCGATTGAAAAATCAATTTATAAAACTGTCCATACTGGGATTCGAACCCGTGCCCTCCGTAGCGGTAAGCCAACGATGTTGACCACTCGACCACACAGGCGGCATACTTTTTAGTACAATTTAAACATTTCAGTACATGTCATACGCTCATTCGAAGATTAAAACGTGAATATCAATACTCATTTTAAATTCAATAAAATAAAAAAAATCTAAAATATTTATTACAGACAATAAATACATGAAGAACTCAAAATGAGTGAATGGTATAAATGTTATGTTTGAATATTATTTCATGAAATATAACCGCCCCTGCATATACAAGGGGTGCATTGATCCAATACCACATTGATTAATTATTAGATAAAATAGGTGGGTATACATAATGTTTTAAGACGATAAAAATAGCAATTACCAGATCAATTATTGATACCCGCGGGACATGATGAAAAACCGACCAGCCGAGTTGAAAATTCGGCGGAAAATTTGACAGGCTGGTGATGCGCGGCTGGCGCTAATAGCATTTTAATGACAAACAGCTGCCGAGATGCGCTCGACTCGCAATCAACTAATGAAATCAAAGAGACTATGAAAATTAACGACGAATTTCTCAGTAAACTTACATGTTGTCCTTTTTATCAAGTAAATGTTTTTTTTCATTTCCGAATGGGCTTAGAGAAATGCTTAATTCGATACAAGTACATCCAACAACCTTAATGCGTAGTTTATTTTGATATCAACACAAAAAGAAATCACTTTTAGTGTGTTCACTGTCAATACTTGGTGGAAAGGCATTTTATTAATAAAAACGCAATATTGCTTTGTGCTTTATTCCACTTTATTTAATAGGTCAGGACCGGTTTCGCTCATTGCGAGCATTCTCTTCAGTTGGCAATGTTCGCAATGAGGGAAACCGGTCCTGACCTATTAAATAAAGTGGAATAAATTACAAAGGAATATTGTGTTACGTACGTTCATTTACTAAGCGTCGGTTCAAGTTCATCCGTGCACTTGAACGCCAGAAGATGCCGAACGGCGAAACCCGGTTCGTTGGTGACAAAATTTGTGTGAATGTACATAATTTGAACGATTCAAATTTAATATTGAAATTCCACCGAGCACCTTCAGTCGAAATCTTAAATTATAAAAAACAATCATTTCAAACAATAAATCGCCACTTGACAACTCAGCTGACAAAAAGAATGCATAAATTTGACAGAAGAGACGAAAAAACTTTTTTTCTTTATCCATATCCGCTTCCAATGTGGATTATATGGCCTTCTAATGGAGTTATCTCAACAGAATTATTTCTACGAGAACTCTTTGTTACTCAATCGCTCAACCTCTGTTTTTATGAAGAGTAGTAGGAATATAAAGGTAAGGCTGGTACATGACCAGTGGTTGACTAATCGCTCTCGCTACGCCCAGTTATTGAAACATAGGATGGGTGGAAGGTAAGTTAAGACATTACAAACACCCATGCCTTCGAATAGAAATCGATCGAAAAAATTCTGTTCGTACTCCCGGCATAAATAGAAAAAAAAACTATACCACTGCAACCATAAGCGGCTTTTTATTAACGCTTGATATTACCATAATTAATTAATGAATTCTACGTTGAAAATAAACGTAAGTGTTAATACAAAAATGTGCCAATGATATAAGAGATCGTGACAAATAAACAAAATACTTTTACCAAAAAAATGTGTTACGTATTCATACAATATTGGCAACGATGGAACATTCGATCGAAACCAAATTTACAAGTTATTCCTTTTAGTAATCAACTGTTTTCGATCGAGTTATGAGAATTATTTATTCAATATTTCAATTAAAAAACAAAAATTCACTTGATGCATCGTTTTTTTTGTTTTTTGTTTTTTGTTTTAACCACTTTAAATAGAAAAAAAATAATAACAAAAGAAAGATGCATTGTTTATTTGTATACATATATTTAACGTGTATTTTGCTGATTTTAAAACATGTTTTCCGTTTTATTAATGAACTTTTCTTCGAAGGATTTAATGAATAAGTAAAAATTGAGCATGGCGTTTAATTCCACGAGAATTATCTATGTATTAGAATTACTATCATGGTTGATAGCTGTTTCGCCAACAAGTCATCGGAAAAACTGAGCTATCGAAGATATAAATTCGTCAATATAATCAATGAAGAAATACGCTGCCAGTTTTATTTACATACGATCTAAATATAAGGTGACCGGGAGGACACATTGGTAAAGGTGGATATAAAAAAAACGTTTAGTAACATTCTTTATTGATCATATCGCCGATTTATCACAATATTAATGATGTTACTTTACAGAAAAAAACAGTTCAAAGTTTTAAAAAATTTAGAAAACTATTGAAAAATTTACTAAATTACTTGATATAATTTAAGATTTCGACTGAAGGTACTTAGTTGAATTTCAATATCAAATTTGAATCGTTCAAACTATGAACATTCTCACAGATTATGTCACTAACGACCCGGGTTTCGCCTTTCGGCATCTTCAGGCGTTCACCGTGCACGGCTATGCCTGGCACGTGTTGAATACACAGACGCTAGCCAACATTTGACTGTATGCGCGGCACAGACGACCGTTTCGTTGTAACGACAATGGAATGCTACCGTGCAATTGGGGGATTTGCGGCGAATATTTCAAGGCAGCGCGTAATTCGGGGTAGTGTAATTGTGGGTTCCACTGTACATAGCCAAAAAAGAGTTCTTATATTTTTTCAGTGACGTCTGCTGAGTTTTTATATTGTGGCTTTTACGATTCCATAACAGCAAGAATTATGCCTACTAATCGGTAACATTAAACACCATTAGGAATATTAAATTCACTAGCAATAATATTCATGTTTAATTCTGACATCATTTCAATAGCTACTCTGGCAGAAGTCAAATTTGCGTTCTTTTATGGACGTCATAATAAATATAAGTTAATAAATAATTCGGTTGCACATTTAAAATTGTGTTAGAAATAATAAATAACGATTTTCAATTCAACAATACTGTATAACTGGCGCCAGTTAGGAAATAAATCTTACTAAACAATGTGATACATGCAAAAAGTGTTTCGAGGTAGAACGAAAAAACGGTGTAAATATGGTGGATGTTTTTTAAATTTAATAATATTTTTTTTTTATTTATGCACAAATATGTAAAATAATACTGCTGGAATTTCGAATACATATTAACTTATTTTAACTCTCACTGTGCTTTGCAAACAGACGACTCCGTCTCCGACTCCGGCTGAAAATAATAAACTGGCTCCGAATCGCCAGTCAGAATTGAGTTTTATTTTTTTCAGATTTTACTGGACATACCTAATTAAAGTAGTATCTGTCGAATGAAGAATTAAAAAAAAAAAAACTTAAATGTGATAATCGATATTGTATTTGATTTTTTTAACGTAATATATTTTTTTTCAAAAATAAATGGTGCGTTTTGGTTGAGATGCGATTTTTTAATAGAAGGTCCCTGCTTAAGCACGCCACTGGATCTCTGCTCATTTTTTACAAATAATCTTTATTTTTATTTATTTTTAATTCATGTCCACTCCCGATGTGGAGCATATGGCCTCCTAATAGAGGTATCTTAACAGAAGTTTTTTTCTACGAGAACTGTTTGTTACTCAGTCTCTCAACCTCACTTTTTTCAAAGTGAGTAGGGAAAGAAGGATAAGACTAGATCAGGACTAGTGGTTGGCTAATCGCTATTCTACGCCCAGTTATTAAAGGGTCAGAAAGATTGGAGGAGAGGAAATTATGTGAATTGACACCCAGTCTTCGATCACAACTTTGAATTGGATAATTCTTAAATTCACTGTGATCTGACCGGGAATCGAACCCAGAACTGCGTGATCGGTAGAGCAAGCTCTTACCAACTGAGCCACAGCAGGCGACAGGGGAAATCTTTATTACAATATGATAATAAGGAATGCTTAACTCAACTGGGATGATTTGAAAATCCTTTTAAGCTAGATTCTAACAATTAAACGAATTTTAGTATATAAGTAATTTAATATTTTGTCTTAATTATAGGTGTCTTTGTAGACCGTGACTCTTACCCATAATTGACGCTACGATTTTACTAAATCATCAAATTCGAAGTTAAAGGTTTCACAAATTAATATTTTTCAGACTAGTTAAGCCGGCAAAGTAAAGAAAATGAACCTGTCTTCAAAATAATAAGATGTAACTAAATTATTGTTGACACAACAGTCCCTTTTTGATAACAAAGCTAGCTTTTATTACACCAGCACCCAGAAATCAAGGTTGTCACATAAATATGTTTTATTTTTTTACTAAGATAGTAAGCCCAATTTCTAAATGCTATTAGTATATTAAGATGACTTATAAGTAATTGAAATTAGTGTAGTGTGTGTACATTTGTTGTAGTGTGGTTTATTGTTGTTAAAATAATACATGATATCCAAAGTTTTCATTCGTATTTGAAAAATTCCATGTCAATATTTATATCATTAAGATGAATATCATAGAAAAGAAGATATTTATGACGCCAGTGGTAAATTCTCAGACAATAATTTGTTGCATATTTGTCGAAAAGGTTTACCAACTTTAGTTATGGTATAAAGGGTCATTGCGAGAACGATACGAAAAACATAAGCCTTGTTCTAGCCTTATCCTTATATCACTAATATCTTTTAAAAAGAGAGTTGTTGAGAAACTGAGTAGCAAGCACATCTCATAAAAACTCTACTCGTGGGAGGAAACTATAGTACAGGGGAGGAGCAAACTTTTCAGATGGAGGGTCAAATTCATGAATTCTAAATGAGCGGCGGGCCGCAAGTAAAATACTATTTTTATATATGTACACTATTTGTTATCATGAAAAAAAACCCAATCTAATGGGAGGAATGGAACTGTTTCACGTCTTTTAACATTTTTTTAAACACAGGTGTTAATTTTGTAGAGATTATTAAAATTGCTTGTAAATGTTCATGGGTGATGTTTAGTCGTAAAAAGTTTTTATTGATGTTAACGATTGAAAATATTTGTATATATAGGTTGATCCAAAAATAAAGATCATTGTGTTAATTTTCAATCTTTTTTAAAACGGCGTTAAAAGATAAAAACGTGAATCTTTTACAAAAATATAATATTGCTCGCGGGCTGCAGAAAAATGCGTGGCGGGCCTCAGTTGGCCCGTGCCTGCTCTAGTAGGAGTCCGTATGCTTCATATTGGAAGTGGACATGGTGAAAAAATATACTAGAAAAAATAAACAGTTCCCAACATAAATGACGATATCAATTGATACTTAACAATACGAAAAAAAAAAAAATTTGTACTAGTAATGTAATAATGATAATGCTTGTAATTAGCGGAAAAGATTTTAATCTTAATAATAATAAATAATGTAGAAAAACTCCAAAAAGGTGTTTTAATTTTTAAAACAACACCTTTCCACAAATATTCGACAGAGAACGCCTAAAAGTGAATAATTAATTGTTCTTTATTGTCGAAAACATTACAAATTTCGACAACCCTGCATCTAGTGTTGCCCTTGAATTGGATGTCCTGCTGTTGCGCACTTTCTATTTGGGTAATACCCCAAAGAATTGCAAGGACGTCGATTTATTGGAAGAATACCGACAGTTCTAAATTCATTTTATGACTTTATTGCACCTACATATATTTTTAATGATTTTAACATTTAAGTAAAAACAATATTTTTATTGAATCGTAGTACTTCTTTTGAAATTGGGATTGTCCGCTCCTTATGTAGTAGAGCATATCAATGGTTCAGTTCCATAGAACGATATGTCGAAAATTTGATGTACATATTGAGTTATATTATAACAAGGATGGCGAACCTAGGCACGCGTGCCCAAGGTGGCACGTTTGAGAATTTGAATGGCACGCAAATGATTTTCAGGTTAAAAAAAATAAAATTTTAACTAAATAATCCGTGAATCAATAATATATTCCATTCTAATAATTGTATAATGTTTCTCAAGATAAACGAAAATCGCTTAATTTATGTTGTTAATGTGTTTTACTGCTCGGGCATGCCACACAATCGAGACATAGTATTTGAAGATTTTTGGCACGCGGACCCAAAAAGGTTCGCCATCCCTGACTTATAATATTCGAATACTCCTCTCTTCTAATGGCACACAAAAGTACAACTAAAACAAAAAAACTAGTATTCTTTCGGCATGAAATAATGAAATATATATACAATCTTCTTTAAGTTTTATATTAAAAAAATGAGATAAGCGACGAAAGCACGGGTCGTCAACCCGGTCCGTACCGCCTACTAGTGAGCGGTAAAGGCTTCCGTGGTGGGCGGTGGGGGATTTTTATTTCTCCTAAATACTGGATTGAAATAAAGTGATATTTTTCCATGAAAAATAAGCAAATATGGGCGGTATGCATAAAAAGGTTCACGATCCCTCGACTAAAGGATTGACTAAAAAGATTAGACGAACAATAATAATATTTTTGTATAACTCAATTTAGATGTGTTAAAACTTTGGTCAGACATGTCTCAAAACTATCAATTTCTAGTTGTACTTCTATGAAACTAAGACATCGATATGGACCATAAGAATTATAGAAAATAGTTTGTAATCGGTCGTTCGTCACTTCTGAAAAGATTATTGATAGAAAAAGAATAGGGGAAGGAAATAATTATGAATTAGCTCAATCATATTCCATATGCCTAGTTTTTATCATTAGATATGAATTAAATGGGAAATAATGTAAACCTTACAAAAATTCATGCTTTTAGAAATTTATCTATAAATCGATTGAAAAAATCAATGAATGACAGTATCAAAACCAATGTCAAATAACCGAAAATAACCAACAATCAAGGACTTTAAAAACTGTACTACGGACCCTAAAATGCATATTTCGAAAAAGTATTTAAAAAGGCAGAAATGAAAATTAGTTTTTAGCTTTCACATTTTTTTATAAATATATGCCAATCAGCACCCTTTCTAGCGTTCTTACTTGATGTTCTTTATATCTGACCACTAGCTTAATGTAAACTTTAAAAATCGTCCGTTTAAAATCATAATTAGTTCCTATAATGAATTACAGCGAAGTCAGTGTACATAAATTTTAAATACGTACAGAGCAGTAAAATCAAAATGATTTATGTATTTTTAGAGACGTCAATATGAAAAAAAAACATAAATTTTATAAAGCGATCTATTGTAATTTTATTATTTCGAAATATGGCACGTAGAACCAATTCATCTCAGCGCGTATTTTTAATCAAACAATGGTATTTAGAAGCATTTACTGGTATATTTTTTACGACACAATTTTATGATGGAAATAACAAGTTCACAGCGATTCTTAAAAAAAACATAAAATCATTAGATTAGATTCTAAAATGATTTTTATGATGAATGATGTCGGAGACGTGACAATGCATCGCATTAAAAAATATGTTTCTGTGACGAAATATACTCCAATGAATGAAATTTAATAGTGATTTTTTGACTGCTTGACTTATTTGTACTCAAAATAATAAATCTATAACTTTTTAATGGTCAGAATATATTTGGCTATAAACCACTTTTATACAATGCATACTCATCAGCCTCTCATCTTAATCTTATCCTGAAGCTTGAACCCGACTAACAACTTTCTACACTAGATCATCGTTTTTTAATAATCTTTTAACCATAACCCACATTAGGGTTATTTATAGTTTTAGAATATTGTATTATCTCAAAAGTATTGTTTTGTTTAGATTATTTCGCGACTCATTTAATGTCAATCGACCTATAAGATGCACAGGTTTAAACGCCATGAAAAGCTGATTATAATCATAATCATCAGGATGTTGTTTATCGTCATTTATATCCTTAAAACACATGCTTTAATTTTAAACCATGACCACTCCCAATTTGGGGCATATGGACGCCCAATCGTGTTCACTCTACAAAAATGTTCATACGAATACTGTTTTATTACTCAGTCGCTAAGTATTTTTTTGACAAGGTGAGTATGGATAGAAATATAGACATAGTCTTGTCTTACCAACTGTTTACCACACTTGGTTATTAACCACTCTAAAGCTAACGACCCACCGGTGTGTCGCATACCTACTAACCACACATGCTACCCACCAGTGTGTTGTCATTATTACGCATCTTATGTTTGCATGAAAAAGGGTCCGACATCTCTTAAGGATTCACAAAATGAATATTAAGTTTTCCTTTATTAGTTTTTAGAAAATTGCTAGCTCACAGGACAAAAAAAAACGTTATTTTTTTACTAGCTATTAACGGGTTAAACTTCTTTAATCTAGTATTAATAATCCTGCGTCGTCAATGATATGAATTATATTTTTGAATATTATTTCATGAAATATAGCCGCCCCTGCACAAGGGGTGCATTGATCTAATGCCACATTAACCGGCCGCTACTGCCTAGATCAGGGATGGAGAACAAGTGACCCGCTTGAACTTTTAGAAATGATTGTTTTTATTTAAAGCCTTAATTGTTCAATCTATGTGACCCGCGACATGACTTTTTTTTAAAAAATAAATCAAATTTGACCCATTTGCGAAAAAGGTTCGCCATCCCTGGTCTAGATGTTTGCGAATCTATTTCACTACGCACCATTTTTATTATGGGATGGGTGGGAGGATATTGTAGACATAAAAAACAACCATTCATTCGATAACAAATCTATAAACAGATTCAGAAATGTGTTTATTAAATTGTCCGTACTAGGACTCGAATCCGTGAGATTCGTAACCGAAGCCAACGACGTTAATTACTCGACCACCGACCTAGCAAAACAAAAAAAGCAGTAATAATTTAATAACTGATACTGAGTGTAACGAAAATACTTCGCTCATGCCGTGAGGGACGCAAGACTCGCAACAAGCTACACCTCGTAAATAAATGTTGTGATTGGTGGCAAGCAGTGTACTTAAATTCTCTCTCATTGGGCAGTCGTAAAAGATTCAATTCGTCTAGTTTCTATATTACATTTCACCAAACCATATATTATGTTACGGCAATGAACAATGCTTCCAGAATCTAGGTGGTGTAAATTAACATTGTGTTTGTAAAAATTGTTTGGCATAATAATTCGACTGTGGAAAGGAAAAAGGATGTAACCCACACATATCAAATTTTACAGGAGGCGCTAAAAACGTGTTTTGATGATTTTGTGACATATGCAAATTATGAATTATACACAACCTTGAAGTGCACGGATACTTCTAAACTGGTGTTTAATTGACATAACCTAATATTAATTAAAGAAATTGTCTCGGAGAAACCTTTATTTCAGTGTTTTTTCTTTGTTTCAATTTTTTACAAGGTCATCTTTTTCAAACTTAAAAGCTAATTTTAGATACTTATTCGGCATTTTCAGCTTCCATCCCTTTGATAGAATGTGTGTCAAGTTGTATACATTGTGATTATCGAAAAAAAGCTGTTTTGGAAAATTGAGGGTTACGTCCTTTTTCCTTTCCACATTCGATATGTAAAATGCTCGGGAACCTGTTGGATTGTCTGAGATATAGGAAGAGTGTTGAGCTTATCTGGGTGAAGTCTTCATCGTGTTGTATGGATCAGAGATGGAGAAGAAGATACGACAGATCTGATTTTGAGCCTCAGACCCAGTGGCGGCCGGTCAATGTGGCATTGGATCAATGCACCCCTTGTATATGCACCGGCGGTTATATTTCATGAAATATTATTCAAGAATAACATTTAGACCATATATGGGCAACCACCGAGCTATTTTGTCCGGCCCTGATTCATCTCGGCGAAGTATTAGAGAAAGAAATTGATAGTTTCAGGGAGGGATTAAATAATGGAGATGAGACGGGCGATTGCAATAGCTCCACTTTACTGATCACTACCATATAAGAAATAGCAACGTGTTTTATTTAATTTTATATTACTTTATTATGTTTAATAATTTGGTCCGGCCCTTGACTCGGAGACAGAATGATAATTTGGCCCCAGACCTAGATGAGGTTGCCCATGCCTGATTTAGACCATTCACTCATTTTAAATTCTTCATGTATTTTATTTTCTATAATAAATATTTTAGAACATTTATTTTATTTTATTTTAGACAACAAAAATATGAAGAATTAAAAAAGAGTGAATGGTTTACATGTTATGTTTGAGTATTATTTCATGAAATATAACCGCCCCAGCATATACAAGGGGTGCATTGATCAAATGCCACATTGACCGGCCGCCACTGCTCAGACCTCAATCGCCGTTAATTTTTTCAGAAAACAATATTGTAGATGCTTGGTTCCACACTTTCTTAAAGAAATCGAACATAATACACATAATGATAGGTACTTTCGATGGATTTGGCGGTAACTTTGTGGAAGTTCATTTTAATTATATTTATAAATAACCCGTCCTCATTGATGCAACTCATTAGTTAATCGTTTCTTAATGTAAATGTCGTTTGTATTACCATTATCGTTTGTTTGTTTTTCTATCGTCCCCTCTTTGCCTCCAATTTTTATTTGATTTTTATAATAATATATCAGAACAGTAATATTAAAATCATTCGTACTTAAGCAAGCATTTGTGAAAGTAGTTTGTCCGAAGATGCCTCTGAAAGATGCGAAACACGTGTCATAGTTTGTAGCACAATACGTGGAATAATCTAAGTTATTTTATATTATAATGATAGGTAGTTAAGAGAGATGCAAAATGCTCAAAGATGCTAAAACCGCACGTGAGTGCACCAATAGGATAAAATTTAAGTATTTTAGCATAATATATGTAGTTTTAAAATTGAAAAGTGTTTTTCCTTTTAAAGAAGAATCATCAAACAAAATATCGTAAGTGTAAAGAATAAACCACCATGTTCTGTCTAAAAATGCTTTTTCAAGTGGTGAAAAACGTATCACAATTTGTAACACCAAAGTTATCAAGTTTTATACTAAACTTCCACAAATTTATCAAATCTATCGAAAACAGTAATTCCATTGGTCGTGGATCGTCAATCGAACACGATCAGTAGACTAACAAAGGCTTCATATAAATAATCTAAAATATAATCATATAACCTTTCATGAGGTATATAAATTTATTATCTTTCGTATAACTAAGTTTTATTTGTCTTAAATTATCGACCGAATCACAGGAATATGAGCCTTATTTACAACTCAAATTAATAAGAAACGTAATTTAATCGATTTCCCGGCTACCGGGATTATACATGTAATTTATTTCGTAGGATATAATTGAATCACTTCGCCTTCAAGCAGGGTTGTCAATTCAATCAATGTGAATTAAAAGATATTTTATATGACTCGCTTTTGTTTCCATCATATTTTACACAGGGCTGAGTAGTGGCAAATAGTGTCTTAATATCAAGGGTGGGGAACTTCTATGTATGAGGACGCCGCAATCATTCATCTGTCAAAAAAATATTTGAAATTCTAAAACACCTCAAGTACATTCATATACAATTTAAGTAACTTGTACGTAGTAAATGTATAAATTTAAAAAATCGGAAGAATATTTAGATATTAATTTATATATAATACTGTTTCGTTTGATGTTCCACTTTTTTTTACTGGATACAATACATCATACAAAATGACACGTGCAGCACGTGCAACAAGTTGAATATCATTTTTTTAATTTTACCCTTTACCAGGGAATATATTCTTTATAAATGAATTTTGCTAGTAGATTGCTGATTTTAAAATAAAATTTATTTCCGAATGCATTCTTTAAAATAAAATAATTCAATTTATTTTATTGGGCCTTTTTAAAATACAATCATAACTTGTTAATTACTTTATTGTTTTAGTTGAACGCGGTCTGGATACGATTGAATATATACAAGTGTAATCAATTAAAAACCGGGACGTCCTCTATTTACATTGCCACTCAACTTCTGTCAGCGTGAAATATATATGTTTATAAATCACTTGAGCACTATTTGCCACCCCTGCACGTAAAGGTCAGGTATGTTTCAAGCGGGAGCAGACCGGGTGGTGTTACGGCGGGCAAATAAAAGCGGTCGTAAAAGTGTGCATCGCGGATCGCTAATTCGGCAGCGCAAAGGTTTACTACCAATGCCTGCCGCGTTTTACTGCTTTTATACCCACATTTTAATGCCGCAAAGTAGCACCCGATTATCTCCCCAGCAGCCACTCTGCCCCGAAAATTGCTTTATATTCTTATTCGGAAAAATGTTTCCTAGCAATGCAATTTTGTACGTAATATTAAATAGAAAAGTATAACACTCTCAAAGTGGGAGACACCTACGTGACTTCATTTTTGCATAGATTTTTTTGATTGAATTCGAAATAGCACGGTGTAAAAAAATCAGAATACACAATATTAAAGTGATTATGTTGGTAGACTTTTATAGCTTTTTTGGTGCCTGGAAATCGTGTTAGAACAAATAATTCGTGTAAATAGTAGTCATCCTTTTTAGTGAATCGCATTATTTCAATACCGTGTAAAAAAAGAGTTGAGTGTACTACATTTGACAGAAAGCTGAAAACATTAAATATTGATATTAGCACATTAATTTAAAAAAAAAACTACAAATACTGTTTTCTAAGATAATATTTCCCCAAGCTAATTGAACGTCATTAAAATCAAGTCATTGGTAAAGTTAATCCATCACGCCATCAATAGCTTTTAACTTCACTTTTAAGGTGTTTACTGTCGATACTTGGTGGAATGGCATTATAATAAAAATAATAAAAGATTTTTAGTACTTTTTCCACTTAAAATTTATTTGATCAGAACCGGTTTCGCTCCTCGCGAGCATTATCAACTGATAAGAAAAATTTTCAATTTTACTTGTATAAATAGCACTGTTTAATTTATTTTTCTTATCAGTTGATAATGCTCGCGAGGTTCGAAACCGGTCCTGATCAAATAAATTAAGTGGAAAAAGTACTAAAAATCTTTTATTAGCTTTTAACTTAGTGATCCATTTATTCAATAAACATCAGCTCAAGTTTATTCGTGCACTTGAACTCCTAAAGATGCCATAAGACGAAACACGGGACGTTAGTGACAAAACTTGTGTGAATATACATAATTTGAACGATTCAAATTGAACACAATGACGTCAGTACATGGGTTCCGGATCATACCAGAATTATTTTGATTACTATGTCCTATCGATCGCTTAATCCAAAAAAAAAACAAGTCCGGCATTAAGCTCGCCGCTAATAATCGCAATGCCGGGCGCACACATTGGCTGGGTACCTACCTGATTTATTTCTCCACATTACTTGGTGTCTTATTGTGATATTGTGACTACTAAGTCTTCACTGAAGACTTATAAAAATAATAATCTTTTCTTTGTTTTATACGCGGCGGGGTTGGGGCGATGAAGGCAGTCTTCGATTGGCTGTCACCACACGGTATTTTTTTAATAGCGGAACGTTTATAGTAATAAATCACTCATCATAAAACAATACCTCGCATTTCACACGTACTAAATTGTATTTGTTTGCAATTCATTATTTAAAATATGTGCACCATTAAATTCATGTCCGCTTCCCAATAGAGTTTATCTCAACGGATTTTTTCTACGAGAACTATTTGTTACCCAGTTGCTCACTCTCTCTTTTTCAAAGAGAGTGGGAATAGAAGGATAGGACTAGTGGTTAGCTAATCGCTCTGGCTACGCTCGTTTTAGAGGGAATACACCCATGCCTTCGGACAGAAATCCATAAATCGATTACAAAATGAATGTATAAAAACTGTCCGTACTGGGATTTGAACCCGTAACCTCTGTGTTCTAATTCAACGACGTTGACACTCAACCACGAAGCCGGACGTTAATTAAACATAATGTTTATACAATAGACACAATTCGCTACCCTACAGCAACAGTGGGATAAGTTGTACTTTTTAAATGGTGAATTATGGTTTAACCCTCCAAGGACGTGCGTGACCATATGGTCACAGTAAACACCATTGTCTATTGATCCCACTATTCATCCTTTTTCTACCTGAATATCGTTGCTTTCACTCATATTTAGTTAAGGGTAATGACTTCAGTGAGTCATCAGCCACGAAGACAGAAACGGCCACCAAAAGCACATGCGATTTTTTGAATTTCCGTTTTTTTTTAATGGACTTTTTGAAACTGTTTATCAAAACATCAAATTATTTACGATAAATTTGCTAATATATTATTGAAATTATGTTGATCTAAAAATGTCAAATTGTAAATATTTTTAAAAATTTCACGTTTAGCTATATTTCAACCCCGCATGTTTGCATGCCCATACGGCCACGCTCATCCTTACTACTGTCACAATGTTACACAATATTACAAGGTTATAAAAGGATGAGCATGCACTATATAAGTCATGCGGGGTTTCTATACGATTTTTTTTTAATTTTTGTTAGAAATAAAAGTTATCCGTGACTTCAATATGGCTTAAAAATATTTTTTTAAATATTTATTCTAAAAAACGCTCTCGTCTCTGTTGGGTTAATTTATTGTATTTCCCGATTTCTGCGGGCGTGCGCAGCTTAAAGGGAACATTGGCCAGGACAAATTAAAAACAATTACTTTCAATCTATGTGAATAACATAATGGTCACCCTATGAATGTGGGGTGGATCTTTCGCTATATCTATATCACGGGGTCTTTGCGGGTGACTGGTGCACAAACGACTAATATTAAAACGGAACCCGTATTATAAAGTTACCTGTCTGTGACTGTATGTGTATACTAACGGCCACGGAAATCGAAGAGATAGTGAGTGAACAATAATATTATAATCCAGACAAAATGCATTGGATCTCTTAATATATTTATTTTTTCACCATGTCCGCTCCCAATGTGGAGCATATGGACTCCTAATAAAGTTTATCTCAACAGAAGTGTTTCTATGATAACTGATTGTTACTCAGTTGCTCAACCTCTCTTTTTCCGAAGAGAGTAAGAATATAAGTATAGGGCTAGGACAGAACTAGTGGTTAGCTAATCGCTCTCCATACGATAGGATAGGTGGGAAGGGGGAATTCAAGATATCACATTCATCCATGCCTTCGAACAGGAATTCATAAATTGATTGAAAAATCAATTTATCAAACTGTCCGTACTGGGATTCGTACCCGTGACCTCCGTAGCCGAAGCCAACGACGTTAACCACTCGGCCACACAGGCGACATAATATATTAACTATGATATATTTGTGTTGTAAAACAAAATAAAAAAATTTGAGCCATTATATATCGTACTTTGTGATTAATAAATCAGACTACTTACATTGTAATCTACTCGTTGCTGAATGATACGTTCATACGATATAACTGTTAATTTTTGTAAAATAGCACTGTTAAATTATATTTCTTATCAGTTGACGATGCTCGTAATGAGCGAAACCGGTCCTGACATATTAAATAAAGTGGAATGAAGTACAAAGGAATATTGTGTTTTTACTAATTGAATGATACGTTCTTTGAAAGCTAGTGATAAAATAATACAAGACAGGCTGCGTGGTCGAGTGCCAACGTCGTTGAATGAAACGCAGAAGTCACGGAGTCGAACCCCAATACGGACAGTTTTTATCAGGGCTGTGGAGTCGCATGAAAAAAAGACGAATTCGATTCTGACTCCAGCTTTAAAATAATTAACGACTCCGACTCAGACTCCGAGGAATTTTTTCAATAATTTCATTTTAACTTATATTTATGTATACCATCAGATCATCTTTAGTCAGCCAAGCATGAAATGTTAAAATTTTTGACTATTTTGTTTAAATACACATTTAATATATTTTTCAAAAAAAAATCGAGCCGATCATTTTTCACGACTACGACTCCGACTTCGGTCAAAATACCGCGACTCCGACTCCGACTCCACAGCCCTGGTTTTTATGGATTAATTTTTCAATCGATTTTTGTCCGAAGGCATGGATGTTTGTGATGGGTTGAATTTCCTCCCACTCACCCAATCTTAAAAAGAGGCTATTAATTAATTTGAAAAAATTTTAACCACTAGTCCTGCTCTATTTTACGGTTGCGGTTGATAAAACAATAAAAAAGTCTAGTATTCTCAGAGAATTCAGGCATTTATTTTGAAGTCTTGTATAATACACAGGAATACCAAGATTATTGCATATTTTTTTAGCAGTTTAATGTGTCTATTCTTCTGAATTTTGTACGTTGATCATTAACGGTTTCGCTCAACGTGAGTATTTTAAGTAATGAATAATAAATGCGACTATATTAGTTTAATATTGTCTCAAGTTGGCTTAAATTAAATAAAGATTTGATTCAAAGAATCTTCATACTTAACGAATAAGTGCTAAATTAAAAAAAAAAAACTAACCCTTGAATCTCCGTGGCTTCAAGTAGCGGGCGCACAATTTCACCCCGGAATTAACCCAGCGACGTCACATGCGAACAACTTTTAATCGAGGTAAGACATTACAACAATATCAAGAAGCCGAGTCAATCAATACTCGGTAATTCAAAGAGAAGACTTGCAAGTGCCAGATAGGTTTAACTTTTCTCATCATTCAATATTATGAGTTATGCCATTTGAGTCGAGCGCCTCAAGAAGATAACTTGATTACGAAGCGATGCACATATTACGATATAATAATAAAAGGGGTTTAACGATTTATTAACTGGCTTCTGTGGGGCATTCTTTAATCGGTTCCAAAGTGGCACTCTACTTAAATGGGTTAAATTAAATAGGAAATCAATAATAATAAAAACTGTTTTATCGGCTATTTTTATAGTTATGTAAATATATTAATTAGAGGAATACGGTGATGAATCAGACGCAAACGATAAAACTATATATAGGGTATTTTTTTTAACGATTGCAACTACATAACAGAGTACCATAAACGTGTAATTTTCAGCCATGTTTGCTCCTAATAAGGAGCTCAAGGGTTTCTTATTGAACGAATCTTTATTAACTCTTTCGATCCTGGCCGAATTCAGGTAAAACTATCGCTTGGGCCTGGCGTATTTTTTACCAAGAAATTTCCAAAAGTGATATAACTGTAAAATCACGGAATCAAATCAAATGATACGTTTTACGGTTGTTTAAAAAACTATGATTATTTAATTTTGTACGATATTATTGTCAGCATTTCATTTTATGGAAATCCATGGTACAATCTTTGAAAATGTAACGAATTTTTTGTTTGGCGCACACCTTGCAGTTTTTTAATATCAAAATATCTTTAGAGATGTTTTTACATCCTACTTTATGGATTATCCAGGTTTACAATTTGAAATAGATTCGATAACAACTTTAAATGGTTTTCAGGAGGGAAAAACGACGCATCAAATGAGTTTTGGTAAAGTTGAATTTTGATTGGTTAATCAGCAACTATTTTTGATGATGGATATGTTTTTCGGAATAGTTGAAGAACCACAAATCCAAAGACAATACGCAAATCCATCAAGCCAGTGCAGTACATTTTATTTTCATAAACCCTGTGATCAAATGTAGCCGGTATCTAGTCACGTCTTCATTCTCGCCTATAATTATTGACGGCTAGGCGCGTCCAAACTGGCGCTTTAAGAACCGATTGTTAGAGCAGCTTTATATATGTCAAATACAATACGAATACAGCATATACAAAATGAAAGCTTTGTAGATCAAGGAGTGGCTATAAATTCCTAGCTCTCAGCTTATATATTATAGTTGGACAAATAACATATTTATAGCAAAAGTTCGTTTCGAAGAAAGATCCAAAGACAACTGAAATTAAGGCCAATTATCACTGGACTAATTTGGCAAAATGTAATATTGAAGTTTTAAATTATGGTACTATTTTAAATATTAATTGACGAGAATGTGATAACTTTATAGACTGGATATATTTTAATAGGGTAAAAATATCAACGTATTTCAGTTCTACAGTTTTTTATATTTTATGCGTTGATAGCTATTTCGGCTTTCGCCATCGTCAGAACTATGCTTAAACGTAAATTTGCTCAGCTATATATACTGGCTAAGAAGAGATACACAATGCATCATATTATTCACTCTAACATACTAATTCAAATTATAATTACAATATTGCACTTATTAAATGTGATTTTAGTGTTTCAAAGAACGATAAGCAGTCTGGGGTTTTTAAAACATTAATTAGGATAATTTAAACTGATATTTATTATTAATTATGCTACATTAAATTTATTAACTATGGCTTTAGTGTTTCGAAAAACAATAAGCAATATGGGATTTTTCAAGGTAAATTAGGAAAAAATATATTGATATTTATTATTAATTACATTAAGGGTTTTAACAACGGCGATGGATTAATAATGGTTTGTTCATTTAAGATGTTTTGTTTATGCCTGTTAATTTCAAGTTGTTCTAATAAATTTAGTTTTTGACCATTATGACAAAGAGAAATACGTTGATATTTTTACCCTATTAAAATGGAGTTCTACCAAGTAAATGCCAAATCAATAAATAAATATATATATTTTGTTTATACATCTATAAGACACTCTCAATGGAATTATTAACTTTTTATTATTATTATTAAATTAAATTTATTATTTATTAATTATTAAATTTATAATAAAAAATCAAATAAGCTTTTTTACTGCATAAATACGTTTAGGTGATGTTAATTACAGTTTGACAATAAAGATATTTTTTTACGAAAGAACAGTGTCCTTGGAAATTTAAAAAATCATTTCTACTTTCTAATAGTACGCCTGATTCAATAGATTTTTTTATATACATATACTTAATAAATTATATATATTTGTCTGTATGAATTCCACATTACTTACTAAAGAACAGGACCGGTTTCGATTGTCGCGAGCATCAAGTGATAACGTTTCAGCTGATGATTCTGTTGATAATGCTGGTAAAGTGTGATATGTAGTACAAAAATAAATAATTTTTTAATGTAATTAATGCCTTGACCGCGAATCTTCAAACAAGAATTGATAGTGAAAATCACAAAAATGTTTTTTTTTTTTAAATAAAATACACAACCAAAATCA
The DNA here is from genome assembly GCA_031772345.1 of Himalopsyche anomala. Taxonomy (NCBI): domain Eukaryota; kingdom Metazoa; phylum Arthropoda; class Insecta; order Trichoptera; family Rhyacophilidae; genus Himalopsyche; species Himalopsyche anomala. Next base: position 11,889,889 of record CM062838.1, read on the forward strand.
ATTAAGTTATAAATACCAATTACTAACTTCACCACAAAAACCGATCCCATTTTTTAATTTAAAAAAAAACAAATCGTATTTCACCTAATTAAAATCCGCCACATATTTTGAAGTTGAAAAATAGATAAAACAAGTTAAACTCCATAAGAATCATTTGAAAGTAACACGAGATCAACTTGAGGAACATCATCACAAACACATATTGTCTCAAATCTCAAATCTTAATTTGATCACTTTTAGGATGTTCAAAGTCAATACTAGGCGGAAAGGTAGTATGTTAAAAAATACACATTTGAACTAATTCGTCATGAGCGAAACCGGTACCGATCGTATTAAATAAAAGTGAAATTGGAACAAATGAGTATTTTATTTTTAAAATCTAAATTTGACGTTGGCCTGACCGGGGATTGAGCCCTAGCCCACCTGGTCGGTACAGCCAAACACTTAACAACTAGACCACAGCGGACCACATTAAAAAAAAAGATTTTTAACGAAGCAAGAAATGCCTACATAGTACACACAACACAATATCTTGTGTGGTACTTTTATATTGTAAGTTATTTGTGACATTTTAATAGACAATATGTTTTACTCTTTCAATAAGTGTGGTTCTTTCTTTGCATTGAATATTTTATCACAACAATACGTGTTATGTATATATGTCAGCTTATCCAGTATCCTGTCTTTGCCGTATAATTATAGCGTATACAAATATATTCATTCGCACGTTAAATAAAATAACGATTTTCACATAAAAGAAAGCTATTTTTAATTGATATATTCCTAGCATTAAAGCAATATAATTGCAGAATTCTTGGCCTAGTTACACCGTGGCTAAGTCTGGTAATAAGCATTGATTTGAACATATAATAAGATCGTGATCCGCGGATCAAGCTTATCTCAATAAATCCACACTTTATGTATTGAGCTGCGTGGGGCGGGGCAATTCTCTATGAGGACCAATCGGAGGCTGAGTATCGTTCTCTTGTCTGTATCATTTATTCAGATCGAAGTCATGCTTTGTTGAGTGCTATTAATTTTATTATTCTGTGAACACATACCTATGTATTGCAGACACCGATACTATTATAGGAGACGTAACATTGTTCTTAGTATGTATTGTTGTATGAAATGATTCATGATAGATGATCAATAACTTTATTACTCAAATAATGAAAACTATCTATAACAGACCGGTTTCGATCAGTCGGTGTGTATTCTCAACTGATATAATCAACTGAAAATACCGACTATAAAATGATCATTTAAGATATATTGCAGTGATCTATCTATCTTAAAAATTAAACTGGCATTGAAATATAAATTCACAGATATGTAATGAGTTTTTCTCTCCAGATTCCTGAATTCGTAAAAAGAGTCAAACAATATAGCAAACCATACAACGCGTAGAGATATCCTTCAAGGTTAACCCACAGTTATATGAGTACACAGCAATTAAAAATATCTACAAATAACACCTAAAATAAACAATTTCATTTCGTCACAAAATCTTATACTGCTAACTCAGTCACAGTTTCACAACATTACATATGCAACATCTAGTAACGTCGCTGCGTTAAAACTGAAATATACATACGTATTGCTTGAGATAAACTAACAAAAACATCAAAACACTTATTTTAAGCGGTGTAATAAATTTATTTCAAAAATAAATTTCTATAAAATATATTTCAAACCATCGAAAATACGACTGTACTGTACAGGTCTGCATTGTTCCTCCCTAGGTAAGTAATTTGACAACAATAGAAAGTTAAAAATTTAGCGACCCCATGATAATAGATAGACCCTTAATAAAGGACGCCACGAAATTGATACATTTGACCCGCATCATCTTCGAGTTTTTGATGTTCAAAATATAATCAATTATGAAAACAAGATCAAGATTGTATTATCAATTTTACATTAACGTTTCTTGATTGAGCATTTAATTAATATAAAGTATTCTGATATAAATCAATCATTTCATTTAAACGTTTAAAGAAAAAGATTGTGATCAAATTAAACTTATTAAGAAGCAATCCGGTCTTATGTCTCTCCGCCTCATAATTTTGTTTATGTATATTGTTTATCTCTTAATCGATGTGCCAACTAACACTGCCATAAAACATGTTGTAAAATATGAATTATACATTACATGAGAGCTCTGAAACTAACACGTTAGGCTCCATGTTTTTCGAAAATTAATTGGATATGTCATAAATTTCGCATGCAGTAGTATTTTTTAAAAATTAGGTTCTAAAATTTATATTTTGAACAATTAAAATCGAGTTTGTAAGCAAAACTGGCAGTTTACATAGTCCTGTATATTGTATAGCAAAAACGGCAGTTATTTAAATTATTTCACAAAACGATGTAAATTATATTAAAGTAACAAAATAAAAACGTTTCAAATGATTTGCCAATATTTCAGGATTATGAGTATGAGTTTCCCGAGCCCTCAGCCCTCAAGTGTTTTTTTTATTATTATTTAATTTGCAAATTAAATGACAAATAAGTGAGAGTACTCACACAGCCAAGCAATGAACTTACAATTCTGGAAGGAATTAAATAGAATTTTCGTGAATTGAAGAAATTATACCTGACATTTGAAACAGTGTTTAAAATAAAACGATTAATGATTCAAAATTTAAATAAAACTCGTTATTTTCGACTAAATTTTTGTAGCAAAAATTCGATATTTGCCACTGAGGACCCAAATAAAAAAAACCCCAGACTGCTTATCGTTCTTTGAAACACTAAAATCACATTTAATAAGTGCAATATTGTAATTATAATTTGAATTAGTATGTTAGAGTGAATAATATGATGCATTGTGTATCTCTTCGTAGCCAGTATATATAGCTGAGCAAAATTTACGTTTAAGCATAGTTCTGACGATGGCGAAAGCCGAAATAGCTATCAACGCAAAAAATATAAAACACTGTAGAACTGAAATACGTTGATATTTTTACCCTATTACAAACAATTTTATCGAGAAATATCTTTCCGAATCTATCAATATACACTTACAAAAACACGTCTATAAATCATTCAATTATAATTGGCTTCAACTCTTTCTTATGATTATCAGTGTTTAATATTTTGGCAGGGCTTATCCTTCAGTATTGTAACAAACTGCCCCTATATCTACAGTATTTTGTATTAAATTCCTTGTCCTTATAATAAATTGGATAAATGACATTTGACAGCTAAAGTTGTTATTGAAAACACAGCCATGTTACAAGTTAACAAGATCTATGACACCGCGGTGTCAAATTTAATTATTGCAGCAATTCCAATTAACATTACTTAATTTTCATTGAAAGTATATATTATATAAATATTTTTAGATAAACATCTATTTATAAGGAGTCCGATCAGTGACGTTCCTAGGCTATGTGCCGCCCCTAGCCAGACCTCTAAAATAGCGCCCGTTTATTTTTAATTATTTTACATCATTTTAAATAAAAAAGTTCGAATCCTCTACTCACCTACGTACCCAAACAAATCTTTTGTCAATTATTCCATTTTGCTTTCAGATTATTCATAATATATTTGTAACGTATTGATAAAGATCCTAACGAATAAATATGAATCAAAAGCCCATATTATTGTTCAAAATTTACGAAAAAAATAACTTACTTTTACTACTCATCATAAAAAAATAGTGTAAATCTAAAATGCACTCACATTATATAAGTATCGATTCTTGATTTGATATTTTGTTTATCAAAGACATTGAGGCATCATATTTACTAAAAAATAATAATTCGTGGGAAAATCATTTGCCGCTCTCTAGGACTTGCCGCCCCTAGGCAACTGCCTACTCGCCTATGCCTTCGGGACGTCCCTGAGTCCGATTGTCGTGATAATATATTAAATTGATATTTTTATATTAATCATCATCTTTTGAAAATGCTTGTAATGCGCGAAACCGGTTTTATTTTTTAATATAATATTATTTCAGTAAACACCTTTTTAGGTTGACTGAATTATTTATTTTTATTACAAATATAATTTCTTCAACATGCTTCCCTTTATGCGGAGATTCAATATAAATGTTATTATTTTAAGATTTTTTTGTAAAATAATGTTTTAATTTGTAAATAGCGAAAATATTTGGAGTAAATCAAAGGACTGTGGAAAATTATCTTAATACAGTAAAACCCCCATTTACACTATAGTCGGGACCGTGTAATTGGGGGAGTAAATCTTATACAAAATTAGGCAAAATGCAAAACTGAGATTTCCCTTAGTTTTGCAAAAAAAAAACGAAATATTTAATTACTAAGTAATAAAATGCAAAGCGCGCAAAAATCCAACACATAGACAGTCGCCCGGCTGTATACGTGTATAGCCTGGCACGTATTGAATACACAGACGCTAGCCAACATTTGACTGTATGCACCGCACAGACGACCGTCTCGTAGCAACGACAATGGATTGCGACAGTTCAATTGGGGGATTTGTGGCGAATATTTCAAGCCGGCGCGTAATTCGGGGTAGTGTAATTGGGGGTTCCACTGTAGTTTTATGCCTGGATATCGCAAAAATTACTTGAATAATACACTATTATACGAATATTGACGCACTTGGTAAGATTTCCCTGTATATAATTGTAGATAAAATAGTCCGATAATATTTTCTACCAACTTATCAAAAAATAAACTTGCTAATGCGTTGTATCACTGTCAAACGACGTAACGTTTAAGCAGTTAATAAAGTAAGCTAAAAATTAGCATTGTTTACCTGAAAAGGTAAGCACGACTGCGCTCTCTATAGGCTTGAGAGTCCCGCTCGGTGAGGTAGGTTAGGGTCATCTAACTCCCAATATGTATATATATTAAAGGTGTGTTATGACAGATGATGGTGATGACAGAATGTTGGAACGGAGCTTTTAGACATGAAAGGTATATCCGTCAATACATACAACGTTATGTCATTAAACCAGCGATTTCCAACCTGGGAGGCGCGAACAGTCCAAAATATTTATTTACCCTTTAAAACGTGTCTTTATTACTATATGAAATAAAGGATGGGGAGGCGCGAAGATATTTTTTTCATCAAAAGGAGGCGCAGTAGCATAAATATTGGAAACCATAGCATTAAACGACTAGCGCACAGCGAAAGCCCGGTTATATATATTAATACAGTTATTACACTCCAAACATTGGACTTTTCACAAAAAAAACAAATTTTCAAGCAATTGGATAATTTATTGATTAAGTCAGGGGTTTAGAACTGTTTGTTACTCAGTCGCTCAACCACACTTTTTTCAAAGTGAATAGTAGGGAAAGAAAAATATGGCTAGAACAGGACTGGTGGTTGGCCAATCGCTATTGCTACACCCAATTATTAAAGGATCAGAATGATGGGAGGAGGAAATTATGTGAATTGACATCACAAACACCCAGTCTTCGATCACAACTTTGATTTGAATAATTCTCAAATTCACTGTGATCTGACCGGGAATCGAACCCAGACCTGCGTGATCGGTAGAGCAAGCTCTAACCAACTGGGCCACAGCAGGCGACACTTTCATGCTTTCTTACGCTCGCTGAGGATTAACGATTAGCATACCAGATTTGTTTTAAATAACCTTCTATTATTAATAAAAACACAATATTCCTTTGTACTTCATTCCACTTTATTTAATGTCAGGACCGGTTTCGCTCATTACGAGTATCGTCAACTGATAAGAAATATAATGCTATTTATACAAAAATGAAAAGTTATAAACAACAATTGGCATTGAAAAGAAATTACCAATTACAATTAAAGTGATTCTAAAAGAACACAAAATTAAAATGTTTAACACATCTAACATATAATTAAAAAGTCATCCCAGATTAATAAATTTAGAATGGCGATTGAAAGTATTTTATTTTGCACTTTATTATAATATATCAGAATAGTAAAATTAAAATCATTCGTACTTAAGCAAACATTTGCGAAAGTAGTTGCCTGAGGATGCCTCTGAAAGAGGCGAAACACGTGTCACATTTTGTAACACAATACGTGGATTAATCAAAGTTATTTTTATTTTATATTTGCGATTGAAAGTAATTACAAACATAATTAAATAAAGTGGAATGAAGTACAAAGGAATATTGTGTTTTTATTAATATAATGCCTTTCCACCAAGTATTGACAGTGAACACACTAAAAGTAACCTTTTATTACCCACATATGAAGCGAATTTTTTTTTTTTTAATTATGTAAAATGAAATATTTGTGCTGTGCGCGAAACGGAGTAAAAAAAAATCATTAAATACATCAATTGCGACTTTGCACACTTTTTTTGATACAATAAATCGTAATCTTGGGAAAGGCGCGGTCATTCATTTCAGAATGCAATGCTTCGTTCACCTGGTGAAAGGTGTTTCGATCGCACGTGCCAAGCGTGCACCTCGTGACGTGTGGCATATGCGACTGTTATTAGATACCCCAGGTAAAAACCTCCGCCCTGCGACAGGTGAGTCAAATGCTGTCACAAAAACTCGAGGGTTAAAAAATAATGCAGGTATTCGAATGGAAGTGATAAGGCTACTGGAATTTCGGACAAGCTCTGATTATTCGGGTCTGAGTTATTTTGATAGGCGCCCAATCAACATGGCATACTAAAATTCTTTTTTTTCATTTGTTGTGTTATTTAGGGTCTTAAAATCAGACCTATAAATACAAAAACATAGTTTTGAGATAATACAAATAAAGATTTAGTATACATGGAGTCAGTGGCGGCCGGTCAATGTGGTATTCGATCAATGCACCCCTTGTATATGCAGGGGCGGTTATATTTCATGAAATAATATTCAAACATAACATTTATACCATTCACTTATTTTAAATTATTTATGTATTTATTTTCTGTAATAAATATTTACAAAAAAAAAATATTTAATTTAAAATGAGGGAATGTTATGAATGTTATTTTTGAATATTATTTCATGAAATATAGCCACCCCTACATATACAAGGGGTGCATTGATCAAATGCCATATTGGCCACACTGTATAACGTTACCGTAATGACAAAAGTTGGTAAGTAACAAAGATAAAAAGAAAGGTAAATACACAATTAATCAATCAGAGCTGTGGAGTCGGAGTCGCGGTATTTTGACCGGAGTCGGAGTCGTGAAAAATGAGTGACTCGTTTTTTTTTTTCGAAAAATATGATTAATAATGTGTAGTCAAACAAAATAGTCAAAAGTGTTAACATTTCATGCTTGGTTGACTAAAGATGATCTGATGGTATACATAAGTTAAACTTAAACTATGTAAAAAAAATCGGAGTCGGAGTCGTTAATTATTTTAAAGCTGGAGTCGGAGTCGTCTTTTTTTCACGCGACTCCACAGCCCTGGAATTAATATCAAGAGTAGTTAAATTTAAGAACGCAGTGATGTACATTTGGTGTTTCTGACATTATCTACGACGGCTGAGTATAACGTTTGAAACATGGTATTGCAAACTAGTATTTATATTAATATAGTACATTTATATTAATTTAATTACGGTTCGTTATGTATTGTTTAAATGACCCCTTCCCCAAACACCACGAATAAATTTAAGGTTATGCGAGCCACTTGTTAACGCATTGGCAGCCCACCACCTGGTTGCATCAATATTTTGGTATTATAATTTTCTATATCATAAAATATCGATACTGTATTATATATCCTGATAGCTCGATTTTTTTTATTTGCTAGTTATTTAGAACTGTCAATTTGTCACTTATCAACTTCTGCCAGTACGGTGACGATATACAAATCGATTGAAAATAATTAGATTTTTATTTTATTGTGTTTCAACTAACATATTGACTATTTGAGGTGCAGTATTGACAAAATTTTATCGCAGGTTTTCTATAAAATAAGGCTTCGGTCAACTTAATCAAAAATGCATAATAATTATTTGTGCCTCTTGTATTCAAACAATATCATATGGCACTCTGCTGTCAGACTTCACAAAATCAAGTGTTTTTATTCTTCGGGTAATAATAACAAAATTCAACCATTGGGGGCAAATAAGCCCAAAGCCTTTCCGAGAATTTCGGTTTAGTAACGGTAATTTCGAAATGCATCCCTTTTCAATATTCATAAAAGTTTTTGTCTAAGATTGACTGTTCTTCAGAAAATAATATTAAATATTTTTAATTTATGACCATCGGCGATTGACTGTGAGACCGAATTCAGAAATGGTTTCATTTCTAAGAATTTTTTTAGGTACCTAAGTGTTGAGGGTTTGTCATAAGTCTGGGATAGCATTGTGAACACCCCACATCAAGAGCAACTAAACCAAAACACAAAAATAACCACAATCTATTACGCGATGTTATAATATTAGATTGGTAATATTTTAATTAAAAAACAAAACAGCGATAACCTGTCTCTCAATAGAACACAGCGAATAATATAATTTATACATTTTAGACGTCTTGCCATCGTATTCGCCAGGGTTTCCCAAACTTTTTCTACATTGGAACACTGCGAATTCGGAAATTTTAACGGAACACTTATTTTTTAGATTGGGTATTTCATGCAAGTAAAAATAAAAAAATATATATTATTAAAACACTTTAAAACATAGCGCATACAATTTGTAGTAAATAGTAAATAAAGTTCTTTGTGACTTAGATCTTTTGAGTTGTTGGATTTGAAATCTTCTTAATATCAGGCAAAATATTGGTGAATTGAATTGTTATCACCGAACCTTTACTCTGTTGCTTCATAGTAGGATAATCCTGTTTCGCATTAATACATTGTAGAAAACGAAAGATAAAAATAATTTCTTGTTTTGGTGCATCTTGACTCATTGACAACCTCGCTCAGAAATCATTTTATTTCTGATATTTGTATTTTTGTTTCAAATCAGCATGAATTAGATTTTCATAATCACTGCTTAATAAGGCCTACTGGTTTAGTTGTCACAGAAAATAGATTCCAAAAACATGAATTCTCTTAACTAGTTTTCAGAAAATAATGTAAAAGAGTTGTTTTAAAGTTATGTAGGTGTTCGTAACACTCATCTAGGTTCCGCGAAACATAATTTGGGAAACCTTGCTGTACGCTATGGCATAGTCCAATTAAAAGGGGTGGTGGATAAAACGATATATAAAAATTGAAGGGATGAAGTATATAGTCCAAAGAACGTATGTTTGATATATTTGCTATAAATTGACCATGAACTTTTGACATATCTTACATTAATAAAATAAGTTAGGATTAACTATTTGGATTAACGCTTAAATATATTTCATACATTTGAATCGGTTACGATCGCTTAAGTAAGTCTATTCTACCAACCGAACGGATCCCATCGTCGCAAAAGGCCACTGATGACCTTCCATATGATACACTCGACGGACCTACGGGACACATTGATGACCTGACAGGAAGCAAGGAGACTGGCGAGGGATTAAGAATCTATGAAGAACCATGTGATGGCCAGATGGTCCAAATAGGGAAAGAATATGAGTGAAAATCAATTTTATTAGATACGTTGTGGTTACTATTATGTTTTACGTTTCGAAAGATGTTTATACAAAAATAAACACGTGTCACACATACGTACTAATAAAGAAAGCAGTAAAAGGTGTGTATCTTTTGATTCATTGTATATCACTGTAAATATGTTTATTTTCCTTATTTCATGTGTGTCAAATACCCTCGTATATTGAAGAGGTAAAAATTAGAATACCTGAACGTGAATCGACGGAAATATGATCGATCTAAAATTATCTATTGTATGATTCATAATATAATGTTGATAAAACGATCGAAGAATAAGATCACATAAAGAATGGATTAAGACGAAAAAAACTGTCATCATTCAAGGAAAAAGTCGACGAGAGTTGACATACCAAGTCGTGCGAAAAAAACACCGTACCTTGTCAAACACGTTCGTGAATAATATTCTTTATAATGTTGTGGACAAAGCTGGTGTCTAGTCTGTGTTTGAATACAAAATATTATTACAATGATGATTATATTAAAGATTATAAAATAAAACATTAGTTAAGACCTTATCTTTGGAGAGTAAACCGAAATTTTATTTCTTTATTGTGAAACATATGGCCTCTGTTTATCAACAGAAATTTTCCATTAGAGCTATTTTATTTTTGATGGTTTCGACGGTAACTTTCTGGAAGTAAACTTTTAATATAAAATTAAATTTGATAATTGTGTTACTCCATTGGTTGTTACAAATTGTAGCACGTGTTTCGTCTCTTTAAAAATCACTATCAGACCATCAGAACATTTCTGATGAAACTATAATATGTATATAACGTTTAGACGTCACTAACAGACATCTTTTTGAAATCGATAAATTTGCACAACTATGCAAAATAAAACGTTCAAAAAATATATACATATTTTAAAGATATATAAATTACATATAAATACTATATTAAATTGACACTGTTTTGAATTTCAGGTATACATGTTATTTATAAGTGCTCAGCTTACTGTAAATAAAAATATTTTTTAATTATTCTATGTTCGGAAGAATTTACAAATGAATGTAATAAGATGTCACCATATTTCCGTGTGTGGTGTCATACCAAACACTTTTCAAGCATGTATTATTTTGATATTTTTTTAAAACTACGTTTTGTACAAAACAATGGATAAATTGAACGAATTCTGTATCCCGATCTATCAATACATTAAAAACATGCACGGATTGTGATTAATGTTTTTTTAACGGTTTCATTTCACTGTTATGATTTTCGATAGGTTTAAAAATCTAGTATATATAGCTGAGCAAAATTTACATTTAAGCACAGTTCTGACGATGGCGAAAGCCGAAATAGCTATCAACGCATAAAATATAAAAAAAACTGTAGAACTGAAATACGTTGATATTTTTACCCTATTAAAATGGAGTTCTACCAAGTAAATGCCAAATCAATAAATTAAAAATATAGCCTTCAATTTTTACACCATCCCTATAAATTTCGTGTTAAATTTTGCTTGAACTACGTCACAATAATACTATATTTTGTTCAACAAAATAAATATAAATATTTAACTTTTTACAGTGTTATTTTGAACTTATTTAAGCCGTTTGTGCCTAAATCGAAACAGGCAAGATGCGTACAGAAGATGTTGTGCTTTGCAACATTGTCAAATTTGGCCTAGGGATAACGGTTATAAAAGAATACTTCACCATTTGAGACAAATAAACCATATTTGAATGTTTAAAAATTAACAAAAAAAAATGGTTGAAAATAAATGAGCAATAAGGAATAATCCAAAAACATCATAAAACACAGACAGTATGATGGTGAGACGCAAGATAATTTTGCGGTATCTATGCGCTGAGGAGTGACAGAGACAGTGCACAAATGCCACTCATAAACCCAGATAAGGGCGGAAAAGAAAAAAAATATGTCCTGGCCAGATTATCAAAACGCAGGGGTGTATTAGGATGGACACAGGGCCAAAACTTAAGTTACTGATTAACAAATGAAGACCATAACACAACGATGAAAACTATACCTTAACATTAATTTCAATTAATATTTTAAATAATAACATGTAAGGTATGGTCCCTTTTTAGGTACTGTTGGTAAATTCCTGGCAGATTTAACCAGGGCTGTGGAGTCGTGTAAAAAAAAAGACGACTCCGACTCCAGCTTTAAAATAATTAATGAATCCGAATCCCGAGGAAATTTGTCTAAATTTTCGTTTTAACTTATATATATGTATACCATCAGATCATCTGTAAGCAGCCAAGCATGGAATGGCAACACTTTGTACTATTTTGTTTGAAAACACTTAATTAAAAATATTTTTCTGCAAAAAATCCAGCTGCTCATTTTTCACGATTCCGACTTCGGTCAAAATACCGCGACTCCGACTCCACAGCCCTGGATTTAATAATACAATTATCTTTTTTTTTGTATAAGCACAAATGATGAGTGATAAAAGTGTAACTATTATTATTAAAAATTGTGGAATTGGTACAAAAAGCATTTTATTAATACGAAAAGAGGGATAATAATTTCTTCTGAATTATACCCATTTAGATGTGTAAATGTAATTTTAAAAAAATATGTAAAAAAATATTAAACAATAAAAGATTCGCTTTTCTCACAAAAATTAAAACAAAATAAAAATGTTAATATATGCAAAAATGTCCCCTAAGTATTCATATACTATAAATGTACACAATACAAAGTCCACACTGTTGATTTTTTTAAATAAATTTAAATGTATGCATATACACGAAAAACTGGATCTTTATGAGAATATATCTAATTATAATTTACAAGTTATAAACACTGAATACCTTCACAAAATTTGGATAATTGCCACCCTTATTTTGTTGAATATATTCTTAAGAAATAAAAATATCTGTATTTTCGAAATACTCGTCATTATTAACACGAATGTATTAAATCGATCACAACTAGACGTCGTATTTTCTTATTTTGTCAAAAATTTAAGTGAACGACAGTTGGTGTAATTATCAACTTCCCGGCGGAAAGCTTAAGGCGCCAAGTATTAAAATAGATAAGTAGTTCTCGTAAATATAATTCAAATCAAGAAGTTCGTTATTAGTTTGAATTATTATATTTTGTTATCTGACGCTTTTTTTAGCCCATGGTAAAATAAAATATGTATTAAATCAGCGAAATCATATTACAATATCAGCGAAAAATGTTGATTGAAATGGATCTTGGATGAATCTGGGCGTCATTTATTTGCAATAATATGACCACTGAGTGGTTCACTGTGTAACTAGTGAGTAAATAATGATTATTTAATATAGTATTTTATATATTATCAATCTAAAATAATAATGATCTAAAATAAATTTGTTGAGTGACTATGATGTGATGAGAAAAAATATTTAATATGGGACCAATGAGTTCAACGAAAAGTTAATAAATACTTACTAAAAACATCTTCAAAAAATAAAATTTCATCTCATTTGTACTACTTTTATTTAATATAATCAGGACTGGTTTCGTTTATGGTGAGAGCATCATGAATTGATCAGTTGAAAATGCTTGTCATGAGCGAAACCGGTCCTGATCATATGAAATAAAAGTGGAACCAGAACATTTTTTTTAAATTCCTTGAATATAATGTCTTTTCACAAAGTATTAATAGTGGACACACCAAAAGTGATTAGTAAATATATGTAGGCATTAGCGACACGTGTTTTGTTATGTGTTGAAACTTTTTCAACGTAATGGATCCATCAAAATACACAGAATACTTTTATTACACGAAGAGGAAAGAGACACGTATATAACAAAAAGAAGAATTTCATCAATTAATATATGCAGAAAACAAAAAAGCAAATGAATAAATTTTATGGAAATGAGGTTTGATTCAGAGAATAATTAAAACAATCCCAACAATTTCCAGACATCCTATTTCCTATCTAAATTATATAAATATATTGTATTCTCTCATACACCCCTGGTTCCACTTGTGAACGTGATTGATACACCAAAAGCTCGACTCTAGAATCTACTTTGCCTATTTCACGTGTTAAATATCAAAAGATGAGCGCAAACAATTTCAAAACAACTTTACGAATATCATAAACTAGTCTCGGAAGATACCTAGATTTAGAGAAATTTTGATATATCGATACGAGCGATTAAATTAAATATTTCACACGAAATATCTTGATTTGTAAGATATACTATGAATAGAATAATTTTTCTCTATTGTATACATAGCTCACCATTTGAAAGTTATCAAATAGATAGCCACATATTTTTTGCCTAACTCACCCTCTTGTAAATAACAGTAAATTTATATCACAAACATTTGCAGAATCAATGTCAGCAATCTTAATATAGAATCACTACTAAGATTGCATATCTTCTGTTACTGAAAAACAGCATTTTTTCAAGAGATATGATAATATTTCTAGAAACATATTTCAGCTACCTACTAATAATGTCAAAAGGCAAAGGAATGGTTCTACGTTGGCAAATAACTACCCACTGTCGGTTACCCAAGGACTTATACGCATTTGAAAGTTATGTTTATTGCAATATTGAAATTCATCAGTATACAAACGTTAATGAATGATCTGCCATATTTCTTTAAAACAATTGAACTTCGTTAATAGTTTAGAGCGATGTCCGCTTTTGGATGATATTAATCAGCCAAGTTATCGCCAGCAATCGGCCAAGTCCTTCCATTGAAGTAATTTGTATTTAAATGGTAGTATTTTACACAAAATAATTAGAGTAGCAGTAAGAATATTCGCAAATTACTCAAGGAATAGTATCCTGTCGCATTTTAACTGTTTTTACATTTGCATATTATATTATACATTCATTAAATATTAGAATTCTGAAATTACTTTCGAGACATGAATGACTTTGTAGGAAAGATCACTCAACTAAAATTTCAAATCAATGTTGTTTTTAAGATTCCCTCGTAATATTTTAAAGTTGGAAAGGAAACAGGGCGTAACCCACAATTACAATTTATTACAAGAAACAAAAACAACTTGTGTTGATGGTTTTGAGCCAAATTATGAAATATACACATTAACGTGTACGGAGACTGATAAACTGGTGTTTAATTAACTTATTCTAATATTAAATTTGAAACGTTTTCCAGTCCTGTTTCCTTGTCGTAAAGCAAAATGTAGATTCCGATTCGGCATTTGCAGCTTACGTCATTTTGATAGAACGTGTATCAATTTGTATACATTGTGATGTGATGTCGAAATAAGCTGTTTTGAAAAAAATGGTGGTTACTTTAGGTTACCTTTCCAAAGTCGAAGTATGAAAATACAAATTGCTCATATCTACATACGTAAGACAAAATTAATATATTTATACATTTCTACTCAAAAGAGGAAGAATTCTTCTAAATATTGTAAAAATAAATTTACAAACAAGAACGGCACATTATCTACGTAGTATTCTTTGGACTGGGCATAGTATGTTGCTTTTGTTAATTAATGATTTTTTAAGTTAAAAATAAACTTCAGAAAAGAAGCATATGGACGATATATATGTTGACACTAATAATTTTGAAGCCTACGATTATAGTTTAGAAGTGCACTGTGAAAGATTTCAACTCTCAATACATACAATAATTTAAACAGAATGTAGGTAATTCCCAAAAATGTTTGTTACCTCTTCTTATAATATAATTTTTCATAGAATATCTTGTTAAAAAAACACAGCGAACTATGTACCTACCTACCACCTTCCTACTTTGATTATATTATTATCTTTTACACAACAATTGGCATTATGATATGTTTCCACCGCAATATTATTTATTTTCGCTGTGAATGTATTACGCTCCATAAATAGATAATGTAATGTTATTTAGGTATTCTAATCTACAAAACGGAAATAATAAACTATGGTCCAATAACATTATCGGGTTCGTTGTGGTATATATTTATATAATTCTGTCATGATTTGAGGAAAATGATAAAATTGATTTGAACACAAAAAGAAACTCAACCATTCACTTGATAACTGATGCATAAATCACATAGGCTCTTCCGCTCACCAAGGCATGCAAATTTTAACCAATTGTAAAAAATATAAATGATGCATTCATTAATTTTGATATTCACAAATCACAGTGACAAAAAATGTAGGTATTATTTTGAATTTGTCAAAACTATCGAATGAAATGTTCAAATAATATTTTATGGGTCCGATGCGTATGACAAAACATAAATATTTAATTTTTCCGTTGGAACTAATTAATATATTGGAAAAATAATCTTGGTTAAATATGCTTTATTATATGCTTCTCTTTTTCTACCTGAAAATAAACTAAATGCCGTTTATAACAATGAAGTTATGTAGAAAAATTATTAACACAAAGAAAAATTCCAAATTATCATACACCGGAGACAGGAAAATTGATAATTAACGTAAAAAACGAATATAATATCAGTATGAAAAAGTCAACATAACATGTTAAATGAAATTTCTTAGAATAAACCATAATTTGATATATAAGAACGATTTTTTGTTATTTACATTAACTATCTGTTTCATAATTGCAACGTTGGGTTTTCTTAAAATGTGAAATAAAACTTTTTAGTGAGTTGCATTGTTTTCATCAGAAGAGAGAAAAATACTAGCATGTTAAAAAACATATTTACCGAATCTTGCATTAATTTATAAAATACATACATATTTTTAATACATATTAAGCTATAAAAGTTATATTTTCTAGCATATCAACTGTGGAAAGGAAAAAGGACGTAACCCACAGTTTAGTCAAAACAGTTTTTTTCGATAATCACAATGTATCAAACTTGATACACGTTCTATCAAAAGGATGCAAGCTAGAAACGCCGAATCAGTATCTAAATTTAGCTTTAAGTTTGAAAAAGATGACATTGTAAAAAATTAAAACCAAGAAAAAAAACTGACATAAAGGTTTTTCCTAGCCATTTTCTTTAATTAATATTAGATTATGTCAGTCAAACACCAGTTTAGAAGTCTCCGTGCACTTCAAGGTTGTGTATAATTCATAATTTGCATATGGCCCAAAATCATCAAAACACGTTTTTGGCGCCTCATGTAAAATTTGTGGGTTACGTCCTTTTTCCTTTACACAGTCGATACGTATACTGTGTCTGGCAAATAGGCGGAAGACAAAACATTGGAGCAATATCTAGTGGTCGACAAGGGGTCGGTTAATATCAAAGAAATTGTCGGTGTTTTTGTCACTCCTATGCAATCGATCTTTATTTAATACACTTATAATACGTAACAATATGCAATTTACCGTAAACTAATCAACGTAAATGGCTAAAAATGTAGAGTCGTATATAATATACAAATCAGAAATTGTATACTAATTTGATCTGAGAGTATTGTTTTTTCTTAAACTAAAAAGGGCTCGCGCGAGCCTCTTCGAGCCCACCCCTAGAAATATCATCTCCAAACGAGATAGATAAAAATCTAAGGAGTTTATTATTACCTTGAATACAACTAGGTAGATACAGTACAAGTCTAATAAAAGTAATTATTAGGTATCATTGCACGGAATATCTTCACTGATAACTTGCGGAATCATAAATCGAATTTTAAGGCTTACCATTGGGCTCTCGTCTCCAATATCAGAGTCCCTGTCCGCAACGCCGTCCATGGCGTACACCGGGACCGGCTCCCTGTTTTTTACACGAATCTTGACGCCTTTCTTCGACTGCTCGTGAAAGCTAAGTCAGTTGCTCTCCACGGGACACTGTCGATATTGCTTATCGCACTTGAAGAAGAACGGGAAACGAAGATACAGTCAGACAACTAGTGTTTTATAAACAGACAACACGATATGCGTAGTCGTGAATTATAATGAGAACTTGTTAAGTTTTGTAATAATTGTTTCACACATTGAGTTTTATTTATATTACAATTTATAATTGTTTTATTTATCTGAAAGAGCAGTTTGAATTAAATTTAGTAACGATTTAGTATCAAGTATGTTGTCAAATAAAAAATATCAGTTTTATGAATTATAAGGACAACTCACTATGTATCGATGGAATAGTAGAATAGTGATAAAAAAAAAACGGTTGTGAATAATATGTGCCTATTAGAGGTGAAGTGAGCCAAGTAGTATTTTAGAAAAAATAAGTTAGATACGTTGTAATATTCTACACATATTAAAGCAGGGGTCGGCAACCTGCGGTCCGCGAGGCGTCGTGGTGTCGCCCGCACTATCCATACGAAAAATATTTGGCACTTTTACAACAAAATGCTGCCGACCCTTGTTTTAAAGTATCATAAAAGTGAAGTTAACTCGGTTAAAACGCATTGCAATAGTGTTATATCCGTAAAATAAAAATATGCAAGTCGATGTTATGTTTTACAATTTTACTAGTTAGCTCACTTCACCTTTTGAAGGCTTATATTATAACCTACTATATTCGAGAACATCTCTCCACAAAAGTACAACTAAAAACAATTACTATGATAGTTTTCTCTTGGTTAGCAGATGTTTGCAATAAATAAATTAAAAATAAACAATCTTTCAGTTTCATACGATTACAACTTGAAATGTTTTTGTATGGCTATTTCAACAATGTAATAAATTTGAATTGAATTGAGAAAAACAACTAAATGATTGGCAAAAGATTATTATCACTTTTTTTATAAACTTAGATTAGATGCGTCAAAGCGTTGATATAGCCATATCTCAAGACTAACAATTCATAGTTGTAGCGCCACAGAACTAAGACACCGATGGATATTATAAATATTTGAGCTACTCGTGAATGATAGTATTTAAAAAATATTATTAAATGACATAGTAAAAATACATCACTGTAGCTAAATACGGGTCATCTATATTAGTGCATAGAGAGTATACATTAATGTTAATTAATTACTAATTAATATTGTAATTAATACTACTTAATTGAAATGAATAGTGTGGCTTGGATATACACCACCATACGGGTTTTTACACAGAAGTGTGGATTATAGACAAAATGTAATAAAATAATAATTAAGAATGAATTATAATTCCCAGCTGATCACAATGGGAATCGAATAACACTAATCGTTTGTAATTAGATATTACCACGAACGTTACTATCAATCGCACGTTGTTAATTTACCTTCTACCTGTATTTTAAATCAATATACTTATAATGTAATATATTTATCACTGAATAGATTCAAATATAGATAGATACCAATATTCACGAAATCATGAAATGTATACAATTGTAACCAACTTCTGACACAGACCGCAGTGAATAAATAAAGTTTTTCTGTATCGCTAAATGAATGATAATTTAAAATGACGTGAAATCACATGCAAGGTTTATCCAGTGAATTTAGCTTTTAATGTTGTACTTTTAAGAAACCTTAAATGGCGGGAAAAAAATGCAGCAATTATTATGCATAGAATCTTAATAGAATATTGGGTATTTAAACGATTAGTCAAACCACGAAAAAAAAATTAAATACTCAAAATAAAGGTTGAAATAAACAAACGTCACTATTTTTTGTCATTAAAAACATTATTATATTGCTAATTGTACGTATTTTGATTGATTATATTGAACTGTAGTTAACACAAGATGCAATAACTAATTTAAAAATAAATGCACTAATATAATTTGTAATTTAATATAAAATAAATAAAAAAACAAAAACATATAGTTTATAAATAAACTATTGAGTAACTAGGTACGTCACAATACGAAAGAGGGTTTTATATTCATAGAAACTGATATTCCTCATTATTTTCTGAACTACTGTGTATATCTTAGTTCTAAACAATTTTATGGTTTCAAAATGTTGTTATTATTTTGTTAACTGTCAAAAATAACGTTAACACTGATTTAAATATCATGTAAATTACCGTATGTTTTTATTTTTAATCAATATTCAGTTAAAATCACAAATGTATATATGAAAACGTATTTTAACTATTTTTATTGAAACACTTAATTCTGTTTTTTTTTTGTTAAATCACTGTTAATTCACTTTTGTTCACAACAATCAAAATAATCACAGTTTGTTGTTATTGTTTAAAAAGTATAAAACCACAATTATTGTTCGATTTCAGCGAATAAATTATTTCAAATTAAGAACGACCCGTCAACCCGGAAACGCGCGAGCAATTAAATCAAACGTCCGGTATCTTTAATCCGGCAAAAAATCGTAATCGTTAAAATGTAGGCAAACTTTCGACGCGTATATATGAACGCTGTCACGTCGCGCACGATTCTAAACCACGTTTTGTTCCAAACTAAAAATTACCCCGGCGTCCTCCCTCCATGGCGAAATCCGACGAATCGCATTCGAGGAGGCGTGGCCAATCACAGAGCGTTCTCCTGGTTCGGATCTCGGAGCTATCATCTGATTGAAGGTTTGATTATTACGTCACTGGCCGGCCAGCGAATCATATCACTCGATATCAACTTTATAGGTATGTTTTTAGTGTTATAAATGGTGTAAAGAGATATATAATTACGCAGGTGTAAAGAATCGTGCGCTCGATTGGTTTTTTATGTGTTTTTTATCGATTAATATTACTTGTAGTACCATTCTGTATAATATTTAGTTCATTACACAGGTATAAAGTACAATTTACTGTTCAGATATGAATGTAACACTTGGAATGATCATCTCCTAATGGTAATCCATTAAAGTATGATTTGAATACGGTATGCCTTTTACTATTAACAATTCTAACGGAGCCTTATACTAATTCCGGGAACATGGTCAACGACGTTGATTTCCGTGCCGGATCTCCCTAATTCTAATCCTACTGCGTATAGCACCTATTCAATCGATTTCTCTTCGAAGGCCTGTATGTTTGTGACGTCTAAATATTTCCTCCTACCTTTTCTATCCTAAAATAACGGAGCATATTTAGTAGTGGGCTGCCAATATTTTAACAAGGGGCTCGCTCAGTCTAAGAGTTATGGATTAGTAGATTAGTTAGAAGGGGTGGATTTTAAAAACATTATCTCACACTTACTTTATGTACTTATAATACGTTAGTTCTTTTTTACTATGTCTCCGAATAAATTCCTAATTCAAGAGAGTCTTTTGTGTCATAATACACCATCTACAAAAATTACAATTGATCTGATTTTTTTTTAAAAAATAGCAAGGAACTCGCTAGAATAAGTAAAATTTAATAAAAAGGCTCGCGCGAGCCCTTTCTAGTCGACCAAACTAACCACTAGTCATGTCCTAAACTTATCCTTTATATTCATGCGCTTTTCACTCGTAGCAACTGAGTGACACGCAGTTTTCATTGAAAAACGTCTGCTTAGATAACTCCATTAGAAGGTCATATGCTTCACATTAGGAGCGGACATGGATTCAAAACAATACGTGCATAATAGTAAAGTAACTGAATGTAGCGAGAGCGATTAGATAACCATTAGCCCTGTCCTAGCCCTATGCTTCATGTCCCTACTATCTAAGAGAGGTTGAGCAACTGAGTGACAAGCAGTTTTTGTAGAAAGTTTTTCGTTGAGATTCCTCCATTAGAAGGTCATATGCTTTACATCGTTTCTTAAATTCCTCAAATATGGCAGCAGCTTTATTCAAATAATTCAAGCTGCAGAAAAAAACTTTCTCATATGCAAAACTTGTCGGATGAAAAATTGCGAAACAATTTATTTTTCATATTACTATATCACTTGCAAAGTTCAAACATTATTAATTAAAAAGTAACACTTTTTAAAATCTTTATTCCACACTGTGACACTTTTTTTTAAATAAAATCATAGACGGTTTCGCTCATCGCGTACATCAATCACTTGATAACATTAGTTGATCCAAGGAAGGGGGGGGGGGCATGGGGGTCATGCCCCCCCTAAGGAGAATTCATTTCCCACTTTTATAATTTATCAAAACTTTATTGTGAAATGTGCTCTTTAATTGTTTGGTTCAATGTTTTATAGAATACATACTCAATTATGTATTGACTATTTTTATAGATGTATTATTTTTAAAACATCTTTTTTTTACCTATTTTCGTGCAAACAAATCATCCATTTTGGACACGAAATTAGACCAAACAATGATATGCGGCATTCCAAATGCCTTCACAAAGTCAAAGATAAAAGTCCCAAACTCCGCACAGGATTAAAAAATGCAGTCAAAAAACCTTTTTCATATTTTACAACGAGTCTAAGGATGGCCAAGTTGTCTCTGAAATTTTGAGATAATTATCTCATATGAAAGGTATTTGACCGAGTTTTTTTTCAAGGCATGGTTTTCATACAAAACCTGACAACTTCGGATTCATGGGAGCAGGGACTAGCAGTGCTGTAGTGGGGCCAGGTCAGGCAACGTGACGTAACGTGAAGAAATAACACCCCTCTTTCTAGAAAAAAAATAATTGAGCGTTTTTTTATTGATTTTATTGTTAAAACTTAACACTAAACTTAAACTTAAACTATTAAAAAAAAAATAGGTAAGAAATCAATGACCGACCTGGTACCTATTTATTTACCACTACTCCACTGGAGACTAGGGAGCAACGTTCCCTCTAAGCCGAAGGGTTAGCTGCGCGGAAATTTCAAAGGCTGCGCGTAACGATCAAATATGCATTGAACAACTGTCTTGCAGTGCGCACCAACCCGGAATGAGTGCGCGGGGGCTTCCCAACTACTGCGCGGCCGCGCACACGCGCAGCTTAGAGGAAACGTTGCTAGGTAGTAAATAAATTCTAACTCATTATCTTCCTTATGAATATGCGCTCGATCAGACCTTGATAAAATGTGTAAGTGACTTGTATTAATCTATTATAATCAACCATTTGATTTGTCGTGAAATATCCATCACTAAGTCGGCAAAATAAGGATTACAAAAAAATACATTTATTAATTAACGTATTTGAAATGTAATCAATAAATAATACAGCTTTTTTGTTATTTTTTTAGGTTTTCGATACAACATCCAATATAATATTGGAATCTTCTAATGCCTGAAACACTATTCTTTTTCATGATAATCGCTATATTCACCATGTTTTTTAATCCACATTTTGGTATTAGCTCAACACCCTAAATGAATTTAATTATACATTTTGGCCCGTATATCTTTCTGTGAAACTTTATTATTGTAGTTACCTCTCAAACGATTCATTATTCACCTCTCTACAAAGTTTGGACACCGTATTGTTTATTTTGCTAAATAATTCAAAAAGAGAACAAGAGAGATAGATAGAGAACTCTGTCGGTCGTATTAAACACTAGAGGCCATCCATTAATTACTAGTAGCGAACTCTGTGGAGCGCTAGAGGAATTAATTTTGCTATGCTTTTCAAATCGCCATCTATTTCAGTCCATCAATCTAACGAACGAATCGTTCAATGCGAATGGAACTGTTATAGTCCGTTCGATTTTCAAATACCAGTCAATTATTTATTTTTATATTAAATATTTACTTACATTTATTTAATTTGAAAATACATACATTTATTTAATTATGACGTAAATAAAAGTAGCATTTTTATCTTAAAAATTTAAATTGTTGTATAATATTTAAAAAAAATTGAAATTGTATTGTTTGAATAAGTTAAAATAAGTAATATTTTTTTCTAAGTTTGATAAACATAATATAAACACTTTTCTCTACAAAATTTCTTTTTATTCTGGAATTATTCAAAAATTAATCAAGCAAAAATAGACCCGCATGACAATCAAAAGAGTCTGGCATCATTTTTTTCATTTCAAAACCTTAGCAGAGTTGTGGAGTTGGGTAAAAAATGACGACTTCGACTCCAACTCCAGTCTTAAATAGAAGCCGACTCTGACTCCTAATTTATTTTTTCAAATATTTCCGTTCTACTAACATATCTGTAGGTACGCCATTCAGATCATTCTAGTTACTAGAATAATTCTAGTAGATTTCACAAAATCAATATGATGAAGGCACTAATAATTTTTCAATATCATTAAACTTTTTTTCTTCAGTTTTTCCGATTCCGACTCCAAATCCAGAAAAAAATACGACTCCTGTCTCCACAACCTTACATTTTAGTGCTAAGACGTTAAAAATTACAAACGGGAATGATTACATGTACAGGAGGACCTCGACTTTCGCACCTAATTGGTTCCTGGACTTTGTGCGAAAGTTGAAATGTTCGAAAGCCGAGGGAAGTAAAAAAAAACACCAAAAATTGTACTAAGTACATACTAAATAAAAATTATATTTTCTTAATGAATTTGTCAAGCGTTAGTTGTGTTTTACTACTTTTTTTTTCTTCGTAGAGAGTTCTGTAACATGCCGTACTCTTATGGATCGCCCTACGCACTTGAGATATGCGTTCTCCATTAGGATCACATTCTTCCATAATATTCAAAAATGTCTCGAGATGCATAAAAGCGTCGTTCATGGTTTTTATTGTTAAGGTCTTGATGATTTCTTGATGGTCTCATCTACATTGAATATTTGACCAGAGGTATATTCTCCACCTTTTTAATAATTTTAGAAAATGAGGAAATAAAGTCTTTTGCAGCATCTTTATCCGCATCAGCTGATTCTCCAGTGAATTTAACATTGTGTAAAGAATACCTTGTTTTAAAATTTGAAAACCAGCCGTTACTTGCATGAAACACCGTGTGAGAATCATCTTTTAGTCTAGCCTTCCAATCCTTATGCAAACTAAGAGCTTTAGCTTGAATCATCGAAGTACTCAGAGGTACGTCTTTTTGATTTTGGTCACTAATCCAATACGACAAAGATTTCTCCATTTCATCCAACACTATGCCGTGCCTTTTGGAAAGAACTTTTGATAATACATTTCCACAAGATTTTACATATTCCTTGATTTTATCTTTATTTTTTAATATCGAACATATCGTAGACCTGTTCATATCATACGAACGACCAATTGAAGCATAAGACTCTCCATTTTCAGATCGTTTTATTATAGCCATCTTCGTTTCGATTGTATGAAGTTAATGGGTTCTTAATTTGTTTTTTGCCATATCTACTTCACTGTTTTTTCGTTTCCCATTCATGTTAAAGTGGGTACGAAATATTTGTGACAAAGCTCGCGGAACAATGCACCTGTACGTGCACTGACGCAAGACTAAACCTGTCAAAATTAGGCGGGAGTGTTCGGATGCGTTCAGATGCATTCGGATGCATTCGGACCCGCTCGCGTTCGTGTGTCAATGCATATGTGCGAACAGTACGTAACACTTTTGATAGTACTAACTTAGCTCATATGCGTTTCGTTGTAAGACAGGGAAATTACTGCACGGAATCAAAACATTTTTGCATTATAAAAAAAAAAATTTTTTTTTCAATAATGTGCGAAATAGCGAATTGTGCGAAAGTCAAAGGTGCGAAAGACGAGGTTCTCCTGTATGTACATTTTAAATAATGCTTAGATATTAATGCATTTGTGCAATTTGAATCGGGTCTCCGACTATAGAAACCAAGCATGTTCTTGTAAAAAAATATTTTTAATCTCTGCTTCAACCCTCATGGCATTCTTAAAGAGTATTACAACATAGGCATAAAACAGTGATTGGTTGTATGTCAAATACTATTAATTCTGAAAATCAGAAGTTTTGTTCTCTTGCGTGCTTGAGGTCCTATACCACCAAACACCAATTTCAGCCACAAATCCTACACGTTAGTGATATTGCCAAAATTAAATCTCGAATTTGTTGGCAGTGCTTTCAAGTTTTGTGTAATAAGGTATGGTCCACTTTTAGAATAACAATGTTTAAAAAATTTATAGTTATATCAGTTTTTATGCCAAATCCATAAGATATTTTTTAAGAAAACCAAAGGTTTCTTTCAAACCATGGCTGTTCCTTTTGTGGATCATATTGACTGTTAGTGGATCTTATCTCACTCGTAGTTTTTTTTACAATTACTAGAGCTAGTTCAACATAAGTTTGCCGTCGGGCCTTAGGGTGACTATGATGTAATATATATATTTTGATAATTAAATTATCCATAGTTTTTTTAATGTATTATGTCGATTTATTGCACATATTTTTTTATTAAAATATTGAAGATTGTAGCATACCATAATTGACGAATGTTCAATATTCAAAAACTAAAACTCTCCATTATAGTATGAGGGCCGGTTTTGCTCACAACTATAAGAATATCTTTTTTTCCTACCTCTACTCTGTAGTTTCCTGTCTAAAGTTCTTGCTAGAGTGGGTACAGACTAAGTCTTTATTTCCCTTTCCAGTATGTGACTTCGACTTCGTCGACAATGAATATGAATTCTATAAATTTATTATGTAATGTAAATTTCGATCACACTAAGTAGGTACTAACTAAAAACATTAAAAATTTAATTAATCAATAAATATTTACCTAGTCAACATTATCGTGTATTTTTTTTATGAAGTTATACACATTTGTAACCACTTCTTTAGTCTAACCGCACAGTGCTTTACCTCATCCTAACTTCGTTACTTTTGACATTATATTATGGTCACCCTTATTTTCGAGAGAAAAAAAGCGACCCTTGCGTCTTTTGACCAATCACCGAAGAAATACATACTAATACACCTAAACGTTCTGTGTATTATACACAAAGCGTATCAATGTAGTAAAACGGCAAAGTTAGATAAATCTATCTCTACTTATTACTCAGTTGCTCGAGCTATTTTTTTTTCGAAAAGAGTAGGAATAGAAGGATAGGGGTAAGGTAGGAACTAAGTGGATTTTTTTGAGGATCGGATGAGTAGAGGAATTGTATAAAATACATAAATCATTTTACACATACTAAGACAACTTTAAAATATTTGAACACTTTTACTAAAAGATCTTTCATTTCCATTGTTGCCTGAACTTTTTTTTCGTACACACCAAGTCTGTGTGGCTGTAATTGGGTACTTCTTAGTTATTATTGTCCATCTCCTGACATTACCAGGTGACGCTTTTAGCAGTGTGTACTGTATTGCGCCAATGATCAATAATTGAACAGACTATATAAGCTGTAAGTAAGTAGGTACAGACTGTAACATAAAGTTATACGTACCTTGGCCATCTCTCCGCCCATCAGACTACAGTGCGATACAGCGTTGATGAGCGTTCAGAATTTTAGACAACACTGCACAGTGCAGTGGACGATATATTGTTATAATATAAAAGGAATAATTTGGTATTTTAAAAATGATAAAACTCTTTTGTACGTACTTACATATGCCACTATTATTTATGATTTTTTATTGAAGGTCACTGTTTAAGCACGACAATGGCTCCCTGTTTATTTTATAGAGATAATGTTTATTAGAATATAATAATAAGGACTGCTTAACTCAACTAGGATGTTTTGAAAATTCAATTAAGCTGGATTCTATCAATTACACGAATCAGCATTAAGACTGAAAGAAATCGTCAACAAAAGAATTTGGTATTAACTCCTGAAGTTTGGTGATCGCACGAGAACCGGTGCTTTCAACATGGTATGGTTGTTGGCGAAAGCATAGTTTCAGTATGTTTAATAAAATAACGTTAAGTATGTATAATCAATTTAAAAATCATCATATCGACTGTGGAAAGGAAAAAGGACGTAACCCACAGTTTTTCGAAAACAGCTTTTTTCGATAATCACAATGTATTAAACTTTATACACGTTTTATCAAAAGGATGCAAGCTGAAAATGCCGAATTAGTATCTAAATTTATTTTTTAAGTTTGAAAAAGATGACCTTGTAAAAAATTAAAACCAAGAAAAAGAAAAGTTTTTCAAAAGTCGGTTTTTGTATAAGCCCTAGTATTTATTAACCGATTTATTTAGAATATAACTTTTTCAAAAAACATAAACACAAATATCGTTATCCTTTATTATTTCATAAAATTATCTATTATGAAGTCATTGTCAAGGATTTAAAAAAATAATCGGCACTAATGTGGGCTTATATCAGATAAGATAGTTTTATCACATTATTTTAATAGTTTTTTTTATCATTTTGACAAGTAAATAATAAAATTAGTTACCTGCCAAATAAGGATGGATGATTTATACATATATAATATAATGCGACAAACAAATTATTCAATGGCTTATTTACAAACACGTGTAATTGATACAATCTAACTTAATAGGATTTTCAAAAAATATCAGTTGTGTTAAGCATTCCTTATTATTGTATGTTAATAAAATTTATCCGTAAAAAAGTTAACAGGGAGACGACGGCGTGCTTAAGCAGTGACTTTTCAATAAAAAACGCATCTTAATCAAAACGAACTATTTATTTTTCAAAAAAATATTAAACGTTAACTAAAACAAATACATCAATAAAATGTATTTATTTGACAGGAGCTATTTCAACTTTTAATTAGCAATGAATTTCCAATCAAAAGTGAAAAAAAAGTATTAATCTCAATATCAATGAATTTGATTTTTTGAAATTTAACAGGAAACACAAAAGCTTTTTTTAAGATTTTGGACCAAAGTGAGGAGTTTTTCGTAATTACCACAAACTTAAATGGTAAATCGATAAAAAATGGCATTTGCAGCTAGGGCATCCAATCCCGGGATACCGTTCGATTTTCTGATCCTGAAATCCCGGGATTGACATGGTCACGATCCCGGGATGTCGGGATTGAGAATTTTTTAGCAAATCCCGAAAATTGATACGATTTTGGAATTGCAAGAGCTAAAAAAATCTGGTGGAATATTATAGCGAATTCAGGATTTCAAATTACTCGGTGAGCTAATCCCAATCCTGGGATCCTGGGATCCCGGGATTGGAAAAAGGCTCCGGGATTGGATAACCTATTTGCAGCCTATATTCTTTGGATAGAACGTGTATTAATTTATAAACATTATATTGTGATTATATTTAAAAAAAACTGTGGGTTACGTCTTTTTGCTGTTATAAACTCGATATATATTATTAAGTACTTTTTATAACTATTATTTTTTTACAGGACGATTCATATAACTTAAATTGTCGATCTTAACCGCCTGCCACTGGTTATGTTCCATAGAGACCGTTTGAATAATCGCTTCCCGCTGATTAATGAACATTCCCGCCCACCAGAGGGCTTCAGCCCTTATCCCTTCCCGCCCTCCTACCGATATTCCCTCCCAGCCCTCCCATCTCGGCTCACTTTCCCATAGAACGGACCAACAACGCATAAACGAGGGCTTATTAGCGAATCTATCATGATCATCCAGAAAACTACATTACCCATTCCAAATGAGGATCATAAATTCTTATCTAAATAACGTAAAAGATTGTTTGTTTGTGTATTTTCAAGAGATGTGGAGTCGGAGTCGGGAATCTTGTGTTTACGACTCCGACCCATTAAAAAATATATTTGTACATTGATAATATTGATTGGTGAAATAACGACTATGTACTAGAATTGAATACAAGAAATAAACAAAAACACAGAGTACCAAAAAAGAAGAAAAAGTAAGTGAGCAGAAATGTTTATGTGACACTTTTTTGGTATTCAGTGCCTTTTTTATTTCCTGTGTTCAATTATTCTACTAACTAGAATGATCTTTTGGTATACATATTGACTGTGGAAAGGAAAAATGACGTAACCCACAAATATCAAATTTTACAGGAGGCGCAAAAAACGTGTTTTGGTGATTTTAGGCCATATGCAAATTATATCATACACAACCATGAAATCTACGGAGACTTCTAAAGTGGTGTTTAATTGACATAATGTAATATTAATTACATAAATTGTCTAATAAAAACCTTTATTTCAGTGTATTTTATTGGTTTTATTTTTATACAATGTCATGTTTTTCAAACTTAAAAGCTAAATTTAGATACTAATTCGGCATTTGTAGCTTGCATCCTTTTGATATAACGTGTATCAAGTTTGATACATTGTGATTATGGAAATAAAACTGTTTTGGAAAAACTGTGGGTTACGTCCTTTTTCCTTTCCACAGTCGATATATATGTAAGACGGAAATTATTGAAAAAAAAAATCGTTGCGCGCGCACACCTCCCAAAATGTGGCCGCACTCATTTTTCTATCCCCGCACAGGCCGCACACAGAAATATTGTAAAAAAAAATGTTTCAGTATGATTTCTCTGCGGACCACCAAACTTTTCTGGCGGACCACACTTTGCCGACCGCTGTTTTAAGACATTTTCGATCCATAATCAGCTTTAAAACATATAAAAACAGCTTTGCACTGACGCACTGGCCACCAACGCTTTAGCAATTTACCACTCGGCCACGGCGATCGTGTCTTGCCACATCGTTGACGAAACAGTCTCCTTAACGTGTGTCCTTGATTTAAATGTATTGGTCCAAAAAATAAATTCGAAATTATTATTGGCCAATATTAAAAGTTAAATGTTTAAGCAAATAAAGGTTTATTCAAATAAATTGACGGACGCGATGCTCTTTATTGCAATGCAAATTTGCATTTAAAAAGAAAATGTTTTAAGTGCATTCGTTATTTTTTCGCTTATCTGAGCAATTGCATAATTCAAATAACTTGCTTCAAATTAAAACATCATCATGAACGAATCTCTTGTTATCTATTGGAGAGAAGAGGAGAGAACAATATCCAATACAGCGTAAAATTAGTAATTTCGATCGCAAGAGCAGGGGTGGGCTGGAGGGGGCTCGGAGGGGCTAGCGCGTGCCCCTTGTTAAATTTTACTAAGGCCTTCGAGCCCCTTGTTAAATTAAGAGAAAACAATATTCCCAGATCCAATTAGTACACAACTGCAATTTCTTTCTCTATTATCTACCACAGCTTCATTATACACAGTAGTACACTTTTAGCAATTTACTTTGATAAGTAAACGGTAAATTGCATATTGTTAACTATTATTAGTGTATTAAGTAACAATCGATTGCTTATTTAAATATCGCAGGTTATTGGATAGCAGTGATAAACAAATTCACTCCTACCCCAGAACACCGAAAATTGCTTTGACATTAAACGAGCCCTTTGTTAACGTATTGGCAGCCCCCTGCTGCGCAAGAGTGAATAGACGCAGCAATAGGTACACTCAGCTCATTTTTAC
The DNA here is from genome assembly GCA_031772345.1 of Himalopsyche anomala. Taxonomy (NCBI): domain Eukaryota; kingdom Metazoa; phylum Arthropoda; class Insecta; order Trichoptera; family Rhyacophilidae; genus Himalopsyche; species Himalopsyche anomala. The sequence goes on from CM062838.1 coordinate 11,920,332, forward strand.
ACGGTATATACGATCTACAAAAAACCATGTAAAGTGATAGAATTCAATTTCCAGGACATTGATGATTGGTTCCCTGAATTTTAAAAAAAACGTGCTATTTGAAAAAGTAACAACTTTGTGGTGAGTTTATAAAATTGTGTAAAAAAGGTAACAAAAATAACCCAAGTAAGTAAATTACTTTTAGGGTCACAGTGGCGGATTACCCTATAAGCGCAAGAGGAGCGTGCTTGAGGCCTCCGCATTTTGGGGGCCTCAAAGATAGCATATATTACATAAACCCTTACATTTAAATTTCAGTTTTCAATATTCATTATTATTCTACGAAGAGAGTTTGCAGTACTTTTAGTTTATTCGAAAAGCAGGGCCTCCAAAGTGCTTAATCCGCCACTGTTTAGGGTGCTCACTGTCAATAGTTGGTGGAAAGGCATTATATTAATAAAAACACAATATTCCTTTGTACTTTATTCCACTTTATTTAAAAGGTCAGGACCGGTTTCTCTCATTGCGAGCATTGTCAACTGACAATGTTTGACATCAGTTGACAATGCTCGCAATGAGGGAAACCGCTCCTGACCTTTTAAATGAAGTTAAATAAAGTACAAAGGAATATTGTGTTTTTATTAAAATAAGTAAATTACAACAAATATTATAGATTGAATTGGAATTTACTTTTAGATATCCGTTGTAATAAGGTGAAAAAATAACAAAGTATTTTAATTCTAAAAATATTGTTGTATGTAAATTTATATAGTTGAAAGCTATTTCGCCGTATGCCTTCATCAGAATTATGTTTATACTTACATTAACTCAGAAATATATACTGGCTTAGGAGATATACACAGTATATCCTGTTATCCACTCTAACGTTCCTATTTATAATACAAAGTATAGTATTATATTTACTAATTTAATCAAAATATTATTCATTATTTTATTGGGAATCGATGTTTAAATTAAATGTACATATTTGGGTACAAGGACCGCTGAAAATAAAGTCAAAGTGTGCAACAATCCTTGTACCTAAATATGAGTCGTATAGTATAAAAAGTAGAACTATCCATTTTTCAAAGTTGCGAGAAAAACGCGAAAAACGTATTGTTGGCTTTTTGAGTTTTATCAATTTTAAACATAGCTCATCAACAAGTGCAATTTAAATTTGTATGGGACATCACTTAAATTAACTCTGTGATCACCACCTTTTTCGAAAAAAGATGGGGCTAAGATAAGGTTATTAGTTTAGGTTAGATAGTTCTTAATTCGTCTGGTGAATTGGCGATCTGCTGAAATAAAATCATTTTATTTTACTTACTTTACTCAGTCAATTGGACGATTGTAGATTTTGTCGTGGAGGTATATTTATTTCATTTTATAAGATTGCTTTGTAGCTTTGCTTAACAAACTTCTCAGAGCAGTCTCATCGCTTTCTGATATTAATCAAACAGTAATGACCTCATTAAGGAGACATCTTGCAGTTCACATTACAGTTGTTATTTGGCGTATTAATTAACTTGGCTCTCATCTTTATAAATAATATTATCTACAGTATCGTCTGCTATTACAGAGTGACTTAAAAGGGCACATGATTATGAATTACAATCATTATTCAATTTTTATGTTTTCACTGTCAATACTTAATTAAAACAAGAGTAGGTATGTAGTTAAAAATATTTTTTGAATAAAATCAACATTGTATTTTAAAATATTGTTAAATCTAAAACTACACATTTTTAAAAAAATATTTTACGATTTTTTTATTATAGAACACTTTATAATTTAAAAAAATAAAAATAATAAAAGATTTTTAGTACTTTTTCCACATAAAATTTATTTGATCAGGACCGGTTTAGCTCATCGCGAGCATTATCAACTGATAAGAAAAATATATAAACAGTGCTATTTATACAAATTAAATTGAAATAGACGGTGTAAGCAACTATTAACAATGAAAAGGATTTACAAATTACATTATAATTACACAAAATTAAAATGCTTAACACCTATAACATACAATTAAAAAAATCATCAATATAAGTGGCAAATGATGTCAATTATAAACCAAATAAAATTTGGGAAATTTTTAAACGAAGTGAAACTCTACATTACTAAAGTAAATATATCTTAGTGATGATTTTGTGTTTTTCCCGCTTCCAAGTAATGAGTCTGTGTACTTCAACAAAATCTGCAACAATGAAGATTCTTTCTAATTAATATAACACTCTCGGTTGCTCAAAACTCATGCATTTTTTAAAATAAATATTACAAAATATGTATGATAATATTGTATTGTAAATATGTAATTACATTGCATTTTATTACACACCATTCAATGGATTCTTTTGATTTTATCAATGAAACCAATTCTTTCGAAAAAATGATACATTGGATCCGTATTTTTATTGTTAAAAATTAAAACCAGAATTTGTCTCACGTGCAGTGGTCAAATTTTAATTTATTAAATAAATGAAAGTTATTAAAAGTTCACCACCTTTTTTTATTGCCTTCCGAAATGAACAAAGGTTCTCAAGGTATAGAGACTCATTGGTCGAATGCCACATTGACCGGCCGCCACTGCTCTGGTTGTCTCGGCGCGGACTCCCTAGTTAGATGTATTAAAAGAAAAATCCTTTTATCACATCTCATCTTCAAATCAGTATAGGTATCCAATATCTGAGTGCATTCATCCTTTATTTACTCACACTGCTGCAGTGTCAGATGCGTCACATAGACAGACTGCAAGTCCAAGATATTGTTTGGCTAAGCAATTAACGCGCCACACCTGTACTGCATCATGCACCAGTGACGTAACTATCAATATACTTGTCATGAATGTGCATAGTAATTTCCAACACATATCATATCACGTCGTGATCGTTGCACTCAGTTGTACGGGTACAGGCTTGAATCCCTGATTGGAAATTTTAACGCATTGATTTTGTTTCCAAATACTTTGACATGACTGAAAACGGTGTGTCGATGTAGTATTCCATGTTTACAATCATCCTTATTTATTAATCTCTTCTGACAAGAGAGGTTGAGCCACTAACTTACAAGTGAATGTTCCCTCTAATACGAGATGTTAGCTGCGCGGAAAATTCAAAGCCTACGCGGACCAATCCAACAAATGCGCGGCATATTTTTTTATATAAAAAATGTGTTTTTTTTTGTTTCGATGTGTACAAAAAAATATAATCTATAAATATGTTTATACTGATGATTGTATTAAATAAAAAAATGAAAATAACAGAACTCTTTCAATTTTTTTTGGCACAAATTAAGAAAATGAACAAAATTAAATAAATAATCAGTCGCTTATAAAATTATTAACATATTTTATAAACTTATTCAAAACTGTCTACTTTGTCACGTCATTCCTTGCAACTAATCCTTATATCAGACACTCCGTTTAGATCAATTTCTTTTTCTGATAATTGATAATATTTTAATTCTAGTAAAATTATCCAAATGTTCAATTTTTAATTTATTTAAGTCAATTAGGGTTATTCTATAATAATTGAAAAAAATATTTTTTGAATAGTTGTATTTGAGTAAGAGGCAACTCGGAATGAGTGCGCGGGGTATTTCAAATTACTGTGCTCAGCTTAGAGGTTTGTAAGTTACAACCAGTTCTCAATAAAAAAAACTGATGTTAAAATGCTAAATTTTGAGTTCATATATTCCACAGAAGAAAAGCAAGACGAAGGGTGATATTAATGATTAAAATTAAATAAAGTAATCATTTTGTTTTTTTATAAATAAGTTTTAGTTTTAATAATAATAAAAGCTGAATGGGCCGCAGGTTGAATGATTCGAATCATTCAATGATTTCTAAAGTATTTCGCTCCGTCAATTGTCGATTTTTTACCATGTCTTACAATACTTTTTACACAGTTGCTAAATCTCTTTTAGAGAGTAAGGAAAGAAGAATAGGGTTAGGGCAGGACTAGTGGTGAGTTATCGCTCTCACTATGCTGCGTTTTAGGATAGAATGGGTGTAGGGGGGAATTTAAGATTCATCCATGAACAAAAAACCATAATATCGATTGAAAAATCAATTTATAAAAACTGTCCGTACTGGGATTCGTACCGGATTTTAATTCAACTACGTTGACACTCGACCACGAAGGTGGTGATTTATTTTCTAAAGTTTATTAACTTCAAATGTATTTTTGACAGCTTACACAAACTCCTTGCAGGCCGTAAATCAACCCTTAGAGGTCCTCAAAGACAACTTTCGTAATCTTGATGATCTAACAACTAGTCCTCTTTAGCTAACTCTAAATCATTATCTTCTCTACTGTATAACTGCTGATTGTCATTAACAATGTAATCTGAGATGATCCATTCAAATTTCATATTCTACTCATTAGAAGTAGATATTATATTATTTTTTCTTCCTAAGTGTTAAGTGAGCGTTGTTCTCTTTGCTTATTTTCCAAATACGGTAATGTCAGCTGTAAAAAAGTTGTTTTTTTATGTAAAAACATTACTTACATATTATTAATGCCAATAAATAAACACATAAAATGTTATGTTTATTTTGCCGATAGGTAAAGGTATAAATCTATCAATGAATAGGTGGGTATATAGGTAAATGGCATGTACCCAACATCAATCACCGCGCTCTCTGGCGGGCACAATTCTAATCATCCACAGTTTTCCGGCGGTGGTGGGGGATGAACGGGAGGAATCAGAGAATAAGTCAGAAAAATATTAACAATAATCGTTTCTGAAATAATAAATTGTGAAAGTGAGGCTTTATTTATATTTTTACGCAGTGGTGTATCAACTAATAACTCGAATACTGGAGTTTTTTTTATATTTTTTTATAAAGGCAAAATATCATATTTTTTGAAACCTGTATAATATCTTAAATTCAGTTTTAATAATTCGAAAAACAGAGTAACATTTGATTTCGCTTGGGGGCCTCCCAAGTGCTTTATCCGTCACTGCTCACGGAATCAGTAGTGGTCGGTCAATATGGCATGTGATCAATGAATTCAAAATGAGTGAATGGTATAAATGTTATTTTTGAATATTATTTCATGAAATATAACCGCCCCAGCATATACAAGGGGTGCATTGATCGAATGCCACATTGACCGGCCGCCACTGCATGGAATAGAACAAACGCACAAGATCGATGACAACTCGGCTACGAGATCGGGAGTGTTTGTAGAAAAGAATTCGCAATCAAAATTTTATTGTGTATTTGGAAAAGCAATACATTTATTTTCTTTTTAGAAACAGTTCTATTTAAATTGGAAACTTTTGCTATTCTTTCACAGATCTCATTGCTTATAGATTTTACACTAAAAAAATATTATTTCTCTTTTCTGATATAAATGTGATATTCATTTAATGTATTAACTATTCATTGCAAAATATTGTATCATAAATGAAAATTAAAACATTTTAACTCTTTCTCAAAAGAGAATACAACTTGAAACCCCTTTCAGAGCAATGTCTGATGTTGGTATTAGTTGCAATATCGGCTAGTAGAGCGAGACGGTGCGAAATTATAAACGAAATTATATATGATACGTGTAGCGCGGAAAGAGACAACAACAGTGCCTTCGCTATCTAGTTGACGGATAATTGATGATGTAACAATGTCATGGCACCGAACAGTTTATTAGACAGTTGAATACTGTTTATTATAGAATAATACAGTCTGCTACATTATTGGTTCGGGTCTTCGCTAAAGCTGCGAGCGGTTGCTACATTTATTTCATATCCAAACCAATACATTACGAGATGCATACTGGATAGACATCTATCGGCAGTATACTGATACATTGGACATGCAGAGGCGTAGATATTTTATTTGAAAAGTAATTATAGGTTTAATATTTTTTTAAAAGAAAGTCAAACCTCCATTGAGTATGTACAAACAAAAAAAAATATCTAAGCGAACAATTGAGGAGTTTTGAAAAAAAAGACAGGTAAAATCCTTGATAACTGAAGTGGATTTGAAAATAAAATCAAGTGGATTTAAAAAAATGTAATTTAGTTTTTTATATTGCTTTTTTTCTGACGGAATGTAACGGCTGTATCAATACGGCAATACGCGAAATGGATTAATAAAAATATAAAATTTACTACCCAAATTATGATACAATATGAAGAAAGAGTTTTAGACTTATCGAAAGTTTTTCTCATATTTCCCTTATTATTTGGTCGATTAAAAATATGAAGATTTTAATTTTAAATGGAAAATGTAGACTCTCTAAATTAAGTTTTACTACTGGTCGATGATTTTCGTCTGTAGGCGAAATTTAAAATTATAAAATATTCGCAACCTTCTCAAAAAGTTTTGTTTTACGACCATATTAACATTCTTGCTATTAAATCATATGTAATGGAGAGTAGTTATTTTATAGAAATGCGTTGAAGCATCGTAATTGCAGTTATATTTATATGTCACTTTATACCAGGGCTGTGGAGTCGGAGTCGAAGTCGTGAAAAATGAGCGGCTCGATTTTTTTTTGAAAAATATATTTAATGATGTGTATTTAAACAAAATAGTCAAAAGTGTTAACATTTCATGCTTGGCTGACTAAAGATGATCTGATGGTATACATATATATAAATTAAAATGAAATTATTGAAAAATTTCCTCGGAGTCATCAATTATTTTTAAGCTGGAGTCAGAGTCGTCTTTTTTTCACGCGACTCCACAGCCCTGCTTTCCACCTGCACATCCTTGAGGTAAAATCATCCATAACTCCAATTAGCGATCAGAAAGTTCCGAGATCAAGTTTCAGGGCCGTGGCCGTAGCATAGTCTTTGGTGCCTATGGTAAGGGATAATTTCGTATTTTACTAAAAAATCCTGACGTAGTTTTGGCATGTCTTATGATCCTCCAACATTTAGCACCCGGGGCTATCACCCTATTCGTCTGACAAATCCTGGAAAGGTTTTCAATGTTACATTTGCGGGTATAGTTGTTGGTAATAAGAAAAAAATATAATTTTCAAAAAATATACGTTTTTTACATAAATATATCGAAGCTCTACGAAGTGAATGTAAATTAAATATAATATAATTAATGCCATTTTTTTCATTCTGCCATCATTAGACTCTTATGAAGAATTTTTAATGATTTTTAGTAAAAAAAAAACCGATCAACGCAGCTGCCACTGCGGCCGTTCAAATGTGGTTTGAAAATTTAATTTAGTTCTGAGCGGAAGCGGGGAGGCCGCCGTTGGAATCCGGCGAATTTGAATTTATCTCAGGCGTTCGAATTTCGAATTTCGAACGCGGCTTATTGTGTTGTGTCATGTCTGATGGAAGATAAATTAACTTTTATCATTGCTTCCCGAGGCTGGTTCATTGAAACAAAATAAACGAACCCCAATTTCGAATTTCGTTCGAGTCTCGATTTGGCAGCGAACGCCCTCGCCTTGTTTGGTTATGTAACGAAACATAATTTAAATAATAATGGAACGTGTTCGACGTTTGAAATTAAAATCATTACTGCAATGTCAACTTAACTTCGAATTTTAAATACGTCATGGCTGTATGTCGAGCTCTTTAGCAAGACTATAAAAACCAATCACTACATAGTGGTTTTTTAATGCACGCTTAAGTACCTACACTGAAGATATCCATGAGTTTATGACGATGGAGGAGTGATAAGCATTGAAGAAAATACGGGAGGTTCTCAATGTCAAAAGTATTGGGTATATGAAAACTAATGGATATTCCGGATTCATGTCATCATCAGAACTATTTTTAAACTGAATTTAGTGTAGCTTTATGGCCTATATACCTATATATATATACTGGCTTAGAAGAGACATACAACACCACCCCCTCCTACTCTGACACCCAGGGCCGACGCCACCATACAGGCGAAATAGGCAACCGCCTAGGGCGCAAACCATTAAAGGGCGCATAAATTCCGTATTTATTTTTATATAACGAATAACTACATTTTATTTTATTTTTATTGTTCGTTGTAATTATGTATCTTTTTCTATATGATTCGAAAAAGAGAGATTGAACGACTGAGTAACAGTTCACGAAAAAAAACTTCTGCCGAGACACCTCTATTAGGAGGCCATATGTTCCACTTTGTTAGCGGACATGGATATATTAAAAAATATGCTTCTAATGATTCCGATTTTTTTTTATTATTTCGAAAAAATAATGGAACGAATTTTTAAAAGGCGGCGCGCCAATAACCGTTGCCTAAGGCGCTCAATAACCTCGCGCCGGCACTGCTGACACCTAATAATATGATGTCTTTAGTTATAAATAATTAATATTACAATTAATAAGTCAGTAAGTTAAATGGTTTTTTTAAGAAAAAAAATATTGGCATTACAGCTAATGCAAATGCGCTAAATTCACAAAAAAATATGTCACGTTAAAAAATCCAAATTTTACTTTGATGCCACCGGGAGATGAACTCGTACCCATTTGAATGGTAGAGGCATGCTATTTCTTACTAACTAGACCACAGCGGGCGATTATACAAATTGATACCTCCCACCCACATCGCACGATAAATGTTATTAGGTCGTATCCGGTGCATGACTTGGTATCTGGAGTGTTGCCCAAAAACTCCAAATTGTTGTAATTGAAAATAAATATACATAATAAGTGCCCAAATGAAGTCCATATATTGATTGATGATCGGATGGGCGGGAGGAAATTTAAACATCGTAGGCATCTCATTTGAACACAAATATATCAATTATTCAGTACCGGGACTCGAGCCCGTGGATACACAGGGCCGGCGCCACCATACAGGCGAAATAGGCAACCGTCTAGGGCGCAAATTAGGGGGCGCATAAGTGGAGTATTTTTCTTATATATACACTGATAATAATAATAAAAAAAATTGACGTATGTATTGGTTCGTTGTAATTATGTATCTATTTCTATATGATTCGAAAAAAGAGGTTGGGCGACTGAGTTACAAACAGTTCATGTAAAAAACTTATGTTGAGATACTTCCATTAGGAGGCCATATGATCCACATTGGGAGCGGTCATGGATATATTAAAAAATATTTTTAATGATTCCGATTTTTTTCATTATTTCGAAAAAATGGTACTAATTGTGAAAAATGGAGCGCGCCAATAATCGTTGTCTAGAGCGCAAATGACATTGCACCGGCACTGTGGATATACCGCTACCGGACAAGACAAACGTCTAAAAGCGTTGTTCACTAGGCTAGTAGAAGGTGTCAACTTTCAATATTATCAAATCATAATCGGCAAAAGAACTTAAGTGACACAATTCGTTAAATTGCGTTTTAAGTCAATAATTGTTCAATGTCGCCAAGGCATCAATCAGTTACAAAAATTTTAGATCGTTATCTCATTCGCTTGATCTTTTTTAGGGACTGTCCATTTTAGTGTTTTGATTTATCGTTTGCTCCACGAGGACCCCGGTTAAGAAACGCTGATCTAGAGAGATGAAAGTAGTCAGAAAAATTTATTATAATATCAGGATAGGCATTGAACATATATTATTATACGGAATCCCTTTTCCGAAATTAGTTTAAAAAACCTTTATAAATTAATTATCAATTACGATTTTCTGTCTATTACGGGTCGGTAATTTTTGATCGTGGAATTTAATATCTGTTCGAATCCTGTATTGAATTTATATTATTCTTTCTTTTCTTGTTCTATTTGTTTATGTTTAAACGTAAACATAAATTTTTGAAATAAGAACATAACGCAGATGCGTTTCCATGCGCATATTCAAAAATTATGCTAAATTTAGTTTCCATACGGCTTCCAAATTTAAAATGTCTTCTACATAACCTTGAAATTATTGTGTATGTTTCATTCAGAAATTCTCTCCACAATTTAACCAACAGATGTTATGGTATTAATAGATTTGTTCTGCAACTAAAACTCTATTGTAGCATCGTCTTATTTATGCTATAATGTAATTATATAAACAGGTTGGATATTATCCCAAATATCTAGCTGAATCAACATTGTTTATACGTCGTAAAAAACAAACAACAGGTATAGAGAGAAGCAGTGGCTTAATCTCATGTTGAATTCAAAGCTAAAACAGTGTTACATTTTTAATGGATATTAAAATAATTCCACTGGTCATTTAACATGCGTATATTATTTTTTAATCAGTGGAATAACAAATTATTTATTTTAAATTTAATATTGTACAAAGTGAGCTAATTAATGAATACAGGATTACAATTTTGGAAAATTTCTTTGGCATTAATAAAAGCAACTTTTGAATTCGAATTAAGCCACATATTATACCACAGTAATTCCAATAATTAAAACCTGTATCTTTAACGGAGGTAAATCGGGGGTAAAATTTTTGCGTCAAAATAAATTCCGTAATTTGTTTATATAAACCACTTTTAATGTGTTCACTGTTCTTAGTAGAAATGCAGTATATATATATATATACTGCCAATGTACAATTATACTGCCAATGTACAATTACAACGTTATTCATTATTTATTAGGATTTTTTCGCTCACCATGACCATAATAAACTGGTGATAATCTATCGGTTGGCAATGCTCGCGTTGAGCTAAACTGGTCCCGATTTAAAACTAATAATGTCTAATTATTACAAAAGTTGTTTTTTTTATTATATTTCCGTAATAATAATAATTAAAACATAGTATAGAGCAGTGATTCTCATGTGCGGCCACCAACAGCTCCATAGTAAATATTGATATTTTAAATAATGTCTTTTATTGAATATAAACATATAAGTAAACCCATTTTTAAATAAATGCAACTGCTACTTTATCACAAAATAAAAATTTGGTTCAGCCACGAGATATTTATATATGAACGCTCATGTTTATAATGTGGTCACAGTAAAATTTTACGTGAGAACCACTGGTATAGAGTGGCTGACAAAACACATGGCATGCAGACACGACAATTTTTTTTAAACAAAAATGATATTAATGAAAACAATATTTTTACGATAATTAACCACTTTCATTTCACGATGACATGATCACAAATTAGCTGACGACTCTAAAAATGTAATAAATAATTCTTAATGAACTACACTTTTCTATATTCTGCCTTATTATTACATACCATTGTTATAAAAGTAAAATTGAAGTAAGATTTAAAATAAGCTTTCGTCTGTCACTCATTTCATGCGAATCTGCACGCACTAGTAACGCCATTAAGAATACGGTATTAACACATGTACAACGATAAACGTGGGACGAAGATACTATTTTTATTCATATGACGAAAATAATATATATTCTCGCCCATGATAACAAATGTTTGATGACAAAACCAAATTCTAGAAAGAGAAAGAGTCTGTAAACAACAAAGACAGCAATCTATTTGCAGATCTGCGTCTAGCGTCGGCTGTGACGTCACCAATCGGCGAGAGAGCGTTGGAAAAACGACGCCCGTCTTTATCCACTTGTTACGATACCAAAACAAGCACCAGATGAAAACACCAATAAATAAATGAAGAATTTAAAATGAGTGAATGGTATAAATGATATGTTTGAATATTATTTCATGAAATATAACGGCCCCTGCATATTACAAGGCAGCGGTGGGCTGCCAATACGTTAACAAGGGGCTCGCTTAATCTCAAAGCAATTTTCAGTGTTCTGGGGAAGGAGAGATTTTTTTTATCACTCCTATGCAATATTTAAATAAGCAATCGATTGTTACTTAATACACTTGTAACATATAACAATATGAAATTTACCGTAAAATTATCAATGTAAATACCAAAAATGTACTACTGTGTATACTGAAGCTGTCGTAGATAATTTGTACGTCAGAAATTGCAGTTATGTACTAAGTAGATCTGAGAATACGGCTTTCTAATAAATTAACAAGGGGCTCGCGCGATCCCCTCCGAGCCCCCTCCAGCCCACCCCTGATACGAGGGGTGCATTGATCCAATGCCACATTGACCGGCCGCCACTGGTTACGCCACTTTCCACTATAGATACTATTTCAATATTACGCAGTCGCATCAACATATTTATAGATCGACACTTTCACCACTGTTTCAAAAGGAGATATTTAATGAATGTTCATTTTCAATATGGTAAGAGTATGGGATGAGGTTGACAAGACTGAGGCAAGACAATAATCAAGATCTATTTTTTTCTATAAAATATTTTTAGATCGATCATAATATGAGACGCCAGATACAAGGGTTGCTTGGCATAGGTTGGTATATTTGGCATCAAACTTTCAGTTTTTTTTTTCTATTATGTTTTTCTCAATTCTATATTTAAAAAAAAAACATGTATTATATGTATTGCCAATATTGTATTTATAAAATTCATGGTGCATTGGCGTCACCTGTATTGATCTTTTCTTATAACAAAAGATCAATTATCCAAGTACATTTACCCATGTAAAACGACGTGTTCTTTTTTTAAAATTTCATATATTAATTGATTTACTTTGTGAGTCTTTAACATAGCAATGATTGATCCCAGTGCAAATTGTGTTTCCTACCTTTTAAAAAAACTAGCATAATATACAAAGTCGCAAGTTTATCTATTTATTTCATTTTTAATTGGGATTGTGGAATTCTCGACCGTAAATTAGAATATTTAGTGGACGGTTCCAGATAATTCAGGTAAATAAGTAGGATGCCACTTATTTATTGGCTCGCATTCCCGCACGATTTGTCAGGTTCGGAAAATATTGCCATACGTCGAAATCAAAACATTGAAGTACTTTTCGGACACCTTTAGTAAAAGTGGGAGTGTTTGCTACGATCACATCGGTGTGATTTGAATTCGTTTACGTCTATTTTCATCGTACACTGATAATCAATACGATATCGATCGACTGTATTTAGGTAGATGGAATCAACCCACACCAACCAAATTTTACAGAAGAGACGAAAAACGTTTTTGAACGATTTTGGGCCAAAGTCAAAATATTAAATACACACAGCTAGGCTTTCCAATCCCGGGATCCCGTCCAATTCTGTGATCCCGAGATCCTGGGATTGCGACCGTTACAATCCGGGGATTTCGGGATTCAGAAAATGAAACATGGAATATATTGTTTTTTTATCAAATCCGTAAATTCTTTATGATTTTGGATATAAAAATCCTCGGAAGAGCTAAAAAAACGAGTCATGCTGAACGTCTGGGAAAATCGGTGAACCCCTGGGTTTTTGGATTCGAAAATTCATGGAACAGCTAAAAAAAAATAAGTCACGCTGAACATTTGGCCAAATCGGTAATTCCTGGGTTTTTGAAATAGGAAATGAAATTTTTTGAAAAATCTCATGATTTCATAATCGCTGACCAAAAGTTTTGTCAATTCCAAACCCCAATTTATACACGATTTTTTGTTGAGTGTTTAATCCCGGAATCACAAAAAGGGTCCAGGGTTGGATACCCTACACCAATAGTCGGTAAAATTTTGAGAGACTGGGTAAAAAAATAATTGGTTAGTGGGTACAATTTAAACATATTTTTTACCATTTATTCTTTTAATAAATCATTTTTAGAAAATAATATGTATATTTTACAATAAACAATATTGTTGCATGCTACAGATGTGTAAATACAAAAAAAACACATATAATATTGTTGTTGGTGGCTTCCTTGGTCTATTAAATAAGTAATTGATCATGAAATATTATCATAATTTCTTGGCGGGTAACTCAAAATGTCGAAGTGGGTAATTCAATTACCCGCGGGTAGTAGGTTGCCGACCACTGCCCTACACACAACCTTGAAGTGCACAAAGACTTATAGTCTGATGTTTTATTTACTCAATGTAATATAAATTTAACAAAAAAAACCCCGCATGATTCCAGAATAATTAATGCAAGATGCGTGGATGTCTAGATGTGTGATCGTAGCAATTATAACTTCGCTTGCTAAAAGCGTTCAGTGTATCACCGTCTGCTAGAATCGTCTTGCGGGGGTGTTGCCAACTTATAAAAGGCGACGCCATCATGGATTAACTGTCATAGACAACCGCGCTTTTCAAATATAAGCACTAACGCTTCCCGCTCTTTTTAACAAGTTTTAGTTTTGTTATTTGTGTTGAAACGAACATATTAATAAGGTGAGTCTCATTTTATTCATATTTATTTATATTTAAGCTTTCATTTTAATCATTATAACATCCAAAGTGATGCAATATTATCAAAACAATATCAATTATATTATAATAAAACATTTTTTTATGTAATTTTAAAAAAATAAATGAATAATATTATTTACACAAAAACAAAAAAATGGTTGAATTAACAACTAACTGTGACGTTTATTATTGTTGACGAATGGTTTTATCTATTGCCATGTCGTAAACAGTTGGGCAGAAAAGAAGTTGTTATTTTTTTTGATTTAACTTTAAAGTTAAGTTTATTGAAAAAAGGTTGAATCTTATACTTGCATTTAACAGCAAAAAAATAAGTATGTAAATTGATTAATTGACAACATTTTGTAATATGTCAGAAACTTAAATAGAATGTATTGTTGACTGATGTTGAGTTAAAAATATGTTAACCTTCGTGATCTTCCCTTATTCGTTTTAATAAACAATAATAATGCAACATTTTTTTGTCCCAATTTTATGATAATTATGTAAAAAAAAGTTCACACAACTGAATTAAACGTAATCAGCCCCTACCTCCACTATCATATTTTTTAAACCAAACAAATATTTATCGGTAATTAATACATTTTAACGAAACTAAATACTGGCATATATTTAAAAAGTAAAACGTGATATTTTTTGAAACAACTGAACATTGACCCAATTTTCAAAATAAGTCATTAATGCCGATTTGAGACTTTTGATATATCCGGTGACTTTCCACTGTTTAAATAAATCATATGGATGTAGATCAGCGGCGGATTAAACAGTTGGGAGGCCCGAGGCGCAATCAATTTATGTAGCCTTCTTTTTCGAATTACTAAAACAGAATTTTAAATATTATATGGGTTTGTAGAAGATATTTTATTGTAAGGCCCCTCAGATTGGAGGCCCCAAGCGCGCGCCTCTTGCGCTTATGGGTTAATCCGCCACTGATGTAGATATGTTCAATATTTACCAGCGTATATGGTACGACTTTGGCATTAAATTTGCATCTCAATTCAAATGAAGTTATCTATAAAATGTTCGAAGTTTATTATAATTAGATACAAAATTGTAAGTTCTAATATGCTATTTCAATGTATGTTTTTAAAGATTTAGCACTTTCAGCAGTCCAATTTAATAATAATCACTAATCAAATAACTCCCCGCATAATTTTAGGAAAGGCTTTATTCTGCAGTGGATTGATTGAGGCCGGATTTATCACCCTCATTTTTCAAAGTTGGTATGTACCTTTAAATAATTACAAAAATCATTTACGAAATTTTCAAATAAGTCAATCCACTGCTCTTCATTGCATCTGTCTACTAACAAAAATATCATCGTCTTTCAACAGAAAGTGACTAAGTGTAAAATTGTAAATTGTATATTTTTCATAAATTTAAAAACTCCCCTTTCATTTCTGATTTACTTTTTTGACATTCACGGAAACAGGGTATGGTATGTTAGACATTTCTGTCAAACAACTATTTTATTATGTTAGCAATGTTAGCACTTTCTCTTGTGGACAGACGATATATCGTGATAAAAACAAGCACTCATTGATATTTGTATACCTGTTACTATTTTTTTTTTAAATTAGAAAACTGTTTGATAAGAGAGTTATTAAAATTCTTTTTTTTTAGACACCTTTCTTATATCTATGTAATGCAATTTCACAATATTTATATTTGGAAAAAAGTCGTATCTGTAATTTGACTTAAAAGATTGGGAAACCGTGGAATAAGTTACATTGTTTGAGAAGCACTGATATACTTATATATTTTATGCCTAGTGACGAATTTAGCAATCAGGTGTCTTAGGCGCAATTAAATTTAAAGGCACTTTTTTCCGGATGACTAAAGAACGTCGCAAAATTTATTCATGATTTGCATAGTATTTTTGTAAAATAAGTGTAAAAATCCCCTAGTATCCAAACAAGGCTTTGCAATGAAAAATTACATTATTTTGTTATTCAACAAAGAAACTCTTGCGATATAGTTAGAAATTCATATAAACTTGAAAGAGCTATTGAAAATTGAATAAAAAATATGTAGGCTTTGTTATGTAACTTATTTTCGAGGCCTCTAAGATTCGCAGACCCCAGAGCCCACCTCATGTACTTGTGGGGTAATCCGCCACTGTAATACACCCAGGGTGTGCTGGAGGGGGCTTGGACTGGCTCGCGCGAACCCTTTGCTAAATTTTACTAAGACCGGCGAGCCCCTTGATAAATTAAGAGAAAACAATATTCTCAGATCAAATTAGTATATAACTGCAATTTCTGACAAATATTATCTACGACAGTTTCAGAAATTGCATATTGTTGCATATTGTTGTAAACGAACCCCTTGTTAACGCATTGACAGCCCACCGCTGAATACACCTGTAATATATATCGCTGCTTTACCAGTAGTCAATTACCTATATTGTTTTTCATGTCTTAAAACACTGACTAAATTATTATAACTTACAAAGAAGAGGTAAGATCCCACTACTTAGTAAGTGATGATACAGTAATCATACATTTTGTTGTCAACACAGCATTGTGTTGTTTCTACTATCCTATAAATACAGTGCACAAACCTCGTAAATATACAATATTGTGTTGTCAATCTTCCCCCATATTATGTTGATTTTGTTTAAAAGGCACAACATAATAATTTTTATAAAAAGGAAAGAATCGCGAGCGCAATAATTCACGCTGTAAGTTTTTTTTTGCGTGTATTTTTTGAAAATCAACCGCCATGTTTCATGCTCATATAAAGGTTTAACTTCAACCGAGCATATTTACCTGAGTAATATGTTTTGCTGATTCACTAAATAAATGTATAATCCATGAAAAAATGCGAAATATGTGAAAGAAAATATTTTTTTTGGAGCCAAGCCAAACTTGAACAAAACGAGATGCTCCATCAAGCAGAGTGAAGTATCTATGTACATACTAAAATTTCCTTTCTCGTATATTTGTGTGAGATTCTTGCGTGAGGCACCTGTAGAATAGGTATTATAGAGAATTCGTAATAGAGCTTGGCCTGCAGCCAAACACATCTCTAAAATAACTTCATTACATCGCCCAAGTCGTGCATATATGATTCTGACTATCAGATAAAAATAAATCGCCATTATTCATACGCCGTTTCGAAATAAACGGGAAAAATTACGAAAAAATCAACATAAACAAACCATCTTATGATGCAAGATGTGGTGACATCCCATTTAACACGGTGGAACGGTATTCCGGCACCTTTTTAAATGTTTCAGATAGATATTAAAATTTTATTTTGTTTTAAAAACGGTTGATTTTATTTTCGTGTGAATTATACATTTTTTTTAACTTCCTTAATTGGGTCCCTTTTGAATGTAATCTTCAAAACAGAATACCAGGCCCATAGACGCTTACCTTGTAACCAGAACCAGGGGTCTAATGCTTCATAAATATGTTTTTTTTTTTTGGAAAATTCACTTATTTACAACACCCTTTCCCAACAGTCGGCTCCATAGGGCAGTGCTTAATGTCGTTTGCTTTCGCGACAGAATTTACACGTTCTAATCATAGTACGAAGCAAAGAAAGAGCGATTAGTTAACCACTAGTCCTGTCTTAACACTATCCTTCAATCTTTACTCTCTTCGGAAAAAATAGAGGTTAAGCAACTGAGTAACAATCAGTTTTCGTAAAAAAAATCTGTTGAGATACCTCCATAAGAAAGCCATATGGTTCACATTGAAAACAAACACGGATTAGAAACAAATATTCACAAGAAGTGAGTTCCGGTAACTTTTTTTTCAAAAAAAAAAACACTGGACTGACATCTATGGGTGAATTTCAATCAGGGTGGCTAGAATAAACAATAATGTATTTCGTATTATTTCTGAATTCAGATGTCTGTTGTTCCCCTGATGTTCCGTGACTGGTGGGAAGACTTCGAGAGGGAGCGCCCTTCTCGCTTGATGGACCAACACTTTGGAGCAGGTGTAAGGCGCGATGACTTGTTGTCGTCATTCAATTCTTTCAATGGCAGCAATTCATTCCGAAACTCATACTTCAGACCGTGGAGAACACAAAACCTCACCAGACAAGAATCATCATCTACCATCAACATGAACCAAGAAAAATTCGAGGTATGTTGATGACATTTCCAGCTTCTTAGAAGGTAATATTAATAAGCAATTGTTATTTGCCTCCTTTGGCATATATATAAGTCTAACATTGACAATAATTCTATTTTTCTTTGACCATATTTGCTCTGTCTGTATCTATGTCTTTTTATAGTTCTATACTCAACTTTTTTCTGCGGGATTTAGTTAATGTTCGGGGAGAAAAAGAGTAGCATGTAATAGAGAAAATGTATGTTTTTATTTTATGCAGACTTAAGAGAGGTTCTTAAAATATTAATTTGACGTGTTGTACTTTCAGGTTATCCTTGATATTCAACAATTCGCTCCAAATGAAATCACTGTCAAGACTGTCAACAACTGCGTCATCGTCGAAGGTAAACACGAAGAAAAACAAGATGAACACGGTTATGTATCTCGTCATTTTACCCGAAGATACGTACTGCCTCAAGGTCACGAAGTATCCGATGTTATCTCAAGCCTTTCATCCGATGGAGTACTGACAATTACCTCGCCAAAGAAATCTCTACCACCCTCCAACACTGAAAGGGTGGTACACATACAACAAACAGGACCAAGCAAACCACCAACGGAAACCCAAGTCAAAGTAGAAACTTCCAAAGACTAATTATGAAAAATAGATTATTAAATTTAAGTATTTTTTTACTAATAAAATTAAAAAAGTGTACCTAATTTATTATATAATGAAATAAGTGTGTTCAAAAAATTAAAAATACAAAAATACGAAACGTGTATGGCAACTTGTTGACCTGCTTATCTATTATATAATGGCGGCAACATGTTTATTGTCTATCTGTCAAATTTATGTGTTGCACATTTTGAATAAACTAAGCTTCATGCAATAAAGCGTGTCTTTTATTTATTGAACTGCCAAAAGTTTGCAAACTATGGTTCACATCCAGTGGCGGATTACCCTATAAACGCAAGAGGCGCGCGCTTGGGGCCTCAGAATCTTGGGTGCCTCAAATATAGCATATATTATACAAGCCCTTACATTTTAATTTCAGTTTTCAAAATTCATTATTATGCTACGAATATGTTTGCAGCACTTTTATGTTATTCGAAAAGCAGGGCCTCCAAAATTTTTTCTCCTGGGGCCTCCAAAGTGTTTAATCCGCCACTGTTCACATCTAAAACCATGTAATTTTATTCATGTTTATATGTTAGTAAATTCCAATTTCAGATAACATAATACATTTATTGATATGTATTGTTTATTGGATAGTAGTGTCGGATTACCCTACTAGCACACGGGGCGCACTTTGATTGAAAAATAAATTTATGAAACCACTCGTCCTGGGATTCGAACCAGTAAACGTCGCAGGCGAAGCCAACGCATTTCAAATCAAATTTGAATCATTAAATTTGTGTACATTCACACAAAGTTCGTCGCTAAAGACCCGGGTTTCGCCTTTCGGCATCTTTGGGCGTTTAAGTGCACGCATGAACTTGAATTGTTTGAAGATTCCGAAATACTAAACCCTGGTCGTTAGTGACAAAATGTGTGTGAATGTACTAAATTTGAGATATTCAAATTTCATCAAGCACCTTCAGTCCAAAACTTGAATTTAAAAAAGCAATTTTTACATTACCTGGGGCTCAATATTTTTCTTCAATTTTCATTCAGTTCATGGTTAAAAAAATACCTCCAAAATACCACTATTGTAAATTTAAAATATTTAAAAAAAAAATGCACTCTGTGTCATCACAATGAACTACGTACCTTATGACCAGCAGCCACTAAAATGTAAAGTTCTATACTAGGCCATAAATAGCACTGTTCA
Source organism: Himalopsyche anomala (assembly GCA_031772345.1). Lineage (NCBI taxonomy): Eukaryota > Metazoa > Arthropoda > Insecta > Trichoptera > Rhyacophilidae > Himalopsyche > Himalopsyche anomala. Next base: position 11,940,312 of record CM062838.1, read on the forward strand.
ATCTAACCTAAGCGAAACCGGTCCTGGTCAAATTAATTTTAAGTGGAAAAAGTACTAAAAATCTTTTATTATTTTTATTATAAAGTTCTTTTAATAGTATTTTTAAGCTTAAAATTAACGAAATATAACTACGTAGACCTATTCAAAAATAGAATACAACGACGATCCTTTTGTTAATCGTTATTAGTTCAACTTACGTTCGAATCTGGAATAATTAACCAATGAATCATTGGAAATAATAAAATGATACATATTTTGCGACAAAATGTACGGAAGTTCTTTCATCAGATCGTCTTTATCGCTAAGTTTATAAGACATGACGAGTGATTGTATTTACAGGGCTAGGACACAACTAGTGGTCAATTAATCGCTCTCGCTTTGTCCTATTTATTATAAGATTGGTAGGATGGGAGGATTTTTTTAGATATCACAGACACCTATGCCTTCGAACAGACATCGATTGAAGAAAATACTGTTCGTACTGGGAATACGAATCTGTGAGATCTGTCACGGAAGTCTCTTCTTCCTCTTAGTGACCACCGATCAACGTACTCTCAAACCAATGCAATATCACTGCACGGGTGTTCACTGTCAATACTTGGTGGAAAGGCATTATTTAAAAAAAACACAATATTTTATTGTACTTATTTAGATCACTTTGTTAAGATTTCGGAAATTATAATTATGTTTTAAATCACCATTAGCCACCACTTTAACTTTATTACTCTTTAATAAAATTTGTAATTACATGTTACAGGTGTTAAATATTTTAATTTGTGTTAGTTTAGAGTCTTTTGTTCATAATTTCTGCTTTAATTTGTAAATTCTTTTCAATGTCAATTGTTTATTACACCTTTTCATTCAAAGTTGTTGGTAAATAAAAGTGGAAATAAGTACAAAGGAATATTGTGTTTTTTTTTTTTAAATATAATGCTTTTACACCAAGTATTGCCGCAGTGCCGATACGAGGTTATTTGGAACCCTAGGCAACATTCACCATAAAATCATGTAGAATTTCGAGATTTGGGATTGAGAAATTTTTGCTGGGCGATTTGGAAATCCTGGGAATTTACGGATTTCCTTGATTGAAAAAATAGGAGAGCTTTTTTAACTCTTTCAGGATTTCCAATTTCAAAAACCCAGGAATTAGCGGAATTCCCAAAATGAAAAGACGCGAGACCTCTGTTTAGCTCCTTCCAAAATTTCCAATTTCAAAAACTGACGAAAGCTAACGCTCAATATTTTGTTGCACTATAAAGAACATTACCTTATGTGATGGCAAAGATTTTTTAAGTTTCCGAGCTATTACTTTAACTTTAGCTCACTGCATAGATATTTTATATTATTAAAGTATGAAAAAATATTTTACTCCTCCATTTATGCGCCCTCTTATGGTTTGCGCCTTAGGCGGTTGCATATTTTGCCTGTATGGTGGCGCCGGCCCTGAGTATTGGCAGTGAACATTTTAAAAGTGATGTTGCATTGGTATAAGAATAAATGCATAATTTCCTCATTAAAAGTTTAACTTTTTCCTATAAACGATTAAAATAAAGGTTGATTCACAGTTGTATAAATATCTACAAAAATCATTTTGCTAATTAACACGTTCTTGTCTTGTTTCCTTCAACTAATAAAATAAAAGTTTACCTAAGATAATATTATAAAAAGAGAGTGTTCAAAAACTCAAAAATACGAAATGTGTATGGCAACTTGTTAGCCTGCTTATCTTTACTAATGGCGGCATGTTTACTGTCTATCTGTCAGATTTCAGATTGTGTTGCACGTTTGTGTTGCACAAACTGAGCTTTATACAGTAAAGCATGTCTTTTAATTATTGAGCTGCCAAAAGTTTGCAAACTATATTCTCTTCCAAAACCGTGTACTTTTATTGAAATTTATTTTGTAAAAGATTTTATTTCAACTTCGGTTCCAGATAACCTTATCTCACGTAACTTTGATTCCTTGATGTGACGTCCCTGTAATTTATCATAGCGCAACCTTCCTGACGCATGCACTGGCTACACTATAGAGCAGATGCATTAATGATCAATATTTGTTGGTGCAGATTCCGATGAAATGGCCTATATTTAGCACCAGCCCCAATATTTTCTCCATTCTGCCGCGAGACATTGCGAATGAATGTCGATTCACCGGTCGCTCCGCATGCAGATGAAAGTTTAACTTAAACAAACAGCCTGTTGCATTGTTTTTGAATAGTTTCGACTTGTCATTTGTTAACCATGATTACATATCAATGGGTTTCGGTTTATTTAATGGGTTTGGCATTTTTGGGGTTCGTTTTCTACATGGAGGGCTATTTTCCTCTTAAATATAACCTTTGGTCGGAAGCCGGTTGGAGTGATCTACCGTCTGACATAGAAGGAAAAAAGTAAGTGATTTATCATGTTAATAAACAAAGTATTTTTTTACAGCTTTGTACAGTTACAATATTGTTTATATTTAAATAATATGAGACAATAATGGGTTTGACAATGGATTCATCCAAATTTTTACAAGCATATTTTTTATTTTAATATTGATTGATAAAATAATAATATGAAGTAAACTTGAAAGTACAGGTGAACCATGCAGACCTTCATGCAATTTTTGATTGAGACATAAGTATTATCAATACGAAAAGCTAATACAGGTGGTAGCATGTTTTACATAATTTATTTGGTTCATTATCTGTTTCAAAGAGAAATTTTTTAGTTTGGTTGATGGTGGAATGTGGAGGAAGTGTTGAGAGACCTTCATCCGACTATTGATTAGTACCGGATAAACATGTTTATTTTGCTAGTGGTGTGAGAAAGTATTGATCCAAAAATGGATTCACCCATCCAAGTAGTAGCCCAGATAACCTTTCTTTTCTAGGTTACATATAGGTTACCTAGGTTACAAGTAGATGTCATATTTGGGTCATTTTGCAACGTAACTGAATCAATACTCTTTTAATTGTACTTCATGGGAATTTTATTCCAGCATAGTTAAAAAACAAACTATTTATATATTTCTGCATCATATTTATCCTTATTCACATTGAAATATTCCGTTTTTTTTTTGTTAATATTAAGCTCTTCTACATGGTAAAAAATCTTCTAAACTTTTATTGTTGACTTTGAAAAATGTTTATAATGAATGATATGTGTATTTTAAAGAATTTATGATATGATTTCTTTTGTATTCCATCCAGAAATATTATAAATTTGTTTCAAAATAATGTTTTACAGCAAATAAATAATGCTAATGCGCCAGATATTTTGGAAATTTTAGAATCACATGAGATGAATGATTTTTAAGTCTTTTGAGATAAACTTGTGTAAGAAATACATCATTCATACCGAATATCTCATTTGAAGGATTTGAACCCAAAACCAGGATTTTTGCCACTACTCAGTTTCGATAATTTTTTACTAACACGTATCTCAGTTTTTGACAGGTTTGATTTTTTTTTTATGCAATTTATTCAGAAATACTCACATATTCCATTAAGCCGTATCCCAAAATATATTTTATTTCATGCTTTATTTAATCTAATACATTAACGTTGACAAATAATATTGCCATGTGCTATGTTTAGTACAAAGGAGAGGATGACATGGATTGAAACATCTTTGCTTCCTGCCTTATTAACTTCCTCACAGATATTGAGGACAAAACCATTCCAGTGGTGTTTTATAGCGATAGAAAGTGATTGCAATAGTGGTAGAATAAAGTACATTTATGTGTTTCCTGAAATCTTCTTCTTTTTGAGATACCTGGTCATGGAAAATTCCAGATGATATGTAGATTATTTATATAAGCATGTTTTATATCATCCTCTGTTTGGTTGTTACCTTTTTTCTTCTAAAAATAAAACACAACTTTACATTTCAAAATATATGCCACCCACGACTCGACGAACCATGCAGTTTTCGACGTGACTATTTTTTTTTTTGGGTCATTCATTATTTCCATTAAGTAAAGCGGTTGTATCTATGTGACATCCATCCCAATGTGATCTTAACAACTCTGCAGGTTGGATGTGAAGGAACTGTACATGGGGAACAAGACCCGAGTGGTTTTGATGGTTATCGACGCACTTCGCTACGACTTTGTAAATGCCGATTACATGCCGTACACCGCGGGGCTCATTTACAACGGCACAGCTTGCTTCTACAGAGCTAAAGCTGAGACTCCGACTGTTACTATGCCAAGAATCAAGGTATTACAAATGTAAACAGATTTAGCTGTCACCCTGACCTTTGATACTTGCTTAGAAATTATTGTTGCGAATTTAAACTCGTACAAATGTTACGTAGAAACAGTTAGAAGCATGTAATACATGTTACATAATATAACTTTGATCCCGGGTATACATTTCATGACTGAGGAGCAAACATTCAAAAAGTGATTTGTCACGCAAATACAGAGCTTGGGAAATGATGATTTGAGTGTTGGAGAAATCACGATCTGCTTGAATACGTCAACTATATGATTTAATTTTTTAAGTAAAAAACCTTTTTTTAATCTAGTTGTGATTTCCATTCATAGATTTTATTATGGACTATCAGAGCTGATATTAAACAGCATTTTTCAAAATTTGTGGCAAATCACTTTTTGAATGTTTGCTCCTCGATTTCTGGTTAAGTATAATATTTGTAATTTTGCTTTTACGCCGCTACTGTATGTCTTGATTGCTGAAAAATAACCATTGAAACCTATTCATGTTTGTGTGACTTTAATGATGCACTATGTTAGATTTAGTTGAGGCATGAATGTTAGTCACATCTTTAGACTCAACCCCTACATTATTATTTTTGAATGCATTAATAGTGTAAATTTTAACATAACGTTATTAATTTTGTTTTATTTCATTATACAGTCGTCTAATTGGAAGCGAGCCAAAGCGCAATGGAGAAGGACATTATACTTGTGGCGAGACATTTTTGCAAGTGTCCATTTTTTTATTTATACTATCCTTTAATGTAGTTAGTGTTATTTTTTTACCCTGCATGATTAACTTGTTCCAACAGACAGGAAACACCTAAATATTATGTTATTTCATTATTTAATAGTTTTTGAAGGTAGTCTGGGATATATTATATTTATGTTACCAGTAAGTGTATGTTGGAATGAAGTTCTTTCACGCTTCATAAAACTGTACTTGTTGATTATACGGGTATCACTTGTTAAGTAACTGAAGTTGTTGTAACTGTACAATGTTGCGTCTTGAAGTATCAAAACACAATGTGAACAAAATGATTGCAAATGCATGAACTTGCTTTATTTATTTCAATACGAAATAATATGTAATAGATTTTGAAAAATTGTAAGTGTAGAAACAATATTCAGATGGCCATGTATGATTTTTTATAACTAAATAAAACAACTACAAATATTAAAAGCAATTAATATATTTCACAGTTTTTTCGTTTCAATCCTGCTAAAGCTCAAATAAAAAAAAATGTTTCAAGGTTATTTTATTATGAATTATACTTTCCCAAAAATGATAATCTAACCTCCCCTATTTCTTTACAATACACATACCAAATAGAGTTGCCACTGTATAATTAACGCATTTTCAAATAACTCATTTCATTCATCTGCACTAGAAAAAGAACTCCATTTTGACGGTACTCATGATATACTTACATTATGTATTTAATTTCTGCTAAAAGTTATGTCTACTTCATTTCACTTTGTTTTTGCTTTTATGAAATCGTACCTAATCAAATGTGTAAAAGATTACCAACACTATAATTTATAATTACTGCAAATACAGTGAAATCTGGATTATTAGATTTTGAAGGCACCTCTCCGAACAACAATATTGGAAAATCATTAATGTGTTCAAAAGTGAAATATCTGTGTACACTAATTGAACAGCCTCGTTTTAAAGCATCATGCGGGTGACTTGGAATGGCTACGCGGTTGATGTCTTAGCCATTGCTAATTTATACTATGTGTCAGTTGACTCAACTTGCAAACACCATATATTTTTTTCTTACGCAGCAATTAATCGAAAATCCACTGTAATATTCTTACATAATTTTAAGTGAACAAAACGAATTAACCTCTTTGAAATGTGCTCATTGTTAATGTATTTCTTTTAAATTATTTTAGGCCATGACTACAGGCAGTGTCTCAAATTATGTTGATGTCGTATTGAATTTTGGATCTTCGGCTGTAACTGATGACAGTTTTATTAACCAGGGAAGATTAAACCATAAGAACATGGTTTTCTATGGAGACGATACTTGGCTTCGCCTGTTCCCCGACATGTTCAACAGAAGTGAGGGGACTACATCGTTCTTCGTTTCTGATTATACAGAGGTTCAAAAATACTTACACTTCCAACATAACTTTATAAATATCACACTAATAGACCTCACCTTAATTTAAATATGTTGGTTGGTGGAGTCAATACTCCTTTTGTTATTTCTTCCTAAATGGTTGCACGCTCAAGGGTATGAATCCAAAAATTTAGATCTTTAATTTATGGATTTGTGATGTCCGATCCTTAAAAATGAAATTGAAAGAGAGTGATTACCTAACTATTTATCTTGTCCTTATGTCATCTTTCAATTGAGGATATTCATCCAATTAGTAAACAGTCCAGGCAAATTGGCAACAGCGAATTAAGTACTTTTTTGCACTAAATATTTTTATTAACAATCAAGTGCAGAAACAGCTCAAGTTACTTTGGCTTTTTTATCGAATGCGTCATTACAACATTAATGATGATAACACTTCTTAGTCGGGCGTTTCAAAAATAGACTCAAGCCTGTAGCGGGCGTTTTTTAGTGATTAGCGCACAAATATATTACATTCTTAAAATCAACACAACTTCTAAACCAAACGATATTTTGGATTGAAATTTAAAAAAAAAATTATACGTGACATTTAATCATTAAAAATAAAAATAGGACATTTCGATAACATCATAATTTCACTATGTTTCTAAGCTGAATATAAAACATGTTATCAATTTAGTAGATAGCACTCCGCATGTTATAAATATTAAATATTCAAAACATTGTACATAACAAAATAGCATATTTATCAATATTTTATAATTATATAAATAATTATAATATATAATCGCCATTTCTACAACTTTACTACCACTGGAAGTGTAAAATCTAATGCCGTAAAAATTACAGCGTAAATATTCGAAACACATGTGTCACCCTTTCTAGCAAAGAATTAGGACTAATGTTAATTAGTTGCGGCATTTTATTTAATGCCGACAAACAAACCCGTGATATTATGTGTCCCGCAAAAAAGCGACGATATAAAAAAACGTATTATGCCGTGATCCGCATTCTACCGACAATACGCTAAAAACGACTTTTGTCGTTTCCCGCCTATTAAGTGTTAATGTAGTGTAGTCGTTTGCTGGAAATCAAAGGTTGCATATTTGGCTATCTGTAAATTGTTTGTGAGGTATTTACATAACATTTTTCTATGAAAATAGTGAAGCTGATTTATGGTGATGGTAGAATCAACATGCTAGATTGTGTTGTCAAAATTACTAATCTACTTTCCGCATAACTCCATTTAATTATTCTACTTTCTAAATAGAGCAGTTAGCTGACTGAGTTACAACCTGTTAAAAACCCCTCGTGTTAATGCTGCGTTAAGAGTCATTTTGTTCCACATTGAGAGCCGATTGAGCTCGAAAAAACCATCGTCAGCTAGTGTTTCATCGTCAGCTAAACTTCATTTTAGTGTAGTAAATATTTGGTGTAACTTGAGCGTGAGGTCTACTTTAAAATTTCTTTAGCGTGCATTATACTGATTTTCCGCCAGCCACCTCCATAATGTTAACCTAACACAACATACCAGAATTCTTGGTATGTCGATCTTGAAGACAATTAGAGGTCTTGATTTCTTCAATCACATTTGTTGAAAATAGGAATTTTGGTAGGTTAGATATAAAGAAGATAATTTTTTACCATTTCTGAATGAATAATACTAACAAAATTGAATTTATCATGACTGTGTTTTCTCAAATTATTATAAACACACTGTTGCTATTTGATTAAAACAAATGAATAGATATCACTTGACTGCGATTTAAAGGTAACCCTTGCGCTAACCTGACACCCAATATTTTATAAAACCTTAATTCTCTTGCGTCGTACCAATAGTCAGTCTTTCTGTCCTCTGCTAGGTTGACCGAAATGTCACCCGTCATCTGCCCGCTGAATTGCCAAAGGAAGGTTCACCAGATTGGGACCTCATGATTCTCCACTACCTCGGCTTGGATCACATCGGTCATCTCGAGGGGCCTTCGAGTCCAAAAGTCGGACCGAAGATGAGGGAGATGGACGGAATTGTGCAAATGATAAATACGGCAGCTGAAAATTGGGCAAGTCTCAGAGATGATAAAATTTCTCAAATAGTTTTCTCAATTAAAGTATTTTCTAAAATAGTATTGCGACACGAATTACAGGGAGATGAAACTGTTCTAATAATATGTGGAGATCACGGGATGAAAGACTCTGGAGGTCACGGAGGCGCTTCTCAGAACGAAGTTATAGTTCCACTTATCGTTACCCAAAAGAAAGGTTGTTTTGATCCGTAAGTTTCCAAAGTATTTATTTATTAGATATTTTATCGCCACGGAAAGTTTAATAATATTATTATTTTTCTTTTGCAGCCATGCGCTGGATGTAAACCAAATTGATATAGCTGTCACCGTAAGCTATTTACTTGGTGTTCCTTTGCCTGCCGACAGCATTGGTAAAATATTACCTCAGGTAATTAATAAATGTAGAGTAAATAAATTTATTAAATTAAAATTGTAAAATTCACTCATTCAATAGTGAATGTATTGCACATCTATAAAGCTATGTAAAACATTTATACAGTTAAAAAGATATAATACATAACTGAAAACTGTATAGCAATTGCATTCTCAATAAAATATTGTCGTTGATCTGAAATTGATATTTTTCGTTATATTATAAATTAGTGATTTTTCTTTCTATTTTTAAAAAATGTTTTCATATGTATAACCCAAACAGTGTCAGAAAAAAGGCACATTCATTTGATCACATTGATAGTAAAGTATCTGTTTCCATTTATTTTAAAGAAATAACAAAAAATACTGTTGTAAACAAACCATTATATTAGATTAAAACAAACAATAGTTTATGTGTCTCACATTGTATTTCCAAATTTTTTTTTTGAAAACGTCAAATTCTGTCACATTCAATTCGGATACAAGCAGTTTAATTATTTTGTAAAATATCTGTGAATATTTTTTTCTTGCTTTTTTACAGGTATTGGTTGATGGAAAAGATGGAAGCTTGGCAACGCGGCGTGCATTATACGGTATGTACTACAATAATAAGTTGAACTCCATGGCTTTAAAAAAGACGTTAGGCGATGATGAAGCACACGAAAGAGGTATGAAAGACTTTTCTACGAAATTAATAATAAAACAGACTATTAATCTTCTAGTAACACTGAAATAATGTCGCAAAATGTGATTTCAGCATCCTACAAACAGTACCTCTCGGCAGTAAAATACCACTGTGATTGGTTGTCCAATGAAAAGAACACAGCGTCTGCCAAAATGGCCGCTAAACTGTACCAGAGCTCCATCAGCAACATGTCAGAGTTCCTTAGCAGGATTGTGGCTGATTTCGACATGTTCGCTATAGTTCTGGGATGCGAATTAGTTATTTTGGTAATTTGTCTAAAACAAATTTTAATCATTCATTTGGCCATTGTGGTCTAGAGTTTATGTGATGTTGTTTCTTATTAACATTAAAAAAAACTTGTGTTTCAAAATTTTTAAAATATCTGGCATCTTGTGCCACTGTTTCTTCTAAGATGAGAGGTTGACTGCGTTGTAAATTCAAAGGCTGAGCAGGCCAACAAACAAATGCACAGTATAATTTCAATCTTTTTGCAAACATCAATCTGTCATATTAAGTTTGATATAAAAAATTGCATACTTAAAATTATTATCATTGAATAATTTTAATAATATCTATGTGTATTAGAATTCATTTTTTTACACAAGTTACGAAAAAATAAGCAGAATGAAACAAATAATCGGTTAATAATGTTATTCACTTGTTTCATACATTTATTTAACAATTTATAATTTTTCACATCTTTCCTTACAACTTATCCATCTACTACATTTCTAAATAATCTAAATCTATTTCTTAAATAATAATAATACAGCATCATCCAGCAAACATCGAGCCGGAAGTGCATAAGTCCTGATGCAACAATTAGACAATTAGAAATTTTATATCGGCAAAACAGAGAGGACTTTAAACATCAGAGTATTAGAGCATATGGCAGCCTTTAGACTGAAAAAGGACACGTCCACTTTTGCTAATCACTTAATTTCGGAAGGACACGTGTTCAATCAGGAACAAGGGATAAAAATGTTACACCCAAATACGGACAGTCATAAGCTCTTTTTCCAGGAAATTTTAGAAATTAATAGGGCACAGCTGCACAGTCTTCCGATTTTAAACGAAATATTAAACCTTCCGGGCTCTCCACTTCTATACCCTATATAAATAATATCATAAATAATATCATAAAACCTTTGCCGACAAACAAATAAATATAATTCTTAAAACCACTCACTACTCAAATCTTTGGGAATTCCCATGAGCTTATCCTTTTGCCAGCGATGGCTTTAGACTCAGTGATACATTTATGTAATATATAAACACGAAACATCCATTTACTAAGCGTCAGTTCAAGTTCATCCGTGCGTTTGAACGCCTGAAGATGCCGAAAGGCGAAACCCGGGTCGTTAGTGACAAAATCTGTGGGAGTGTACATAATTTGAACGATTCAAATTTAATTAGACTTCCTTCAATGACACCACTTATACCGTGGGATTAAACCAACTAGTCCATACGCCCATACAATACACCAAGCAAGCAAAGAAAATCTATTTCTTGTCCTGATGGATAATATTTAATTCCAATTATATTATATAAATGCTTAATTTCTAATTTATTTTGGTTATAAATTATTCCAATTGAAATATTTCAATAGTTGTATTGGAGCCAATGCTTTCAAACTGCTGCACGGCGCAGCTTAGAAGGAACATTGGTCTTGGCTAATTAAATCTAAAACCTTATTTACTACTTTCGATGGATTCGGCGGTAACTTTGTGGAAGTTCATTTTAATATAAAATAAAAATAACTTTGATTATTCCACGTATTGTGTATCAAAATGTGACACGTGTTTCGCCTCTTTCAGAGGCATCCTCAGACAACTACTTTTGCAAATGTTTGCTTAAGTACATTTTGATACACAATACGTGGAATAATCAAAGTTATTTTTATTTTATATTAACCTTATTTACTTTTATTTCCTGTCTATTAACACTTTTTTTAATTTTCAGGTTATCTGTACACAGAGTTTTAGCCTTTTTGCAGTATTTGTGGAATATCGGCCAAAGAAGACACTTCACAGCCTATACCCGGTAATGAATGTAGCGGTCCGTGTTTTGGCAGTAATATTGGCATCGGTCATATGGCGAATCCCTTTCGAGGTTATGTGCGGAATATTGCACCCTAACAGTTTCGTGTGTGAAATAACACCGTGGGGTGTTTCGTTCTACATTACATCTTGCGCAATCATCGTTTCCTGCTGGACCATCCTGCGACACATGTTCAGCGTGACCGCAAAGGCGATCGCGTTCAGTGTCAATGTTGTAGAAAAGTTTCTGTTTATCGGAACTTTTGCGCACACTTTCCTGTATTTCGGAACAAGCTTCATAGAAGAGGAGCACCAAACTTGGTATTATTTATGGATAACGGAAGCATTCTTCATTTTCGTATACACGGCGAGGGTTCTTGTGGAGTATATCCGAATGAGGCAGGAGAACTCGACAGAGATTCAAGATAAAGGCGATCTAGAAATGCAGATGCGCATTACGGGAAGATGGCTACTGCCGCAGTGGATTTTACTGATGGTACTGCATAGATTTTTGAGAACTTTGAATCAAACCGGCGACAAATGGGCTTTCTTGCCTGACACCGGTGACTGGTTGAATGAAGATGAAAATCAAGATATTCTATCACTGGCAACATTCATTGGTAGGTTATAAAATTTATATATTATTCAATATGTATTACTTACAGTAAAATGCCATGGATAAATTATTATTGCCGGGTCTGTAGCAGAGTGGTCAATGCCATCGCACTTTGTCCAGTCAGTTGCATGACCACAAGTTCGAATCATCAAATTTTTTTTTTCATTTGAATGATGAAAGAATTATGAAGATGTCTACCTTATTCTCTCTTTTCCTGAAAAGTGACCCATAGAGAGAACAATTAGCTAACTAATAATCCTTTCTTGACACGATTCTTTTTTTCTTACCCTTTCTGAAGAGAGAATTTGAGTGACTGACTTATACTGTACTTTAAAGATACTAAATATGGTTTACTAGATTCATCATTGAGAGAAGAAAGATATGCAATGCCTTTTACACATTTCAGTTTGTTGAATATTTACACGTCTTCTGATTGCCAATATTTTCATCCCGTCTTTGTAGTGCATCACTTTGGCATTTTAATCTATTCAATGTCTACTCTAAAGGTTCATTGACATCATTTAAGACTTCTAAAAAACAGCTAAGCCATTTTTTACACATTTAAAACAGAGAAATAAATGACAACTGCTATTGATGACGAAATTTGAAATTGGAATATGTGTTGCAATTGGAAATAATTTAAAAATAAAAGAAGAATTTTATACTTAGCTTCACTATCAACAAGGTATTCAACTGAGTATTAAGATCATTTTAATTATTTTGCTATTTATCAGGGCTGAAGAGTCGGAGTCTTATAAAAACAGGTGACTCCCGATTTTAAATTTAATTAAAATAAAAAAATTATGAATTTTTGTGGATATTAAAAAATATGCCAAGACTGTATGTATATATATATATAATATTTTGGATCATTGTGAAATTGGAATCAAAGTTAGACCATTTGTAAATAATGCAGTCGGAGTCGCGGTTTTTTTTGTGATTCCACAACCCTGATGATTATAATGGGTCCAGAAGACTTCACATAGTAAATCTGGGCTATTTAATATTTCATGTTTGAGAAGTTATCTATTCCTGCTGTCTACTCAATAGACAGGGAGTATATCGACATGTATTGAGTTAACGATATTAATTGTTAAATCTGCATTATTGGGACACATGCTATGAATTGACTAAGTATATCACCTAATTCTTGTGACATGATAATTCTTAAATATTTCACTATTTTTATTTTCAGCAATGACGTCTACTCTTTACATTTGTCTATTGAACATCGAAAATACTAAGCACTTTGTAGGACACGCCTTTATGATGTTAGGCGCTATGTTATGCATATTGTTTTACCGTGCCACAATTCAATCAGTCCGTCTACCATTGTTTGGATATCCACACCTCGATGAAATTACTCTCGTCCACATATTTTGGCTTATGATAATAATGATAATCATAATTGAATTCTTCGCCACGACTATCAAGGTGTGCAACGACACTGACAATCTCGTCATAGTTAAAACAAGAAGTAAATCGAGTAACCCTGCTTCTCAAATTCTGCTGGGGGGTACTTCGAAGAACAGACGCCCTGAAATTCCTGTTAATATTGAAATCGGATCGCATCCATCGTCACAGTTGTTCGGAGTGTCCGGAGGACCGCAACCCGTTGACTGTTTGAAAATGAAAATACTGTCTTCAAGGACCGGTGTTCTCCTCAATATCTTCATTTTGATCTCGTGTCTTTATCAGCGGCCTCACAACCTGATATTGGTTCCGAGTCTCTGCTGGACGAGTAGACTCATCAATCAAATCATGGACTATAGAATCGGCGGAATTGGCAAGACCGTCAACAGCCAAATAATTAAGAAGAATTTGTTTTTCAAAACTATTTTTCACTACTGGATTGGAGCTGTGTTTTTCTTCTATCAGGTAAATTATTAAATGATATTATAAAGCCACATATTATCAGAATTATAGAGATAAGAGTAAGTTTCAGAAAACAGATATAAAATAAAAGTATATTTGGATACAAATCAATCTAAATGAATCGTCTCCAAAGTGGCTTAGAAAAAATCGTCAGGATTTGGTTCAATACACTGTAATGTGCAGAAAAGAAAAAGAAGTTATGCATGAGCTTTCATGAATTGAGATCCATTCTCTCTTTATCGAACACCGTGGTATCTTTAAATGTCTTATAATTTGCAATAGATGTAATCAAGTTGGTATTACCGACAGGGCAATCTGACCAGTTTTTCCCGTTCGTCCCGTTTGAACATTCCCAAAGTGTGTAATTTAAAAAAATACATCTTTCATTATGCATACTATCATGAAAGTTTGTTTATTTTTCCAGGGTAATTCCAACAGCATAGCCACAGCTGATCTCAGTGCCGGCTATGTAGGACTTGACAGATACATTCCATCGCTTGTTGCTCTTCAGCTTGGATTCCATACATACTGCGGACCAATCCTTGCCATCTTCCTCATGTTTGCAAATTGCGTCAAACAAAACGTTGAATGGCATACGTAAGTCTCATATTTATATTATTTTATGATTAATCAATATCAATTGCTGGCTTAGCAAAAACAGCCAAGACTTTTAACTTAAATAAATTTATTAGAATGTGGTTACATAGATCATATCTGTACTCATCAAGGAAATGTCTATTTAAAGAGGAGTCATGGTATCTGACTGAGTTGCAATGTTGCTACACCTTTAACGTAGAAGTGGTCAATGTTGTGATTGTGGTGTGACACTGTTTCAAACCCCAGTATGAACACTCGCCAAAAAACTTTTAAGGTGTTCACTGTCAATACTTGTGGAAAAGAAAAAAACATTAAATATATGTTTATCAGCAAAACTGAATTTTTATAAATATCAATCAATTGGTTTCAATACCATATAGTAATATTGTCTTATATTTTACAGATTCCTACAACGCCTCAGGGAATTTTTGGGCACCTATTCTTTCGTGAAGATCTTTCCATTAGCCGTTTATCTGATAATCGCCATGTGGATGCGACATCATCTGTTTGTGTGGACCGTCATCTCTCCGAAGCTGTTCTATGATTTCACGAGCCTGTTCTTCGCTTTGGGCGGTGTAATTCTCATTGTGTTCACTTGCAGCTTGGTAAGCCTGCAGGTAAATCTGGGAAGAAGATTATTAGCCATGGATCAGAAGATTGACGGAGTCACCGTCAAGGCTCTGTAAGCTTTCAATAATTGACGGAATTCAAAAAATAAATTGTTTTATCCCAGTTATCTTTTTTTAATTTTTTTAAATGATTAACATTCCAAAAGCATTTTTTTTTTAAGGAACACTTGTGATTTGCCTAAATTTATCTTTTCATTCAACATTAATACGGCGCTAAGAAAAATATGCACCGGTGCACACTTAACACACCCGAAAAAACCTAACTGTACGAATTTCGTAACCAATGTTGTGTGCTAGTATTGTTTTTGTGGATTTTTAACAGCACTGTATTTGTTTTGTTTTCTGTAACGATTTTAAAACATGTCCGTACCATGTTAGGGTTTAGCAGTCAATGTGTTAAAGAACACTTATGATTTTTTTTTAATTAATTTAAAAACATATTTTTTTAGCTAAATACTTACTTTTTTGTTACAAAACTAGTGTTACATTTTATGTAACAGTAATGATACGTTAAAAATACATTAATTCTTTGAACCCTGCAAACTGGATAATCAGTATAAATCACTTACATATTTGTAACATTCAAATTTTGTGCACTAACACAAGCTTTGTCGCTAACAACCTGTGTTTCGCCTTTTATCTTCAGGCATTCAAGTGTATAGATGAATTTAAACTTACAGTTAATTGTTTATATCATTATTATCACTTCGTAATGACATCCAATCTTTCATTGAAAAATTATAGTCTGTCAGTAACATTACCCATATGTGACTTTATGAACATCACTACATCTACACTTCGTCTGTCAACTGTTCTAGAGAGTGATATAGATAGTAAGTTATGTTTTTATTATGAAAATAATAAAAGTAAGAGTGGTTTACTAATTATCTGGTTCAAAGAGTTAAACTTGTTTAATTGATATCCATTTGGGCAACTTTATTTTCCAAAAATTTATGATATAAGAAGGATTTATTAGTTGTTAGCTAGTTTTATACATCAAAATACTAAATTTACAAGTTAAGATGAAATTTGCATGTTTAAATTTTTAAAAAACCTAGTTTAATTTACCAACCAATTTTGACGACGGTGTATGGCATAAATACATTGTTATATTCAATAATTTACAGGATAAATAGTGAATATAAGGCCACCTTGCAAACTATTTGCAAACATGCATTATGTCACATTGTAAATATATTCAACACATACAAAACAATGAATAAATTATGTATTTCTTATCAATATATTTAAGCCATGCACGGATATTATGTTAGTCATAAGGGTATATAAATATCGAGGATGAAAAAATTATGTATATTGTATTTAATTTAAGATTCAAATTTAAATTATATTTGTTACAAAAAAATCTATTACTATACTTGGATATTAATAATTGTCATAACCTAACATTTTGTCTTGAGAAAATGGTGATTACATTCATTGCTGCTAATATCATAAGCAGTGAGAAACTGTAATCTATATTTTGAGATTGCATGCGAACACCAAGAGTGGACTTTTACTTTGTCATTCTTGTAATAAAATAAATAATTTATTGATAATATTTTAAACCTATCTCATCGGTCTGTCTTCAGATGTCTGTGATTTATATTTATAGGCGTCCATAAATGATGTCATTTTTTAACTCCTCTTCCCACCATCATCACATTTTGTCACAAAATCTTTTTTTAATGGCTATGTCTAAATGCAGGCATATCAAACGTATTAACCGCCAAGAGCAAAATTAAGTATTGCACATCAAGCCGGCGGGTCACATTACAAATAACTCAAATTAAAAGTAACCATTTTGTATTATACACTTACCTATAAAATAATAATCATATAAAAATAATGTACAAAAGCTGTTAAATAAATTAATTTAATTGTTAAAAAACGCTTATCTTCAACCAGTGGCTGCCGGTCAATGTGGCATTGGATCAATTGCAGGGGCGGTTATATTTCATGAAATAATATTCAAACATAACATTTATACCATTCACTCATTTTAAATTTCTCACATTTTAAATTCTTCATATTTTTATTGTCTAAAATAAAATAAAATAAAATATTCTAAAATATTTATTATAGACAATAAATACCACATTCACCGGCCGCCACTGTCTTTAACCAAATCTTCAAAATTTGGAGAGAAAAAAACATGCCGCAGTATCGTGTCTGCATGTTTGACATACTTGCTTTAATACAATGTTTTCCAAAATTAAGAAAATGGTTTTTTTAAGATACAAATGATGTCAAAGTTCCTACTGTCATTTACGTCTTGAATTGTCACACTTTGTTTGAAAGAGAGTGACATCAAATATGGATGGCTCATTTCTGTGAATTATTTAATAATTTCCACAAAATTTATATTTCTGTATTTGTAAAGTACAGCATATCTGCAAATAGTATATTGAATATGTGAGTTAATCACATTTACGTGTATGTATAATCGATGTAAACAATGAATGTATAAATTAAATGTGTTGATAAAAATAAAATTGTCCGGACGATTGGTTACCAAGCTAAATAACAGAGCACTCCATCCATGAATTTATAAGAGCGGTCTACTAGGAGAGAAAAAAATAGATGTGTAGCATAAACCCCACTTATGATAATGAATTATGAAAATATATTAGGTTAGTTCGTAAGGGTTGTACTTCCAAATGACATGGTACTAATTTGAGCTTATTTTAATCCATTAGATCAGAGCTTCACAAACCTTTTTTTACTGCAGATGTCAAAAAAATAACAATTTCCCCAGATCACGTATACCAGAGGTGCCCTTAGATTCAAGACTATACTAGCTGACCTTTCATCTTAATATCTTTCAAATATTTAAATGGCATGCGAATAATTGCATTATTTCCAGTTATTACGTATTCTCCAAATGAATTTCTCTTCTTCTTGAAACATATATGCTCATTCTATATAATTCTTTGTGACTTATTAGGATGGTAAATAATATGAAATACTAGCTGACTATTCAAGTATTTTAGGAATCGATACCTATATACCCACATATATTTGTGGCACCTCCAAAAATCGGTTTCCTTTCTTCTTTGACATTCCAGCATCCTTCAGTTTCGTTGAGTAATTTTATTAATCTAGTGGTTGGCAAAAAAATAGTTATTTTTACAAAATCATACACAAAAATGCTAATGTTAATATCACCTACCGTCAGAATAAAGTAAAGTTTCCATTTTAAATATAGATGGTAAGAAACAATTAATGGCACCACTGGTATATTGCTTCAGAAAGTCTTTTTTGAAATACTAAATCTTTTATGCTAACCAGCTTTGTTTTACATTAAAAAAAAAATTAAAATAAAATACCACGCAATGTCCACTGCACTATGTATAATTAATTTGCACTAAAATGGTCCATGTCTCGAATATGTTACTATTTCTGAAATCTTGATGTCAATTAAGTTATTTTAAAAAAGAATTTAAATGGGAATTTACAAACTGACCATTTGAATTTTTGGTGACTTGTTTATATTGTGTTCAATATTTTTGTTGTTCACTTTCAATATTTGGTTGAAAGGCATTACATTAATAAAAACAGTATTCCTTTGTACTTTATTCCACTTTATTTAAGGTCAGGACCGGTATCGCATTGTCAACTGACCAGTTGACAATGCTCGCAATGAGCGAATATTTTTGTTATCAATCTATAACATCTATATAAATTAACTAATATAAAATCTTCTTAATAAAACGATAGTTTCTCCACTATGTTGACATCCTAACAAAAAAGACAATGGATAATACTCATATTCAGATCAATAAAACATCTATTTTTCAAGTCCAAATATTCTGTCGTTATACGTAAAAAAAAACATATTTTGAATAATCAACCATAAACTGGAGTTTCAATCACTGTGCAATTTTATTGGTTGATTTGATAAACAAAATTGTGTTGAATCGAAACAATCAAATTATGTTTTCGTTTCATTTCTCCAAATGTATGCAATGTGCTTATTGTTAACATACTATGTTATTCCACCGATTGTGTTACTAATAAACGTGACAAGTGTTTTCACTTGAGAATCATCTTCACACTTGCTGTAGCATAAGGTTATTTATATCTTAAGCAAATATAGAATCTACAAATTACAAAATGAATGTAGGGTTTTTTTTTATTTCCACTGGACTCAGGAAGGGGACTAGATACAATAATAGTACCAATCACAATAGCACCACTTGAAACAAAATTAATTGCTTGTGCTTGAAGGAGGTGTTATTCCTTTCCGCTTTATTAATGATTACTAACAATAATAATAATATAATAGTCTGAAAATACTTCTTAAGAGAGTGAAATTATTAACACTACCAGTGGAATAAAATGATACCAATTTTAAATTAAAAATTAATGACCACATAGTTATCGCCGAATCCAAAAAAAATATGCAATGTACTGTTTGCTGTCTTTTTACATATAATTTTACTGTAATTGGTTCCTCGAAAATGTAATTTTGATCGAAACTATCAGTTGTGTATAAGGGAAGAATACCTTTGAATTTTAACACTTACATGTTGTAAAATCATTTATACTAAAAGATGTGTATTAACATGAATAAAATGAACCAAAATTTATTATTACTAAATTATTGAAAAAAAATAGTTATAAGTTTATTATATTGTAACTAAAAGTGTAATGATAGTGGTCATATCGACCCCTACTACAGAATTACTTTTTTTAATTTTTCAGTAGAGCAAAGTAAGGTTTTAAGAATTCTGGATTGATTAGCTTAAAATCCTTATAAATGAATAGAAATCAATCATTTCAAGCAAAATTGCCAAATGTTTCTAATGCATTATTTGTTGTGATCAATAATTCCCAAGAAAGAGCAAAAATTGACTGTATCATATTGAGTGACACATGACTTGAATTTAATTTGCAGCTTATAATATTAACCAACAGTTGTCCAAAAATACTTAGCTAAATTTAATGCAAAAGAATGAATTTTTATCATCTCATGCAGTTGCATGAAACATTGCAATGTTGATTATATCTGTGTTCTATTTTATTGATTGCTGTGAAAAATAAATATTTATCAATATTATAAGGGCTGAAGATTCTTTAAAGACTTGATTCTTATTCCTAACCTATGTGTTTGTTGAAATATCTATTGGTAATTCAACTCTTACCATTTTTAAATCTTAATCATTCTGAAGAGTTAACATATTATAATAATTGTCAGTAATTAGTTATTGAAAAGTGATAATCAGAAACCATCTAAGTGTGAAAGCACAAATCAACAAAAAGTAATTTTCGTAAAACGAGTGATTTTTCTGACAAATAGTTAATTTTAAAATCTTTTACCAAATCAATACCGCTGCAATATTTACTGTTATACGCGAGAAAAGAGTTCTTAAGCAATATAAAAAATATATGTAGTTTTCACAATCTGATTATTAACGTTTGAAATGGATATTAATTTTTGGTATGTTTTTAAATTGATCGGCTCACCTTAAAGATGGCGCTTGCGATTTATTTTTATATAAACAATTTGTATTGATTATTATAATAAAATAGGTATTTTTTTAAGAGAAGATTATTTTGAATATCTTCATTCCTAAAATCTGTAATATATTCTTTGAGAAAAGATGTACTGGACAGGAATGTCAATAAAGTGTGATTGATGTGATTCGTTTGTTTTATTTGTATACATTGCTGCTTTATTTTCCTATCACACATATGGACTACGATTAGGTTGTTGCTAGTTTTTTTTAGACCCAATCTTTCCAGTGATGGACTAAGCAAATGGGAGGGCCAAGGCACAATACGGCTGGTGTGCGAGCCTTGTTTTTTTCAGATAACATGATTCCATGAAAATAAATATAAACTGTTTTGAAGCCCCGAGCCTTGTGCGTTTATATGGTAAGTCTGCCGCTGAATCTTGCTTACATTCTTCTAAAAGAGGTAGAACAACTGTCCCATTAAAAGCTGGTTCTGCTAAGATGCTTTACTAGCAATTCATATACTCCACTCCACATTGTATAAATATTTACAGCAGATATTATGGTCGAAGAATAGTGTGTTTTCAATGGAGTATAAAGTGAAGATGACATACTTAAAATAAATAAAACAGGAGTTCTTACATATTAAAAATTATATATTTTATTTCAATATTATATTTCCTTGGAATATACATGTCATAAAAATATTTTACACTGCGTGTAACCTTTCTCGATAAAAAAATTGAGCAAATGCAAATTAACGGAATGATATGCAAAAATAAATACAACTAAAACAATCTAAGCAGATTTACAACACGATGATTAGCCTGCCATATCATGCACTTAAGGGCATACAGTGGATTTTTAATCTACGTTTATTCATTCGCCTCTATGCAAACATTATAAGAAAATGTAATTAAAATTGAAATGCAAAAGCTGTTCCATTGATAGCAGAATGAATTTAATGAATCGTGAGAATCTAATTAATATTGAATGCTGAGTCATTTTTATCTCTCAATATAATGTGATAACAACTTAAATGACCAACTCAGTAAGAATTAATCTGATATGGCCAATGACTAAGTGTTTAATTCACATCTAAATTACTATATAGGAATATTACCAGGTATGAAACAGTGGATCAGAATTTCATTACAGCATTTAGAAACTATAACTTTATCAATAGGTACTTAATATGACAGGATAACTGTATCGAAATATGAAGACACTTGTACATAAAAAATTAGGTATGTATGATAAAATTATTATTATGTGATGAACATAAAAACCAGTGATTATTAAGACTACTTGAGTGATGTAAAAAAACAATTGTCCTATAAATGAAACAATACAACAGTGGACAGAACCATTTCCCATATTTTTGATTTTAGTCCTACACGTTATTACATATTTAAAATACAATTTTATCTCAATAATTTTCAAAGCACAGTTCAATTATATTCCGGGAAACAAATTAATACTTTTGATATATTTTATTGTCAATTTTAAATAAGGAACCAAGGAGCTTACAGTGCTATTTTCTACAAAGAAATCAGTATTACATATCTAGATACAACTGGAAAACTTTACCTCATGATACCTAAATTAACAACAAAGATATTGTCAGCCTAGACTTCAAAGCATGTAACTCCACAAAATACAACTATGGGAATGCATAAGTATTAAGGCATTTATTGAATGGTTGATAAGTTAATGTATGCATGTATTTTTACGGAGATTTTCAGTAGCCATGCCCAAGCAGTGTTTTTGTCTGACTGATTGTTGCCTTCAATGGTTTGTTAAATATACTAGGTATCAAAAAAAAAACAGTATTTGCCTTATAATTGAAAGTGGTCAAAAATACAGCAGTTGTTATGATCTCTGGAGGTAGACAATGGTAGAAAGAGTCAGTTGCTTGGAATAAAACCCCGTAGAAAATAGTGGACTGATTCTTCAAATATAGGTGCATAAGTTATAAACACAGAAGATTGTAATTTTTAAAGAAATCGCATGAATATGAGTCAATATATATATATATATATGGATGCTGAATCTAAAATAGTTTAAGACTGATGGAGATACAAACATAAGAAAGTAAATGGATGCCTTCAGTGGTAATTATTGGTGTTTAAAATAAGGTTGCAACTTTCAATTGGTGGAGTCTCATCATCGAGAAGATACAGTATTTTGGGAGTTACAAACATATACTATGGCCGATGATGTATCACGCAAATAATATCAACAAACAAACAAACAGCCTGTGTGACCTTCAATTCCTTTCGATAACATAGATACTAATTCCTAACCCTGTACATTAAAATTCAAAGTTCGTACTTGTTACAATCACCTACTAGGATTATAAAAGTATACAGAATCGTTGCAAATGAAATATAACTTAAATGTAAAGTCTACGCTATAAGATATAGTATAGCGGATTATTATATCCGCTTTATTAGTCGAAAATATGTCAATTCTTTTACAAACTATTACAGGTACTCCCTATAGTCAGGCATTTTTTGTTATCAAAATGCATCCAAATAATAAGTCAGATTTACAATTAATAATATGATCATTTACCCGTTGCATTACTAAATGTATTGTTCACCTACTTGCATGCATTGTAAATGTGGTATTATATCATATCAATACTATGGGAATGTCCGGAATGGACTATGAACAAAAGTAGTCAATGTTTGTAAAAGTGAAATATAATGCATTTCATAACAAGGCCGTTTATGGGGAGCAATTAAAAGAATCTTTATAATTACACAATTTCATTCAAGTGCATAGCAACCAAAGTTGTTCTTAAAACACTTCTGATGTTCGTTACAAAGGGCTTAACACGGCTGTGTCACGTGATACACCGAGTAAGGTTCGTAGAAGCATACTGACAAGTAATTAAACCGTGAATTATGTTTCCGTTCCACTTGCTGCGTAACCACACATGTTTCGCCGTTTTGACAAAATGAATTACATTGCAAGTGGAACAGCAAAGAAATTAATGGTTCTACATAAATTAACCTTACAATCGAGGATGGCGTTTTAGCTTTAAGGCAGAGGGTCGCAAAAGTTGCCAGCAAATTATCATTTAAATTGACCCCCCTCACCAAATGAAAGCCTTGCTTAGAATCCATCGATAAAAATATTCGAATGAATATAATACAACCAGGTGACTGATTAAAATTCACTTTAGATATATTTTAGTAAGGTACTAAAAAAATTGAATATTATACACCAGGTATAATGAAAAATAGCCAATCAAAATGTATATCTACGTATCTTCACTTATACTCTAAAGTTTTTCCTTAATAACATTTGGTATATCTCTAAATTTGTTGTGCAAATTACCGCCACATATTAATTAACTTGAACCGACAAAAATACCTCGCCAAAACATAAATTTATTATTTCAATGAGCCAGTAATCAAACAATCCACCAATGTAATTAATATTAGCAATTGAGTTTCATTGAATTACATTACTGTGTTATGTACGGGTAATCCTCGTTAAGCAAGGAAAATTGGTACTAAAAAATACCCCGATAAGCCAACCAGAACCATAAAAAATACAAGTGGTGATAGTAAGTGAATGAAGAAGGGGATAGGCGAGCGAGGCAGGAATATAAAGTGACAGCGATGACCACAATAAAATCTTGTGTATCTCATAAGATTTTTTTATATTGTTGAATGTACAAAAAAAAAAAAATACTTTGCACTGTTATATTTTCTTTACAATATAAATATTATCTATAATTTTAATTATTCTTGATAACGATACATATATATATATATTCAACTACTGGGTTTGCCAAATCTTCGGTTTGATGCAAGATCTCATTGAAATGTATTTCATATGAATAACATAAGCTTGTTAATGAAGTCTTTTATTCCAGTATTTACATGAAATACAAGATAATAATGTTAAATGTATGTCATTAGACAATATTGGTAGATGTTAGACACTGAGTGACTTTTCGAGTTTCTACAAAATGACAAATTCGTGCAGCAAATTATTGACATCTTGTAACAAACCGACGAAATGAAAGAAATATTATTGCACACTAACAGATTGATTTTCAATTGATCCCGACTTACAGAAGATGAAATAATATTGATATACAAAAGAGGGTAAAATAAATTAATGAAAAAACTAGTATACATATCAATTATGAGAATGCTGTGAATGTGATAAGTAAAAATGGAAGAAAACTTCATGAACGATGTACTAAAATAGCTGCTAGTTTTATGATCAATATCAATCATTTAATAATAATAAAAGTAGATTTACTGAATGAATAGTGAAAAATGTAATAAATTCACATTGTATAATATATTCGAAGGAATGAAAACAATAGAATTACAATTAACATTTCTTTTCTAAAATCGTTAGAATCAAAGTCTCTCGGCAAAGTTGCAGCCAATATGTTTATAAGCAACTCTGCAGCCTCGGCTCAATATTACTTGTACCACAGTGAATTTTATCACTTCATTTGAGCAGATAGATATAAATGTCTGTTTTTAACGAGGCAATATGAAATAAAAAATAAATGTTCTCATACGGAAAGCAATATGGCAGATAACCTAAATACAACCTTCAATATTTAATTAAGTACCATTCAAGGTTTACAGTCCTAAAGGTGTAACTTATAAAAACATATATGAAAAATTATTGTGGAAACAGATAATTTTTAACTTTATGCGTACATAAATTTACCAATATTTTTGAGAAGTACATTTACATCTCTTTACAAATAGAACAATGCAAAATTAACAAGATATTTAAGAATATTTTAAAAAAAAGTGTATACTTGACCATCTTAAAACTGTGTTTTAGTGTGATCATAAACACCGTTACTGTAAATGTCCAACCTCTGTAAAATGAACTGAATATGATGAAAGATATTCTAATTTACATAGAATGGTAACAAAAATGGCAACGTTCCATTTTTATAATATTTCTAAAGATTATTTATTCAGCGAAGCAACGGTTGATTGTTTCTCTACTCCATAATTTTATACCTATAATATGCTATGCTAAATACTCCGATGGCAATGCTAATTAGAAGGGATCCCCACACCAGGAACTGAAAGAAGAAAAATGAAAGAATTTATGTACAAATATATACATTGAAAAATATATTAATTATTGAGAAATAAACTATATCAAAATGTATTAATACATTTTCAGGGCTTCTGTACTCAGACTTTCAAGTGGCATTATCGAAGATCGGCAATACGCTGAATAGTTCTGCGTGCAAAAGTTGAAGGGAGTTAAGTCTAAATCGGTACTTTTCAGGAGAGCCCTATCGATAAAAATGATTTCTTTGTTATTTAGAATTCCATTTCAAAAGCATTACATAACCCTATTTGACTTGGATATAGATGTATGGCTAACAGACTAGCAATTTCGCAATGGCTGTGAATTTACTGTGCTAAAAAACAACATTTTTTCAGTATGATACCGGAAACTGCATTACACTGTCCTTACACAATATTACACGAGGTCTATAAGGACGAGCGTAACCATATTGTCATGCGGCATTTCTATACAAAAGTTTTATTTTAAGTCACTACAGTGTACAATTTTCAAGTGTAGAAATAATAATCATCATATCGTGGAATCAAATACATTTTTACTACAACATAAGCCAAGTGAGTGAAAAGCTTTCATGTTTTATCACTCTATGAACATAATCATTCATTTGCTAGAAGTGCGTCAATACACTCATATATATTACCGAGCAAGTCAGACTCATACAATCGTACAAAATTAGTGTGCGTACACATTCTACTGTAATTTTACTAGTCACAGTAGTATTTTGGATGATAACAAATATTTTACAAACTGTCACATCTTGTAGTGATGGAGAAATTTATAAATTAAAGCAAATCAATAAGAGCGTCGTTTCATGAACATATACATCACTAAGCAAATCGTAGCCTGTCTGGTACTGCTATACTTACACGTTGCGGCATTTAAATGGTTAAATAGTCATTAAAATATACACAATATAATATTATTGGGGACAGAGGTGCATCATCATTCTTGCAGTTATCGAACCAAACCAATTTTTTTATTGAATATTAAAATAAAGCAATCAATTTTAAAAAACTATTTATATAACTCGCTCTCCCTGTACCTTGGTTTTGGAAGACCTCTTTTTGGCCTTCTCTTCATTGTTTTTCTCTGAAGGGTCACTGGCCCCTCCGAGCATCTTGCGAGCTAATTCTTTCTCCCGCTGCGAATCCTTTCTGTCCCTGGCCTCCAGCTTCACGAGCTCGGCCTTCACGAACCGATCGTCCGGTGAGAGTACGAGTGCAGCCTTCACCGCCTTCAGCGCTTCGGGTACCTGATTCTTCTGGGAGTGAATCTAAAACATAATGTGGTCAGATTATAATGCAGCCAACAGAATGGAACAATTTATTGTATTTTAAAATAAGACACTCTGAATGAACAGACATTGAAGTTAGCTGTGATAAATGCTGTAAAAAAAATCAATAAAACAAAACAAAACATTTGCTTTACCTTTCCCTTTCTGAAGAGTGCTTTCACATTATAAGGCTGGCATCCGAGAACAATGTCAACGCTGTGCAGGGCTGCATCAAAAGCTCCTTGTTTCATTTGCGCGGCCGCCATATTGTTGTAAACTTTCATTCTGTCTGACAGTAGTAAATGAAGATCATCCGGCGTTCTCTGAAAAGTAAAATACAAACAGAACCTGTGAATTTGTACATTTAATTAAAAAGTATTTACAAATGAATTGCGGTATAAAACACTTTATGTCGACAAAATTCTAAGAAACGGATTTGAAGCCAGGCATATGAATATTTTCTTATATCTTATCTACATCTTTAGGGAAATAGATGAAACAAGAGTTTGATTGAGAACTCACTTCAATGGAATTGTTCTTTTGACAGTTTCTCGGTAGTGACTGAAAATCACACATATTTTATTGAAAATAAGGAGTATTAAAAAATTCTTTATTCAGAAAGTTTTTTTCTAAGAATTTTACAAGCGGACCAATTATATAATCTACAATGCCTCATCCAACAGGACCAAGAGTGCAATAGCATCTGACATTTCACAGTTTGCACTGAGTTTCATTGTAAACAGAACGCATATGGGATTGAAATAAAGACGTTACTGTTATCAAACCCTAACATGGGAAAAAAGCACAGTACCCATCAATAAATTTATAAGACGACACTATGGGTCACTAGAATAACTCGGAGGGAAGCAAAGAGTTTAGCAGGGGACAGAGAATTTTGAAGACAAAGTAAAAGTCTCATTTGATATATATCTACACTGCTAACTTGAGCTCTGAGGCGTTTAGTATAATTATATTTTTAACAGTGATATGAAGTTTTACCGGTAAATCTCCATCTGGCGTAGGATCCGTGATACCTCCTTTAGTTTCATCTAAATAGTCGATGGCCTTTCGGTAACACTGAATAGCCAAAGCAGGCTCCTGCATGCTGTACCACCAGTTGCCTCGTTCGCGTTTTTTATTTCTACAAACCATCAAAACGAGAACAAAAATCATTAGTAGGAATAAATGTACTGCTAGGGTTTAGATATTGGCTCACCATACTTAGGTAAAAACTGCCACATAACAAAATTAGCACTCTTTTTACTACTTTACGCGTCATTTGAGGATTCAAAAAAAAAGTTTTTTAAATATAATATAAATCGTATTTTCTCGATTATAAGACGCATGTTTTTAATTATTTTAGGCTCTCTGAATTTGGAGTGCATCTTGTTATTGCTGTCAAAAATGCAAAGGATGACACTTTCTGGGAAGCCTTGGAAAATAATGATACAGAAAAATTAGACATTGAATACAACAAAGTTGCAAGATGATAGTAAAAGTATTTTCAATGGATTCGGGGGCAATATGGAGAAAGATCATTTCTTTGTTACTCCACTAGTTGTGTGATGATAAGAAAGTCAATTTATAATGTATTTACCAGGGCTGTGGAGTCGAAAGTCTGAGAAAAAAATGACGACTCAGACTCCAGCTTTAAAATAAGTAACGACTCTGAGAATTTTTTTCAATAATTTCATTTTAACTTATGTATACGTATACCATCAGATCATCTTTAGTCAGCCAATCATGAAATGTCAACACTTTGGACTATTTTGTTTGAATACACATCATTAATTTTATTTTTCAAAAAAATTTCGAGCTGCTCATTTTTCACGACTCCGACTCTGGCCAAAATACCGCGACTGACTCCACAGCCCTGATATTTACTTAAAGTAATATATATCATTTTAATATGTCCCCTTTGTTATTAAAAAGTTGTGATGTTTTTATTTTTGGTATTTAAAAATATGAGCGCGTCTTATAGTCAAGAAACTAAGATATATTGAATTTGAATTGAAAAAAAATTGTTTACCAACCCTATTGCTTGCCGTTCCTTAATGGTAAGTGCTTCTATTTCCGGTTCAGGTCTTGATTCAATAAGCTCGACGGTGTAGGTGATGTGAGAGTTGGGCGGAATATCAGGAGCCATTCCGCATTCGCCAAATGCGAATCTCGGAGATATTTGCACTTCTGCTATCTCCCCATCGTGCATTAGCGGAAGGGCCAAATCAATCCCCTGTATAACCTATAAATGACATTACAATAATTTATAAGAACATAATAAATACTAGTCGAGAAGAATACATTTGTCAGTTAAAATATTGTAAAAGTAATGAAAATCAAATGCCACATGTTCATTGCTTGCATTCTATCAGTACTTGTCTACAGTAGCGTATCATGACACCTGACGAAGACTCAGAAAAACCGTATACTTAGCTTCGAGAATAGATGCTTGCGTTGCACCCCAGCTTTAAAATAAAAAACGACTCCGGACTCCACAGCCCTGCTTAAACTACATGGTATCGCAGTCCACAAGTCGGAGTTCTTATTCACGAGCGATAAGTATTGACAATTATATTTTGTTTTGCAGTCGCGTGCAGAGGTAATAATCTTGTCAGTAATAACAACGTAACGAACAAGATTTTTATTCACACCCGACAGCTGGGAAAAAATCTAACTGATCTATTGTTTGCAACCGTCAACCTGGATTTGATTTGTGAATTGCAATCTAATATATAAATTCAATACACTTTCATATTCATAACTTTTCAACAACCTTAATTCGGTAAAAGACAAAAATAGTGTCTGAAACTATCATCTAATATGGCAGTCGTGTCAGTGTTGCCAGAAATACTTTTACTGCCTGGAACACACATAATTTCAAATGGGTGGGTAGCGTGCGGAAATATTCCACGTATTGAGGATGGAATATATATAATGGAACACGCATTCGTTTGTGGTCCACTAAGACAACTTTGTGGATACAAACAATAGTGAATTACATATGCAAAACGTTGCAGAATGTGTGGATGCGAGCGAGACGTAAACTAAAATGCCAATTTGGTAAAAGTAACGATTTATTCACCCGCTATTTGGACGAATTTGTGTTTAGGAATTCATTTCGCTCCTCTGGCAATGTGTTTGGAGTATTTCTGATGGTAATCAGAGAGGATTACATTTCTTCTATACAGGTATGTATAATAATTCAAAATTATAATTCACAAGTGACTTGTTTTTTTTTGTGCTGGCAGCACTGACATGACGGCCATATTGAATTAAATGTCAAATGGTATCTGACACTATTCTTGCTTTACCCTTAATTCATACCTATTTCCTACATGCGGCATGAATGGCGTAAAAAATAAATTAATTAATCAGCTCATAATTAGCACATTATTTCCAGATTGACCCAATAATCAAATCATTCCTCAGCCTAATAGACTCATCAGTAATCATATGAGGCCGAAGATAATTTACACTAGTTAGGCTCAACACTATTATTTAAAAAAGCTAGGGATGCATAACAATAAGAATTCGACATAAATGACATCAATAAACTCACATCACCATCTCCAACCTGAATTTTTACATTATCATGTTTGTCGACCACTTGTCCATTTTTCAGCTTTCCTTCATAACTGATTCTACAGTTATCATTTCTTTGGGGTCGATTTTCTGGGTCACCTTCTTTTATAATCTGAAAAATATGAAATGTGATACATGAATAAAAAATGCTAATTCCAATGTCTGTATTGATTGAACATTTGTAAATAATTTGTACTTTGATCTTTTTCCTGTAACTTAGTAACTATGCAAATATTTGGAAGACTGATTTACTATTAAAGAATATGTTTCATTCGTATTCAGTGGCAAGTTCATTATTACAATCCTGTGGTTTACGAACTATATTTTAGAAACCCAATACTTTTTATAAAATTATGCTTTACAACATGCTACTCTATTTCTATCTGAAAATTAATGAAATGCCGCTAATAACAATGCAGCCCTGTAGATAAATTAATTATGAATAGAAAAATGCTTAATTAGCATACGTGAGAATCTGGAAACCGATAATTTACGCGAAATACGGATATAATATAAATGTAAAAAAGTCAACACATGTCAAATGGAACTTCTTCGAACAAACCATAGAGCAAATTTGAAATATGGCCGACACAATTTCATAAAAAATATTTCGTAATTTGCATGAATTATCGGTTTCCATGATACGGTATTTTGAAATTTTCGTATCCGCAATTAAGCTCTCCAGAGAATTGAATTGTTTATAGCGGGATTTAGTAAACTTTCGGGGAGACAAATAGTGGCTTGTTAAGCATATCTACCCATATAAACAATAAAAACGCGTCCATAAAAGCATTGTTTTCATGGATTCGGTAAATGAGAATTTCTTTTTACTATCAGGTGAATAAGTTGACATTGCTGGATTTTCTATGTTTGCATTACGGTATGGCCTTATTTGTCTCTCTCCCAAGTAAATAAGATTGTCTTCCTCATTATTTGTAATTGATACCTTGAAACACATTGACATAAAGCGTTATTAAATGAAAAAAATGGTTTTTTGTTTTCATTTGCAACGTTGATGGCAAGCGTGTCAGAGTGACGGTCAATGCCAATTTATTGACGGTATTATTTGTGATCGTAAATACACAGTAAGTATAAATACCTTTTTCATTAAATGACCACTTCCCAGTATATCCAGCCATTCCTCGGGCTTTTCTTGTGTTTCCGGAGACTTCATATTCTCCTCAGCCAATTCGCTAGCGCCTGCTAGATCTTCAAAAGAACTGCTGTCGGATTTATCGATATTCTTATGTTCTATACTCATGGTTGGGCCGTTTATTTGACTTGTGTGTATAGAAACTCTGAAACTAAATCAGCTGATTACCATGAGTTGAAGAATAACAAGCTTGATGTTTTGATTGCGCGTCTATGTAGGGGTCACTTGGTTGTTATTGAAATAGACGAACACTCTTCGAATACTGAATAATCAAGATGTTGGATTGAGGCACTGGAACTTGAAAGTGATTTGGATGTAAACTTATATTCCCAAGTTCGACATCACGCCTTCGATCGTGACAATCGTTTTCGGATAATGTTCAGATTACTAAACTTGTCTCAAATCAAGTGGCCAACGAGTGTTACTATAACAATAAAGATGTCTATACAGAATTAAATTTTCCCAATTCATGTAATCCTTATCACATATACACAAATATTACGGTCTGAATATAAAAAAAGTTATCAAGAATTGCTGAATATAAAATTGAGGCTTCCATCATCAGCTCAGGTTTAAACTTAGTAATTACAATGCGTAATATTAAAATACAATATCAAACTGATTTATATAATGAGTGCGTAAAATCACTTTTAATTGATTCTACTATACACCCAGCTGAAACATTCACATAGGGTCGTTAGTGACAAAATCTGTGAAAATGTACATAGTTTGAACGATTCAAATTTAGAATGATTGATTATCAACCCATTTTTTTTTTTTAAAGAAAATATCTAGTATGTTAAAAAATTTTACGATTTTTGTTTATCGTTTTATGTGTACAAACAATAAAGCCGGTGTATTGTCATCAATTTTAATTCATAGTTTCTTGTAAAAATGAATCATGAAAACTGAAATAATAGAATAAACAGTAAATAATTGAATATATGAGACTATTACTTATTATTGGAGCAGTCTCCAAACTGGCTTGATAAAATACAAAATATCGTTTCAAAGTCATTTAAAACTAAAAATACTTTGAAAATGTATATTGGTTTAGAAAATGAATTTCAAGTTTCATTTTTTAACCATTTTGGAATGAGCCGGGCTTGCAAATAGTAACCTCATATTATGTACATATTTATTATTTGCAATAGGGATAAAATATTAGTTATATTTTATCTTGCAACATTAGCTCGGTAATTTTGACATTTGCAATCTGTCAGATTGTGTCAGATATTGTCAAAGTTTAAGGGTAGAACAATTTTGTTATCACTTTTTAAAATGCAAAAATATGAGAAATTTGAAAAAATTGGGGAAGGAACGTACGGAACAGTGTTCAAGGCAAAAAATAGAGAAACGCACGAGATAGTTGCCTTAAAGAGAGTGAGGCTAGACGACGATGATGAAGGCGTTCCGTCGTCGGCTCTCAGAGAAATTTGCCTCTTGAAAGAACTTAAGCACAAAAACATCGTGAGGCTTTACGATGTCTTACACAGCGACAAAAAATTGACACTCGTTTTTGAACATTGCGATCAAGATTTAAAGAAATATTTCGACAGTCTCAATGGAGAAATCGACTTGGATGTTGTACAGTCTTTCATGTATCAACTATTAAGAGGTTTAGCATTTTGTCACAGTCATAACGTTTTACACAGAGATTTAAAACCGCAGAATTTGTTGATAAATAAAAATGGGGAACTGAAGCTCGCCGATTTTGGACTTGCACGAGCGTTTGGTATTCCCGTAAAGTGCTATTCCGCAGAAGTTGTAACTTTATGGTACAGGCCACCAGACGTTCTATTTGGAGCGAAGCTTTACACAACCAGTATCGATATGTGGTCAGCAGGATGTATATTTGCAGAATTAGCTAATGCTGGTCGGCCTCTTTTTCCAGGGTCTGATGTTGATGATCAACTAAAGCGAATTTTTAAATTATTAGGTTGGTATTTTCGATTATTGCATTAAAAACTTTCTTTTCAATGCATATTTTTTCAGTGGTGTAAGATGGGGTCCTGCCGCCCCCAATATTTCCTCTAATTTTGTTTTTCAATCACTTCTACTATTTTTTATCTATGAACTAGGAGTTTTTACTACACATGGCTTAATTTTTTCATATATAAATATAACTTCTCGAAAAATATTGTATTTATTTTTGAAAATGCCACCCGCAGCGGTCCGCCCCTGCCGAACTCCCCTTGCTAGGCCATTGTATTTAAGCCTTCTAATTGTGGCCTATCGGTTAGGTGTTTACAGGCCATGCTATTAATATTAATATTATAAATGACTTGAATAAACATATGATGTTAACTGAAAATTGTTGATTGCGAGGCACTATATCTATACAATTAAACACAATATTTCGTACCATTTTCACAATTTTAAGAAATGATTAGTATCAGGACGGTTTTCGTTTGTAGTGAGCATTTTCAACTGAAGATGATCACCTAACGATCCAAAGCCTTTCCTGGTCATTTTATAAAATTGTGAAGACTTAAAAACGATTTTCAGCCAGAATTTGCACATTGTCTCATTGAAATGAACATGGATATTAGAGGTCTGCACGGGCCCGGGCCTGGCCTGCGGGCTCTTACCCGACCCAGCCCGTGGGCCAAGCGTAATTGAGAGTCGGGCTCGAGCCGGGCCGGGTTTTGAAATTTGGGAGATAATCTGGGAAAAAGTATAGCAAATCGAGGATTTCAAATTTCTCGGTGAGCTAAAAAAAAAAAAGGACTTTCGGAGATAATCTGGGGAAAAGTATAGCAAATCAAGGATTTTAAATTCCTCGGTGAGCTAAAATAAGGAGTTTCGGGCTTCGGGTCGGGTTCGGGTAACAAGTGCGGTATTAGACTCGGGTCCGGGCCGGGTCGGGCGTGAGTTTTTCGGGCTCAGACCGGGTAGATTTGTAAAATTTTGGCCCGTGCAGACCTCTAATGGATATGAATAAAAATAATAACATGGAAATTCTACATTGCATATGCATCTAGTTTGGAAAGCTTTGAATTCTTAAATATGGATGGATATAAGAATATTATTGAATAATGAGGTATCAATAATATTTCAATTGAGACAAATGACTTCTCTTTAATCTTTTTTGAAATGTGATCAGAAGAATTAAGTTTTTTCCTTCAACATTATATTGGTTCAAGATATTTTATAAAAATAGAGCAATACATTATGAAGCATATCCGTTAATCAAAAATATAACTTTCAGACATACGACACTATTTGACTGAGGATGTGATGTTTGAAAGAGTGCTGAGCGTTAATCAATATGATTATTGTTTTTTACTAGGTACACCAACTGAAGAAACATGGTCAGGAATAACTCAATTGCCAGACTACAAACCGTTCCCAATCTATCATCCGAGCATGAGTTTCTCACAAGTTGTACCGAAGCTCTCCACTAGAGGCCGAGATCTTTTACAACATCTGTTAGTATGTAATCCAATCCATCGAATTTCTGCAGACGAAGCGATGGCCCACGGTTACTTCGCAGACCTCAACCCCACCCTTAAAAATGATCGCTCCTAGAATTTGTTTTGTACTTTTGTATAACATAATTGCCTAGTCAAAATAAATCCATTTCGTAAGATTTTTCTACATGTGTGTTTATGATATTATACTAATAAAAGAATAATAGTTTTAGGGTGAAAGTGTTAGCTTCAAACAGTTTACAGTATTGTTCATTTATACCACTGCTAATTCTGATGTTTACTTCCATTTTTTTAAGCCACGAAAAGCCATGTCCATTCATAACCAGTTTGATTAGTCCCAGTTTATTTACTTGAAATCTGACATCAAAATGTAATGTGAGAATTTCACGATATTCTTATAAACTAGCATACAGATTCAGCTATATGGTTTATTATTACTATTGGCCCTTGGTTGAGAAATTGAATTTAGATAACTAAATTAAATTCAGTAAATTCTAGCATGATGTCAATTTTCAATTTTAAGAATAGGGTTGCCGAAAGACAATATGTAATACATAACTAACATTTGAAAAAGAGAACTTATGTAGTCAATTTAAATATTCGTGTCCGAAAGGAAAGGAGTCTTAAATTTGAAATCGGTATTTTTCTGAATATAAAAACAAAGTTTGCACTCATGAAAACTTAAATGAAAAATCAGATATTTAAACCAGGGCTGTGGAGTCGGAGTCGCGGTATTTTGGCCGGAATTGTGAAAAATAAGCGGCTTGATTTTTTTTTGAAAAATATATTTCATGATGTACTTGAACAAAATAGTCAAGTGATGACATTTCATGCTTGGCTAGCTAAAGATGATCTGATGGTATACATATATACAAGTTAAAATTAAATTATTTAAAAAAATCCTCAGTCGGAGTCGTTAATTATTTTAAAGCTGGAGTCGGAGTCGTCTTTTTTTCACGCGACTCCACAGCCCTGATTTATTAATAAAGCGGAGTTCATTCAACTGTACTCATAATATCCATTCAAATTATTTTGGCATATGTATGATTTAAATGACAGTGTAAAAATAATTTGGATCTGTTTAAGTCCGACAAGAGTGGCAATGCTTTTTAGTGCCCTTGGCAAATAACAAATATGGCGCCCCTTTAAATCATATTTTATTATGAGCATCTGGCGGCACCCCTCAAAGCTTCGCGCCCTTGGCAAATGTCCCTTTGCCAATGCCTTCCTACGGCCATGTGTATGATTATTACAACATAAATGTCATTATATAGCAGCATGTGGTGGTAAATATTTTAAGCAATATCAAAATGTTCCAAGAAACACTTTTTATGAATAATATTTAGGTTTTATATACGTATAAGAGATTTGGAGGTATTTTTGTATCAAATCTGAATTAATAATATTCAGATCAACTCTATAAACATTCGAGAATGTCTTTAATAATCGAAATTATCCATAATGTCCTGATTGATGATTTAACATTATTATAGACGCCAACTTTTTTGTATTCAGTTTCAATTAAAATTGAATATTGTCAAACAATATAAATAATAATTATTTTAGTATATGTTATTTATTTTGTATTTTAAAATTATTGTGATAAATGTTATATTAATTTATAATCGTGTCAGTGTCGCCGTGTAGAATGTTTAAGTGAAATAATAGAGACTTCCACGGAGAAATTAGTATAAACATTATTTACTTACCTTCTTTTTTATATAAAAAAAGAGTCTAACATTAAGTTGTTGATGACGTGACTTAATAGTGAACCTCCTCTAAAGTAATATCAATTAAAAAGACATGTATTTTCATAATACTCTAAATAAATGACTATTAAAAATGATTAAATATATAACTGTTTTTATTCAATGTCCACTTATCAGATAAGAATCATTTTTATTTGGTTTAATGATTGGTGAAATAATAAGCATCAAATATGAGCTAACAACTTTTCACTCTAACAATGTAGCAAAAGCATGGATGACTGTGCTATTTTCATTACATTTCAAACAGGGCATACAGAGAGAGCAATTTACTTATTTTATCCTTCTCTCAAAATATGGAATTTAAGCTTTTAATTCAGTACCAGTTTTCTATTTGACATGACTGCTCTCTGTTCCGAGAATATGATCACTACACAACGCCTCTTATATTCTCTATTCCCTGCCAATTTCGTTGCTTTCAATCAAGTTATTCCAGTAATCCGTAGCTTCATTGAATGCATCCTGTAAATGAAAGAACCACCAGGTAGGAAGTAGGTAGACAAGATTCAGGCTCCCCTGAGGCATCCATAGCTCTATCACTGCCTTTTAGTTTTAGATGTCAAAGAGGTCTGTATCACGATTGTATCTTATTCCAAATTTGTATAAAAGTAGTAGATAAAAGTAAGGATTATCATGCAATGTTTGGGAGGTGTGGCAGAGGTATAAATAAAACAATCCGGTAGGACATCAAGTGGGCGTTATTTATTTTTCCGCATTCACATCAGAGAAACAGACTTACATTGTGTATTTGTTTGATCTATAGTATCACGTCTCTTGCGCAAAAACTTCACATTAACAAGAATAGCATATAAATTTTGTTCTATTTATATATACGATGTTCGGGAAACAATGTCATTCCGGAATAATCAAACTTCCATAGTCACAAAAATCTTACACGTCTATATTAAGTTTGTGCAAATAAAATCCTAAATATTATTGATACAGTTCAAAGAATGTAAGCTTACTGACAAATTACAAAATTCAACACGTCCATTACTTTGACGTCGTGAACAAATATTTTATTTAACTTGACTAATACGTAATATGTAAAAAGCGTCATTTGAAATATGTTTTTTTTACTCAATTTATGACAAATATAGGCAGATATAACATCCTTAACACCTACATATCATATTTGCCGAAAAATTGTCCACTTTGGACTACATAAAGTTCCTTTCCTCACGCTGTGACGAGACGCTTGCCAGCACACTGACAGCTAACCCACCTAAACCAAGGCACCGGCAAGACTTTCCTTGTGTCATCACAACTTTTACATCTTATTCAAATTCAATACAACAGTGGATGCATGACTCTTATTGAAACTGTCACACTGCAGCGCAACACTGACCACAGTCAAGCGAGAGCTCATATAGCTTCGAGTATTTTCAGCCACATCACGGTATATTGATGAGACAAAACCCACATTGCGACTGAAACTTTGTTCTGTCTTGCGGTGAGGCATAGCAAACTTTTACAAGACACTTTCAGGTGCATGTCAACATTCTTGTAAGTAAAAATTAACTCAATTCATTGTTCTGTGAATCAAATCTTGACCGTGTCAAAAGATTATGCAATTTTTCAATACTACATGAATTTTGATCAATCCATAGTGTTTGCTTTGTTTCAAACCTTTCCGCCTTACCTGCTTTATGAAAAACGAACAATGACTTTAAGCAACATCAACTGTCAGTGTTGTAAATATGATAGATAATTTTTATTTCCATTTCGAAGTTCTACCAGTAGATAAACAGTGTTTTAACACAAAACGGAACACAAGCGGTCTCTTGTTTGACTGTGTCGAATGAGCGGATTCAATAGTTTAGTTCGATATTCAATCGAAGATGAAAAGTTAGATGCGGTACAAAAATTTGTGTAATGAATTTTGATACAGTTACAAGTGCGGATGGTAAGGACACAGCTCCGATGCGATAAAAAACTATTGACTAGATTAGTCTAGGATCTCAAATACGCAAGGAAGAACGCCGGCCGCTGAAAACCCGACACGGGCAATCCTCAAGGAGTTGAAGAAAAGTCGTAACGGAAAAAATGGATTTTAAATTTCTCGAATATTGAAACATATCAACTTTAATACAAAACACGAAGTCAGCGATTTTTTTATTTACAAAAATACAAAAGGCAATCAGAGCCCTCTAATTGTCACACGAGAGAGTTGAAATTGCAATTGTACAACACATTCACTCGATGGTCAAGTTATTGGATCCACTAAAATGCATCAATGGAATTGGAAAGCGTAAGTATTTTGACCAATATTGATAAAAATTTAGTTCATTATTTCATCACCAAAGAATGTCGTTGCATCCGCTCGTCTTCTATAGATACTTGGATTGAAATTAACACACATTGCGAAGCTTATTAAAAAAATTCAGATATATGTAGAACGATATAAAATAAGTGTGCGGTTGCATCAAAAGTAAAAGTACAATATAACCGAAACTAATTAATCTGATCAAAAAAATAAGTTAAAAAAAAATTCAGATCGAGGTCAAAAGAGTTTCGTAAAACTTGGTTCTGTATTTTTATTCCACGAATATACATAAGTAATAACTATTAGAAATTTCATTTTATTTTTCACATGTCCATCTATGCTATTATAATAAATGTACACATCTTGATCATTCTAATATTCATTTGTGATTTAATATTAATCATTATTCTTAGATTACTTTACTCACCGCTTATAAATTAACGATAGTTTGTTTAGTTTAAAGATTTTTTTTCTCATTTTTAGAATCGTGCGGATAAATTTACATTTAAAAATAAACAAATGCGTTCTTCAAAGAATATAAATAATAGATGTTCTTCAAATAAATAAATAATGAGACAAACCATATCAGAAACCAAGAATATTCCACTGATTGTACCTATGTTAAGTTTCCAAGCTGCGCAGCTATCAAAATTTTGTCAATCTTTTTCGTGATATCAATGGCTGAGTTTTTCTCGCACACAAAATTTGAGATCAATAAATTTGTTGGATTATAATATTGTATTTACCTGAATATAAGATGTTATTCGATAGTAAACTGTTCCCCTGTCGTTAACTCCCTGGTTTGGTATTACTTAAAAATATTGTACATATGATAGTAATTCTTCCACAACCGAATAAGTTACTAAGATCTTGTCTTTAAGTCTCCATAACATCGTAAAATACTTTAAAAGAATTGCTATAAAAGCTAATAGAGCCATAGATTATGATTTGTGTAGTGTTTAATTTCATTAATATTTTTAGTCACTGCTTTTTTCTCGTAAATTACTACTGTGAATTGCTCAAAGTATGTATTTTTACATCCCGAAATGTTGTTCAGTGAAGTCATGCTTCTGTTGGTAATGTATAATTCAGAGAGTTATTATATAAGATATTAAAACAATATAAGTATGAAAATATTGATGCCGGGAACGGGTTTAATAGTCCTATAAACACATGTTGATGAAATTGTGTTGTTATTATAGAATGAAGTGTATGTTTCTTATATTCAGGTGTTTACGATTGTTCATATACAGTGGAAATAATGAAATAAAGACTACTCAACAGAAATTATTTTAAAGCTAGAGAAGTGTTTATTAAAAATCAGTAACATTCATAAGATGAAATGAAAATAATGTTTCAGTGAATGCATCAAAAATAGATTAACTCCAAGGTGCGTTACGTTAACGCATTTGATCTTGATTATTACATTACTATTAACACAATAAACAATATTTATCATTTTAACTATGACGCATGCATGAATGACACTAAGTATTTTATGCAATTAACAATATCATTAAAAAATAATATACAAAAATACATTTTTCCAAATTTGGCATTAGCATGTGCGGTCCTGCTTTGTGCAAAGTTTATCAAAATTGATTCGCAGCGTTTTGCAAACTGACTGCCACAACCGATAGTGAAAGTATAAATACGAACAATAATAATAAAAAAAAAAACAGCTTTCGAAACAAACTATCGATTGAAGTTATTATAAAAATGAACTATGCACTGTCAAAAAGTTCTCAAAATAATTTTCAAAAAAATATGGAATTCTTCGAGATATTCTCCTTGAAATTTATAGCCAATGTAACAATAATTAAATAAAGTTCACAGTGCGATCTTGTCAATAATTGTTCCACTCGTTTTGCTATAAACTTTTCTATTCCTGACACTCTTTCGGTGTCTATAATACCTCTCGTTTAATGCGTATTAAACACAATTGGAATGAAAAAAAAAGCTTTTGTGCTTGGCAGGAAAAAATGTAGAAATATACTTTCTATTCTTAGAATGAATGAAAAAATGAAGCAAGAGCTTCCGTAAAGACATAGAAAAAATAAGAACTATAATACAAATGCACGATGGAAAGAAATTATAAAGACATACATACATACATACATATTATATTTTGTATTAAGAGTATAAAAATACTTAAATAAAGAAAGTAACGGGAAAAATTTGAGAGGTTGCGATGAGTTTCTGAATCTTATTTCCTATATCAATTGATTTTACAGCATAAAAACTGTTTTACAACACTAATGTCAATTAAAGGTAATGCGTTATTTTACAAAGTGAGATAATTCTCAATTCTCAATTATTACAACAATTCGACACTTACACATACGTTTTCATCAATTGAAAGTTTTTATAATCATGATTTCTCGCATAAGGAACGGGAAAATTATATTTAAAAAAGTATAAGGATTTCATTACCATTCTTGTTCGAAATAAGTAATTTTGTTTTTGATTTTAGTTAGATATGACCTCGTAAGAAAGGTGAGGTGGAATTTTCGCCGAAACGAGACAGATACCACATTTTAAACGTGAAATATAACATAATACAGTATTGCCAATGATTTAAAATGACAATTGAAAGTGAAAAGGTTCGATTTAGTTTTCATTCCTTGTTGATAGATGGATCGATAAATATATATAAAACCAAACTATAACAATGTTTATACATCTGAAGCTGTAATAATACATAATTAATAATAACCAAATAAACATATATTTATAAAATCCAAGAGCGCACGCATTCTGTAGTGATATGAGGAATATTAAATGTTTTACACATAAGTACCACAGTGTACATCGAGGTTAAATTAATATGTTCGATAATCAATGTGGTAAAATAACATTCATACAATCCTCGTGATAAGGTAAGCGTTTACAAATCTTTATTTTTTACTCACTTAATCTAACATTCAACCACTGAACACGAAAAAAAATCACGTAATATAATTAACATAATTTATACACAAAGAAATATCATAAACTCACCTTTAATTTGATACAATACATCATTTTGTTCAGATTTAACCGCCAGTTAATTAAGTATTTAGTAAACTGAAACATATAGTCTAATATAGGGCGGCACTAAAGTAGTAGTGATTCTCCATTAACACTTTGCCATTAGACTAATTGTTTTAGCTTTTTTAAAAGACTAATTAAAAGGCTTAACGTAACACACGTGGAACTGCATAAAAAATAGCTACAAGATCATAAAAAACCAATTGATTATGAAATACTTCCATGTATTAATTTCTCAATAATAATAAGTAACTATATTTTTGTATTCTCCGCGCTGATCATTTTGTCTCCGAATTTCATGTGAGTTTAATGAGAGGGACACAAGTATCATTTCAATGAGACGTGCGCAGTTTTATTGTATAAATTCAGTTAAAATATTACAGATTCGTTTTCATAAACAAATCGATAAATAATTTGAAATTGATTATTATATGAGTTAGTAAGAACATGCAAACATAAAACTGGCCAGATAGTGTTATTTTTATAGGTGACGTGTTTAATAAGGATGAAATTAATTTTACGGTGAAGATGTCCGTAAATAATTATCATAGAAAGAAAGCTTCGTATGATGAACTGTCTCCGAACGTTTGAAGCGTTGGCTATATTTTAATATGATTGCGTTGAATTGAGAAAGGTAAATCAAGAAGTGAGAATGAAATACGAAAATGTATTGAACATCTTTCCGATTCGTAGGTCTTATACATTTACTTATCTTAAGAAGGTTTAACATCTACGATAGCATACTTTTACTGAACGCTTCCGCCGCACGTCTTCTGCAGACGATATTCATTGTAATATTTCCCGGCGTATAAATAGGTGAACCTTTATTATGCATGGAACGTCGGTGAAAACATGTGGCGTACGAAATGAAAAATTCGAATGAAAAATTCAACACATTCTTTCATAATGAGGGCAGAGGTAAATAATCTAACTTTCTGTTTATCCATCATTTAAATATTATCGATAAGTTATTTTTAAATTTTATTATTATTAATCATTCATTACAATACTTTATATTTATTTTTAAAATAACTAATATATTTTTTTTTAATTATAAAGACAGTTTTTTTTACATTTTTGCTTCAGTTTTCTGGGTGATTCTGATTCAATAAAATGTTTATTAATAGGTTGATCCGATAGTTTCACAAAGTTACCACCAATAATTGTCAAGAAACCTATTTCATATATATTTATATATGCCGCACGTTAGTAATATATATATTTCTGATGACAATTTATAGAATAGATTTTAACTTAAGTGAGAAAAGTCCTTAAGATATAAAATGAAGTAAACATTCAATTCAAGATGACAATTTGATACTTTTTTTTTTATTATATAACTATCTGTTTGAAACGATGCTTTGTATTACAAAATATGTATTTGCCGTAAATCAATGATAATTTCAATGAAAAAAAAACGATTCGTAATGGAATATTAAAATTTCATTAATAGTAGTTTTAATACGAAGTATAGTATTAGTTTACTTTCTCAACAACATTGGCGATATCTATAGATTGGTCAAAAGTCTGGTTGCACAAATATTAAAACCTTCCAGTTATATCAGAAAGAATTCAAAATGCTCATCACCGCAGTGAAGTGAGTGTGCGTTGTGTTGTGTCGATCAAATGAAATATAAATAAGAATACCTACATATAAAGCGTACCACCGCAGTGGCACTCCTGTTAACTAACTTATAAAAACTACATTCAAAGGATCTGCGAGCTTTTTGACCATTTTCAATGACAGACGCTAAAGATCACAAAATATAAATGCATGTACACGACATGTACGCGGTTATAAAGTTCTTCTTTCACGAAAATGTTAATACTCGTACAACCGATACACTCAATCAAACAAATAGATTTACATTTTCTTTAATTCTAACAGTTTACGCGTGTATTGTGTTGGTTTTAAAGATTTACAAAGAAAGTCTCTTAGTTTTGTACACCTCTGAAACAGCTTTAAATCATTACTCCGTCGCAAGGCTTGTTTGATATATTATAAAAAACAAAAAATTAATATCTCTCCCGTCTTATAAAAAACAATAAACATGACAATCAAAGAGGCAAGACTCGATAATCATAGACGTTTGTTCTGAAAAAAAATAATTGATTTACAGTTGTCATTGTTCAATCAGATAAGTGTTGCCAATCATATATTTAGTAATCCTCAATGTCAATATAACGGAAACACCTCTGCAGGAGAATTGCCAATGGTTTTTATAACATGACATTTTAGGCAGTTAATTCGTAAATTGATTAATAATTTTTACACCTATAGCTCATTATGGAACATTTGATAACATATCTGTTACTTGATATTTAAACAACTGAGTTTCGGAGTCGACTGGTGGATTGTTTTCAGTTTTTTTTTAATTGAATATATATTTCGATCTTGTTTTATATTTGGTGTCGCCACTCGAGAGATACACAAAACAAAAGAGCCTCGGCTGATATTACAATTCATAAACAAGAATGTGAAGACTGTTTGAGAATAATTTGGTTTTTCCTTAACAGATTATTTATTATATATATAATTAAATAGTTGTCGGGGGAGTTAATAGAGGCCACAGCCGCGAAGGTTGTTGGCTATGATGACATCTGTGACAGCGTCGAACACAAACTGAATGT
The DNA here is from genome assembly GCA_031772345.1 of Himalopsyche anomala. Lineage (NCBI taxonomy): Eukaryota > Metazoa > Arthropoda > Insecta > Trichoptera > Rhyacophilidae > Himalopsyche > Himalopsyche anomala. Next base: position 11,985,175 of record CM062838.1, read on the forward strand.
TGTTGGTGTCGGTGGCGCAAGTCATGTGGCAATAGATCTCCTTTGTGGTCGACTTGTTCTTCGCTTCGAACTGCGCCTGGATGTAGGCTGCTGCTTCACCGTACTCTTGTGCTCCTGATTAAAGAAAACAAACAATTATCGTATTTTTCAATCAAAGATGAGCGAAAAAAACTGTCAACCATACAAAAACAATACAAGTGTTGTTTATAAAATAACTCATTTATAATTTTTCTGTTAAAATTAATTGCCAGATATTTATTAAATCGTAAACTTAAATCAAGTTGAAGTAATAAAAAAATTAATAAATTGTTCTTTTCGATTGGATTTAAATAAGCAATAAATAAAATTTGATAACCGTGCTTTCCATTGATTGATTTAGTCTCGTTCTACAGTTTTTAGTTTCTCTTGTAAAATTTGATTTGAATGACATTACCTGTTTTTGGAATAAAGGCTTCGATTATCTAAGTAACATAAAATATCAATGCTAGAATGTTTTATCGTAAAAACTGAAATTTTTCATTTGCTGTTTACTTAGAACATCTGCCAGAACAGTGATGATACGCAAAGCAGTTTTCTGTAATTTACTCGAAACTTGAAAAAGGTTTTAGTGCTTATTGTACCTCAATGAATCATTTCAGAAAATAACAAAAATTAAAGTGCCCTTTTTACTTTCATAAGAATTTTAGTTATAATATAGCCATAGAAAAATACTTTAAGACGCTCTCCAAAGCACCTCGAGATGATTCATTGTTTCTGACATAAATAAAAAGCCTAAAGGATCCTATTCAAATGAACTTGTGGTTAATAATAAAATGAAATCTTTATCTATTGACTTACCTCCATATTCAGGGAAACAAATGGTGAGAGGCGATTTGCGGATTTTATCCTCGAACAGATCCTTCTTATTTAGGAAGAGGATGATTGAGGTATCTGTGAACCATTTGTTGTTACAGATTGAATCAAAGAGTTTTAAACTCTCCTGCATTCGATTCTGGAATAGAAGTAAGACAAATTATTAATTGATTCTTTCAATTCAAGCTGAACATGTGAATGGACAATATGTTAACCGAATCTCACTGAGCTCCGAAGGTGTTGAAAACATGTAACAGTTGAAAAGTGCACTAAAAGCTGTACATACAAAGTAGTCACTCTTCGACTAGTGACCATTCATTTTGCTATAATCATTACAAAAGTGTACATTATCCCACATATACATCGTTTCGTTCAGTAACCTCAAGTGACCTGAATGGCAAATACAAAGAGTAGCATTTGTGAGTGTTCATGTTAAAGATTAACAATAATAACTTTTCCGGTTCTAAGCTCAAGAAATGCGACTCCATTACCCACATTTTCTTAAATATCTATTTTAATATGGGTGATACAATGTTTTTAATTAAGGTATTCTTATATCATAGTTTTTTGGACCTTTTGTAGTTTATATAAATACGATAAGATAAGAAATAAGCGCCCGCTTATCAGCCATCGTTGGTAAGATAACTAGACTGAACACCGCTAAGCAAACGCGCCAGTCGCACATTGACATTTGCATTGAAACGACGTATATTTTACGCGCAACTTAAAATATGATTATTTATTAAAAAACCACAGATTTTTTTAAAAAAATGTATGAGGAATGATGCAGAGAGATATTTTAAAGCCCTTAGACTATGTATGTTGTTGAAATTCATAATAATAAGGCCAATAATGAGGCCAATAATGAGGAAACCACTGGGGTCCCTAAAAGACCCCCATCGGCCGAGAAGTATTTTTCTAGTCTCCGAGCCGCGAGAGATAATGTTGGCTATGATCAAGGAAAAACTGCAGAGCGGCCATCTTTGTGAAGCATGTCTCCATTGGAATGATAACAGGTTCTTGGAACACTAGTGATTCGCGAGCGTAGATGGATACCGGCCATAAAGGCGGAAACATACTGCCGACACCCGACGCCACGTAAGCGTGTTGCATGAGATCATAGCTACATATTTTCCATTGTATTGTATGGGACAGGAACGCACTGCAAACATCCAACGCGACAAGTGGGCATGGCCTCCATTGGGTGAGACCGCGTCGTGTGGCGTGGCGTGTTTTCAGTATGTTTCCACCTTAAGATGTATATTTCATGTTGCATAAATATTTATTCTTTTTTTTGTACAAATAAAATGTATTATTTTAATACTCAATAATTTAAATACGATAGGGATCAGTTTCATTAGCGAGTTGACATCTTCAGCTAATCAGTGTTACGAGTTAGCCTGAAAACATTAGAAAATGATTGCTAAGCAACACCGATACTTTTGGGATAATTGCCTACAAATTGTGTATAAATCTATTACCAATAACAATTGAGAGATAAGTTGTGTGATGTTTAAACATGATAAGAATTGTGCAAAATGTTGAAGTAATTATACAAAATGGTGGATGTGGGACAACCAAGTTCGCCATTATGTTCAATTATCTTCGTAAGTAACTGCAAACTTGTTATAAATCACATACCAGTTAAAAGTGTATGCTTACATTGCTGAATTGTATCGAACAAATACTTAATCTTATTGGAATAAAGCTGTATTAAGTTTACTAAAGAGTCGTGTGCAAAAATTATACGGATATAAAATGATATTTTACCGTTGTCTCGTCCTCGTGAAGTACTTGATCGTACTCTGACATGGCTACGCAAAAGATAATCGCTGTAACATCTTCAAAGCAGTGAATCCATTTCTTTCTTTCGGACCGCTGGCCACCTACATCAAACAATCTGGAAGAAGAAAAGATTTGTTTAGTTAAAGCATTGAAAATATTGGTTGTTGGCATCCACTCTTAACTCTTTCGCTGCCAATAGTGCGTTTACGCTCTGTACTTTGTCACTCGATATCTATCCAAAGTCGATAGTTTAAAATAATTTAATAACTTATGCACACAGTGCCATCTGTTGTTATCATTTTGTAATAGTATGACATGAATAATTGTCAATACAGTGCAACAGTGGCCCTATGTATTGAACCTTGTTTTAAGACATACCACACCATAAAAGACTATTGATTTTTTTTTTAAAGTTTCGTTTTGTTTTATATAATTTTAATATTAAACTTACAACATACAATTACTTTTCACATATGATTATGCTCGCGACTCAGACGCTTTTGCGAAAATTTTGAAAGATTTGTTTTCTTGGATAAATGGCGGCACAAACTACTATGCATTTATTTGGTAAGTCTTGAATACCTACTGTAAATATATTTACAAAAAAATAAATATTTATAAGGTTTTAATTTTTCCATGTTGAAATTACCTAAAACGCCCTGAAAATGATAAAATACCCATTTAATATGCCATAGGTTCCCAACCTTTTTCGGGTGGCGATCTCTTTTTATAAAAGCCATGTGACCCGCGGCCCCGATGCAATTGAAAAAGGCATTTTTTTTTTCAATAAGGTAATTTTAGTTGACTATAGTTTTAGTTTTGTTGTTCAAATATAAAATCGAAAAAAGATGGCGACCCATAGGTTGGGAACCCGTGTACTATGCAAATACATGATATTATAAAATGACGACGCAAGACATAAATGAATACATAAAAAAAATATTCGCAGGAGCCGTATAAATAATAGAAAAACTAGTTTTTTCACCATGTCCGCTCCCAAATGTGGAGTATATGGACACTCACATTTCAACATAGTGTTTCTATGAGAACTGCTGCTACTCAGTTGCTCCACCTTTCTTTTTTCCAAAGATAGTAGAAATAGAAGAATAGAGATAGGAAAAATAATGAAAAATTCATTAGAAAATTATTTTTATTTATGTAACGAAAAAATATTCAGAATCGCGATTAAAATTTGTTTTTAGTAAAGTTCTCTATAAAAAAGTTTACCGACTATTCGTATTTACAGACCTACATACTGCACCTTAAATATTTATTAAAAAAGACAATGTATTTATTCACTATAAAAATTAGGATCAATTTCATTTTTAAATAAGTTACACAATCGTATAATATTTTTATTGATAGATCCATAACTAAAGAACATGATTCTTTTTAGTATATTTATTCGAAATGGTAAGATGTATTCGTTTTCAAATTTGGAGAATTCGATGGAAAAAAAGCAACGATTGATAATTAAAATTTAAGAATAGATTAATTTTGAATTCACTTACTTGAAATTGAGGTTTTTGAAGGAAAAGTGGACCTCTACGATGCCGGTAGTCTTAACTCGAGTCCTGAGGATATCCTGCTCTGTGGGCTGATAGTCTTTCGCACCCAGTCGATCGAGGTCGTCCAGGAAACTGTAAATAACCAAAAACATCGTTAATATATAATATATTTAAAAAACATAATTTTTAATTCAATAGGTAATAACAATTTAAGTATTATTAGAGGTATTAAAAATCATAAGGCAATGAAATTGAAAATTTGAGGCTTGGTATTGGTATTCAAGAATATAAAATAGGGATGGCTAACTGTTGGTGCTTGATGTCATATATGTACATACAGTGAAACCTCTCATAACGAGCACCTCTTATAAAGATGTAATTCGCGTAACGAGCAAAACAGGTAGCGAAAAAATGCTCCCTTAACGAGCGACATTCAAAGTTTTGCAAAGATCACTTGCACATCGTTGCTTGCCTCAAGATGATTGATAAGGGGTGGGAAGGGGATACCAAGAGAACCCTCACTTCAGTTTGGAAGAAGCTTAGCCAAGGAGAGTTGTCGAATGTGATTTTGAGGGGTTTAAAACAGTACCTGTGAAGTCTACAGTCAACGAGATTGTATCTTTGGCCAATACCATGGGACTGGAGGTGGATAACAACAAAATTGATGAGCTTGTGAAAGAGTTCAGTCAACAGCTGACCGCCGAAAAGCTTATGAAGATGCATTGTTTTTCGCATTCCAGGTTGTTACGCTCTTTAACAATTTATAAGTATGTAATTTTACTTTAATACACTAACAGTGTGTAACTAGATTATTTTCTACTAACAGACAAAGGCAACATGAGAAATTACAAAACAATCGATGCATTTTTTTTGGTCTATCGGCTGTGAGATTTTCCAGACGGCATGCCTGACTTAACGGTGTATTTAAATATGTAGTTTTAATGAACACAGCATAATAAAAAAACAGGCATTGGCAACTGTAAATCGAGTTTTTGTTTTGCATGACGTCAATTGAAATAAATTAAATAAATGTTTTTTTAGATGCGATTTTTCGACCATTGTTGTTCTCTTATTGAATAATCTTCACGAAAAATCTATTACGTTATGGGAGCGTACTCAAATACACGCATGTTAGCAACCTTATACATATATAATATAATATATATATGTCAGAGTTTTTTTCTTTTGAAAGCAATTTAAAAAAAATGAAAATAATATAAATATTCGAAGGAATCGTAAATAATAAAAAAACAACCAACAAGAAGATGTCGGGTTCTATGGCGCAGCGGTTAGCGTTGCTGGCTTCCGTGCAGGATCTCACGGCTTCAAGTCCCAGTACGAACAGAATTTATTTGATAGTTTTCTGTTCGGAAGCATGGGTGTTTGAGATGTCTAAAAATTCCCTCACACCATTCCGATCCTTCAATAACTGGGCGTAGCGAGAGCGATTAGTTTACCACTATTCCTGTTCTTGGCTTATCCTTCTATCCTTACTACTCTTTTTGAAAAAGAGAGGTTGAGCAACTGAGTAACAAACAGTTCTCGTAGAATCTGTTAAGATACCTCCATTAGGAGGCCATATGCTCCACATTGGGAGCGGACATGGATAAAAAAATGCAAGAAGATTAATATTACCAGGAGTTTTCTAAATGATATTTAAAATAAAAGCTTTTGAGAAGATATAATTAATAAAACTTGGTTTTTTAGACATTTACTCAAAACCTTTTATTTTAAAAAAAAATACTATTTTCGATAGGAGTCGGCGATAGCTTTGTGAAAATTAATTTTTAATATAAAATTACATTTTAATCAGTGATAATTCGAAGATCTGTCCCGTGCATCACGGAAATGATAATGCGATATCTATCGGTGGAAAAAGAAAACATTGAATTCTTACAATATATTTGGCAGACAAAACTTCAATAACAAAACCGATTCGATATATATTATGTACATAATGAAAGAATCTCAGTGTAATTTTATGTTATTTATCACAAACTGTTGGCCAGAGATGAAACGCAACTTGTGCAAAACGGAAACACGAAGCTGAACGTGTTTTACCGAACCTCGGAAATAACGATCTCGACGGAAGGCAAACAGGGTTCATTTTACACTTTATATCCGGTTGGGTAAATATTAAAACAAACATTACTCACTTAACCGGTATCGATCCATATTCTAATATTTTGTCATAACATATTCGAATTATGTGTCACAGTAAAAGTAATGATTTCTTTACTGGTCAATCGAAGATGAGTTATGACCTTGGAATTAATATACAATAATTTGTCATATTGCATATTTAAACATGGAAATTTAAACGCAACAATCAAATACGTTTTTTATAAGAATTTCTCGTCAAAAGCAGTTAGTTGTAAGTATCTGACAAATATTATTATTAAATTATGTCAAAAATAGAATTTGAATACGCAAATTTATTTTTGTATAATACATAAGGAAATGGTGTAAGGAAAATAAATAAATACATTATTATCTAATTAAATAATCGATGTTTTTTCCTCAGTTAGAAAATAGTAATATAAATCTCTTAAATATATAATACAATCGTGGGAGTGTTCGAAAAATTTAAGATGTATAATTTTATTAACAGGTATTTTTCAGTAGAAGGACACTAAGAAATAACCGTGCAGTGACTATATCGCTATTAGAATATTTTTGGGGATTTTTTTACACTCAGATTACTATGGAGCAGATAAAGCGAAAATTTGTACACATTTTACACTGCATCTTCTATTTTCCACAGATGTCTGGCTTATGAATTTGACGACCAATAAGGTAATACAAGTATTTCCGTGATACAACCTTATTCAATTCCCGTCAATACAATACAGGCATACGACATTAAATCAAATTTGATGAATTTTACATTTAACACGAGACGGCATAAAAAATATATGTTCCTGAATGTCGCAGAATAAAATTCACTTTTGAACTCTGAACTTTCGAATCTTAAGTATTTGAAATCTGAAGAAAAAAAAAATAGGAAAAAGCGCGCGATATTTTGTGAAGACGCGACGAGGATAAATTTCCCGGGAATAACATGTTCGCAAGTAGAGATGTCCATGTGAGTATTGACTATTGAGTATATACATGGATACATTGACATAATTTTAACAGTAATCGAGTATTGGATCTATTCAAATATATATATAAAAAAAACGAATAATTGTGTAATGTTTTTCTTTTCTACATTAATGAATTCATCTAATTCGACAGCTAATAATAAAACAAGTGAGGAAAATAAAGAAAGACATTGAAGAAAGTGTTCGAATATAAAATCACTGCCTCTTCTTAAGCCTAGTATGATTTCGACGTCCTGGTAAAGCCGCCAAATATTATTCATAATATGTATTTGGTAGAAATAAAAGATGCTGACGATGCTGAGATGCATGAGAAGAAGCAAAGTGATGGGGAATTTCATAGCTGCCACGTGGTGGTAAAAAAAGAAGACGCGGGTTATCGAAGTATCGATTCTTTAAATACTCGAACGGTCGGGTAGTCGGCGATATAATTTCCCATTCTTATTCGTCACACGAAATAAAATGTGGAGTTATAGATCGAAGAAAAGAGAGGCGAACGTTTACAAATGAGAAACGAGAAGAAAACGTCTGTGAGGATAAATTGCAAAACACCCGGGAGGATTTTCACATTTGGAAAAACAAAGATTCGAACATTTTCTACGTGAGATGTTAAGTCTGGTGTATGTATGTTGTCGGTATTATATAATGCAGCGTTGAGCTGACAATACGTTAACAAGGGGCTCGCTTAATCGCAACGCTATTTGTGGTGTTCTGGGAAAGAAGTATTTTTTTAATCTCTGATACAATTATACGTAATAAAACTATCGAATCTTATACATATATTTATATTATGGAACAATACGCGATGTACCGTTATTTTCACCTTAACTATATTGTAAGAGCGAAGAGTTCTAAGATTTACACTAAAATAGTTTTTATATTCTTTTCAACCCAAATTACATATTATACTGAAAACGTTTTAGATATCAGAAACACTAAATATATGTACATCACTGGGTTTTTTAATTTAATTATAATAATCTGATATATATTATATATCAGATATATTTTTTTAAATTTTAGCAAGGAGTTCGCCGGTCTGTGTAAAAATTAACAAGGGGGATCGCACGATCCCCCTTCAGTCCACCCTTATATATGTACGCTGTAAAAAAGTATACAATATTATCAAGTAATAAATTTAGTCAACACCAAGACCGGCATTGCGTATTGACAAAACGATTTAAACTGATAATACATATATACATTTAAACATGTGTATTTGTATATGTATAATGTGAGCACTAATGGCTTTAGGTAAATGTGTAAAAACGTTTCGAATACTGTCAAGCTTAAGTGCTATTTATGAACAGTATAGCTACTAATTAACTACAAAAATTCGATAGAAAAGTGTATATTTTAAACGTACACAAAGTGTATATATAAACCGTTGATTTGTAAATATACTAGAAACATAAAAAAATAACATACACATTTGAATCTAAAGAGTATAACTTTTAAGATTAAAATATACCTGTTTTTCTTAGCCAAATTCGTGTTAATTACTTTGTACCTAAGCAATGTTGTATTAGAGGTGTACCATTTTAACTTGACTGTGGCAGAACTCAGAACTAAAATTGTCGCCCTAGGACGTGTTGACTATGGCAACGTTAATGATGCGATGGTGGCGCCCTCGCGGGCAGTCAAGTTACGCTGGTACATCTATAGTAAGTATCATACGTATTAAGCTTATTTAAAATGTATCCTCATACTGATAAGTCTCTTCAACTACAAAATTAACAATAAATACCATTTGCAAGGATTATACTTAAGAAAATTATTTAATTGCTAAATTTTATACAATGTAAATACTAAAGCTTAAAATTTATGTAAGCTGTCTTTGTAATATAGAAGAATGGGATTAAATAATTATTAAATACTGTATAATAAAAATGGAGTGCACTTTTTGGGCGGTGATATTCTTCTTTCGGAAGAGCGCTGATGAAAAAGGTTATACTCAGTTTAAGGGCGGATCGGAGCGGAGAACCATGGCGGGGGTGCAGCGGTAAGACGCAGAGGGGTTAGGGTGCGGCAACAGGTAATCCGCGTAGCATTTGCTACGACAGCGGGAAACACAAGAGAGAATTCTTTGATTCTATGAATATACGGCAGAGCTATATTGGTACGGATTCAAAAAGAAACTGTTTCAAATAGGTAAGTTTAGTAATGTACATGTTTGTTGCCAATTTTAATTTGGCTTGCCTGTATAATATCTATAGGACATTAAATTTAAAAAGTGTTTATATTATTTATTAAAGAAAGATATTGCCGTATATATTAACCGTCGATTAAAAATACTCACGATAATGTGCCAACGATGAATAATAAAAAAATAAAATCCGCTGCCAATATGGATGCATATGGCATCCTAATTTAGGTATATTAAAATAAGTTTTTCTATGAGAATTGTTTGTTACTCAGTCGCTCAACCTTTCTTTTTCGAAGAGAATGGTAGAGTTAAAGCAGTACGAGACTAGTGATTACTGATCGCTCTCGCTGCGCCGAGGTAATTTAAGAATCGGAAAGACGGTAGACAATTTTGAGACATTATAAACACTTATGCCTTCAAACCGTTTTTCTTATTGGGACTCCGTGAGAATCCGTCTCGTAAGTCAGCGACGCTCCGCCATGAACCCAAAAATAAACAAAAATGAATAATAAGATTCTTTTGCCAAGAATATATTCATTACCGTATTGTGTTGAATTTTATCTTGAGACAAGATACATTTATTTGAAGATATCCACCTATGATTTGAACCAAGCTTTATAAAGATTTACCAACAAATCATCACTAATTTAAAGTTAATTTTTCCGGGTCTAAGCTCAAGAAATGCGACCCCAATACCCACATTTTCTTAAATATCTATTTTAATATGGGTGATACAATGATTATAATTAAGGTTTTCTTATATCATAGTTTTTTGTACCTTTTGTAGTTTATATAAATACGCGATAACGCGATAACACGATAAGCGCCCGCGATAAGCGATTGTTCGTAAGATAGCTGGGCTAAACTCGTTAGTTGCAATTTCATATGTGTGCTGGGATGACGTCTTTTTTACGCGCAACTTAAAATATGATTATTTATTTTAAAAAAACACGGAATTTTATGCAAAAATTTTGAGAAATGATGCAGATATTTTAAAGCCCTTAGGCTTTTTTTTTTGAAATTCACAAGGATAAGACCAATAATAAGGAAACCACTGGAGTCCCTAAGCGACCCCCATCGGATGAGAAGTATTTTTTTAGTCTCCGAGCCGCGAGAGTTAATAACGCGCATTTGTATACTACTTAACAAAGGGCTACAAAAACTGTAAGACTGAGCGACAGAAGAAAGCTTCTTTGAGTATTTTGTCGTGTTGGTTGAAATCGTTACGATAAAGGTAAACTAGAGAGGTCATTTTCCCTAGGGAGCAACTACGACCGTATCCGTTCGCATCTACGCCAAGCCGTTAAGCGTCGTAGACCATACCGGAATTAATGCTACGCGTAGAGCACACTTTAAAAAAATAATAATCTTTTTATATTATACGATAGTATACATGAAGATATAAAGCATTGTAAAAAATAAATTAATATGTCAACAGTTTTCAATAGAAGTGATCGAAAATGATTTTTTGTTGGAATGGTGGCAGGGGTTAATTAAAGTACATAAAAGAATTGTTATTTTACGAATTTGAGCCTTGTAGCTGAGTGGTAAACGTTTCTACTCGAATGTACACTAACATACATTGGTTGATCTATTGTTTAATAGATTTGTATAAAACAATATGAATGTCTTCATTTCATTCTATATGGCATCTGTAATATCTCTAAAACGGGAGATGAAAAAGGAACAGAAATATAAAATTATTTTTTGCACTTAAATCTATTCCATCTTCTTCGCAGAATAAAAGGAAATACACATACATATGACTTTGTTGTTGTTTTTTTTTTTAGATAATTTTACGATATTTTATAAATTTGTGGACAATTTAATTTTAACGCGGGTCACGGATTGTATCAAAGGGGTTTGTGATCTGCCTCGTAAAATCACAAGGAGTCCGTGGTAGTACAAAGGTACAATCGTTTTAATACGTACAACGAATGGATATGATCAATCGAACCAAAACAATATCTGTTAATGGTTGACAAATCGAATATAATAACAGTGGACATAGCCACAATTATTACATATAAGTTATACCAACCATAAAAACCAAATACAAAAATCATGTCGAGTATTAGAAAGCCACTTAATAAGTATCTAATTCTTAATAGATATGTGAATATCCGTACAGATGTGTCGTGTTGTTATACTTTGCACATAACAGAAAAATAAAATGTTATGTGAAAATGGTTCCGTATCGCTGGCGTAAGAAGGTTCACACAAATAGAATGCAGGAATAGGAAGATTTAATCCCAAAGGAGTGTTAACTGAAGGCTTTATTGCTGCTGCAGACACACGATTGAGGATATATCTACTTATCGTTGTATTTTACAGTCGGCTGCAACAATATCGGCAGCTTTCAGGAGAAGTTTTCTGCTAGGGTTATTCCTTAGGGATACCGGGTCTATCACCGGGATCCGAATTCTCTTTATTTTACATCTTCGCAATATAATTTAATGTATGTTAACAGCAAATTTTCGCATAATCGTGTAGGTGTTACAAGTAAACAGAACTAGTAGGAAAAACTTACTTTTCCACTAATATATTTCAGATATTTACTAAAATCGGACTACATCAGTGTTGCTACGAATAGACGGCAGATCAGGTGGTAGGTTATTCGGTAGAACCCAAAGCTCTGATCAATAAGGTTCCTACGATGTGTAAAGAATATTTAATCAATGCATTATATACAATACGAGGCTTAGCATTAGTTCGATGATGAATAGTGATATCATAAAAATGGTATTATATGTATGTGAACAATAGTCAGATATGAATCATATAAAGAGTATACTGATAAGCCAATGTACCGACGGAAATATGAGTCTGTGACAGGATTAAAAAAAAACGAAAGATAGTTGTAAATGAAATGCAAGGCAGTGCTTTAAATAAATTTAATGTTAAGATTCTGTACTATGAGTAGTATATTTTTTATAAATATATGTGTACATCTAGGCATCACTGGGTTAGTTGTATCTATCTCTTTTCGCTAGTATATTTGAATTCACAGATAAGCGATAATTATATTTATACAAAAAAAAACCAGTAAACCCCCACAAAAAGAAGTTTCATATAGCATATGCGGCAGTCTTAGAAATTAGTTTTTTTTATAAATACATATTTTGTATACTCGTAGGTGCACTGAAAATATATTTTTCCCTTGAAATCACTAGACTTATTCTGTGACAGGCGAAACGAAAAGGTGAACGTGCAAGGAAACTATTCGATTAGCTGATTTCGTTAGATTCACAAAATACAATCAATAAAACCTAATCTTAAAGTTTGCATGGGTGCTTAGTCCACTATAACGTTTATACTTATATTATATTCCCAATCTACGCTATAGGGGGGTCGACTTACACGTATTAATTACGATTTACAAATTTCAGGTATTACATCCAGTCTTTATATGTGTATGTGCTATATCGACCAGTAATCGACAGAAAATCATAAGCAATTTATAAATTTCACAGACGAAGGTTGTTTTTTAACTTCCTCTCGTTATAAGCTCGTAAAAAGAAACTTTAATTTACTAAATGTTACTAATCGCATTTAACCTTCCAGCTGCCGTAGATAATTAATAGTAATTATCTAGCACGCCGGCTATAATTTGCAACTATTAATTTAATTAGTTCTTGACGAGATAACTCGTCTCTGGCGTGTTGAGCACGAAAAATTTTACGAGATATCTCATCTGTGGGAGGCATCGAGTTGAGAATTTTTTGCAAACTTACGAGAGGATGTTAGTAAAACCATTTGTTATGATTAAATCCTGATCATTCCTGTAAAAATTGTCAATTGCCGCTTACGTTGTTCTGCCGATTACGGGTCCGATATATTGCCGTTGGCTACTTAAATACACATAATATGTAATACGTGCATAGAAGTACATATATGTATAATATGTATGTTACATCGATGAGCTTTTCACGTTGAGATCTGTACAGTTGGATTTCTGCCTGAAATCAGTTTACGGCGTACTAGGGAGCCTGCGGAAGCTGTTTTTGCTGGTATTGGTGCAGTCGTACACAACATTTATGTAAACATATGCGCCGACTGAGGAATCTTTTTCAATCGAGATAAATTTCCTACGAACAAAGGACACGATTAAAACTTTATAAAAATAAAGTGTGAAAATTTCATGACATCATTTTGCATAAATTTGAGTCGTTCAAATTATGTACTTTGAATTTTCACACAAGTTTTTTCACTAACGACCCGGGTTTAGCCTTTCGGCATCTTCATGAGTTCAAGTGCACGGATGAACTTGAAGTAAATAAATGTATCACTAAGTGTAATGCCATGGAAATGCCTATAGATTTGAATGGTGAGTAATTTCGCACAGATTTTTTTGTGTGATGGACAGACACATGTGAATAGAAAAGTCAAAAAGACTTATCTATTTATATTCCCTATCAAGACAATTCATTAAAAAGACTGCGTTTGTTGAAATACTATTAAAATTATGTTTGGTGTTCAGAATACTTTTTGAAATGTATTTGGGTCAGATGAGACAACATAATTTTGTGGCATTAACTTTTCCGGTTCTAAGCTCAAAAAATGCGACACCAATACCCACATTTTCTTAAATATCTATTTTAATATGGGTGATACAGTGTTTATAATTAAGGTTTTCTTATATCATAGTTTTTTGGACCTTTTGTAATTTATATAAATACGCGATAACGCGATACCACGATAAGCGGTCGCGATAAGCGATCGTTCGTAAGATACCTGGGCTAAACTTGTCAGTTGCAATTTCATGTGTGCTGGGATGACGTCTTTTTTACGCGCCATTTAAAATATGATTATTTATTAAAAAAACACGGATTTTTATAAAAAAAAACAATATGAGGAATGATGCAGAGAGATATTTTAAAGCCCTTAGACTATTTTTTGTTGTTGAAATTCATAAGAATAAGGCCAATAATGAGAAAACCACTGGGGTCCCTAAACGACCTCCATAGGATGAGAAGTATTTTTCTAGTCTCCGAGCCGCGAGAGTTAAGTGGTTCAGTTAGTATGAGATTTGCTATAACGGTCAAGCGGATCTGGGTTTAAATACTGGTAAGGTCAATGTCAAAATTTTGTGTGTGTGTAAAAATACAGACAACACATTGATCAATCTAAAAATAACTTCCTATTTGTAATAAGTTAACTTATTTTGTCTTTAAAAAAAATGCCGTGAAATAATTATCAACATAAAAAATAGACTGGAGAAATGTTGGAATCGCTGATTCGTTTGGCACATGTTCCGCATGCTTCCTGTTTGCAGCCGCTGCACCAGAGTATCGGAGGGTGACGGGGTGAGGCTCGAAGCATTTGTGAGGGGGGGACAGAGGGACGTGGGCGCGGTTTTGACGTCACGGGATCAATAAGCAAGGCGTGCGGCTATGGTGCTCTACGCGCCGTAGAGAAGCGACGGAAGTTTTACTAGTGCTATGTGATCGTAGCCTACACACTCTATATAGGGAAGTAGGCTATGTATTGGGGGGTTGCTATTATGAATAGATTTCAGCGAACTGGCTGTAAAGTAGATGAATTTATCATAACTTTGGATATTTTACTTCCAAAATTACATGTAGCTACGGATGACACATATTTACAAATTGCCACTTCAAAACTGCAATTAGATAACTCGGATATAAATTAAAATTTGATAACTTTGTTATTATGCTGTGTTACAAAATGAGACACGTGTTTCATATTTTTGAGAAGCATCATCATGCCATTGCAAGGTTTACGAATAAAATTTAAAAAAAAAAACAAATTTTATGTTATAAATTATAAAATAATAGTCGGAGTTTGTCCTTTTTTACTAGACGCAGGGAGGGGTAAGATACAAACTTTGATAGTACTGATTATAAACTAATAACCTTCATTACGTGTGGTAAATCACAATGGAATTAAATTCAACAACGGTGATCCACCTTTGCTGTTTCCTTTATTAATTTCCTAAAACTTCAATCTATTCATTCTTAACCATTAAAGTATTTAAACAATTTTAAATTAAATTTAAAGTACAAATATTTGAACTGTACGTAAATATATGTATCATTTAATTTTTGTTTGGTTTTGAATATAAAGGAAGGTGGTAATTTTACCAGTCATCTGATGAGGAGAGAGGAAATTCACCACTTGCTTTACCAGTCAGTTATGAGGGAGAAACTTAATCTCATGATGTGAAAAGTACATATTTTGAAATTGAAATAAAAAAATAAGGAGTCACAAAACTGTCTTGTAAAATAAGAAGTTAATAGTAATGGTAACATTATCGCACATAGATTTCCACATTTGAATTCAAAAACAATTGTGACTGAAAAATTACTATGCCAAACCAACAACCAGATCGTAGTTAACCGGTTAACGCTGGTATGCAATCGTCTGATTTGGTTTCCGCGGCCACGGGCGTCAATCACCAAGCGGAAATATCATAAATCGCAAATAGATTTACATTTAAGGATGTGTGTTCAAATGGATGGATGAATGTACGTGTTATTTTTTTCCCTTTTAACCAATCTAATCTAAAAAAGGTGGGTATTCATATTTTTTTGACTAAACCACGTAGTCAATTTTCCTTCAATACCGTTCATTAGACACAAATTTAATCACCAATTCAAAATAAAGCATAGTACAACATATTAAACAAACCCATATTGTGCACTTAGATAACAAAAATGATTTCAAAAACAATACAGCATTTTTACATAGCTAATATTGCAATTATTGCCTATGAGTTTGTTATAACGGCGTGTCAATTTCACTATTGTATCATATATTTTTTAGTATTTCTGTATTTTTTATTATCAAACTACCAAATTGCAGCGACAAATGTGTCGCAAATTGTCTATCCAGTTAAGGCGATTCTAAAACTATATTTCATTCAACACCTTCAACTGTACTATGTTTTATATTTCATCATATTTTTTGCTTCACTATTGCAACTAGCGATTCGACATGATTGTTTACATTGTGTAATTATGTTTTAATTTAAATATTTTCTTCAAATATAATTAATATTATATAAATAACTTTCTTTAAAGATACGTACTAGTTAATCTCGATAATGATGTTTATTAAAAACTTACTGAAATATTTACAAACAACATGCATTTAATAATAAACTAATAAGTCAGCGATGGAATATATTTGGAGCGAATTTTATTCGGCGCACGCCAAAAAAAATATCGTGTTAATGTTAGTATTGTGATAACAGTTAAAAGTTGATGTTAATATGAGTCACCAGTATGCCACACTCGATTTTGAGAGAAGTCTCGAACAATCAATGGCGCGTGTATTCAATTGTTTTGTAAAACGTAATTGTTGAAATGATTAAGATTATAAATTTTGTGTAGATACATAAATAGGATGGCATGTGCTACGAATTCATAAAAAATGTATTATTTTGGCACGGCGATCAAATCCTATTTGCCACCCAAGAGTGTAAAGTTTACGTCCAGACATCTGAGTTAAACTGGTCATAATGATGGATAACAATTTCTGGTAGAAATTTAAATAAAAAAAAATCATTTCATTATTGTTATAATACATAACTAAATACATGGTAAATTTTTGAACTGCTAATTTTATCTGATAACAAATTTTCTCTAAGAATGACAGTTTGACAACATTTCAGATGGTTATTTAAAGTGTAAATAAAATTAACATACTATAGCTGAGTGTAATTATCGAATACTTTTTTTTTTTTTTTTAACCATGTCCGCTCGCAATGTGGAGCATATGAACTCCTAATGGAGTTTATCTCAATAGATGTGTTTCTACGAGAACTGCTTGTTACTCAGTGGCTCAACCTCTCTTTTTCCAAAGAGAGTAAGGATAGAAGGATAGAGCTAATACTTAACATAAATAATAATAAAAAACAAGAGATAACTCTGAACATTAATTATGTGGTATTATAAAGTGTAGGAACAAAAAATGTTTAAGAAACAACCTGTAAATTTGACAAGATATTGAATTCTTAAAAAAAACGAAACAAAAAACTGTTAAAGTTCGCCAGTTGAAAATGTAAGGTATGGCCAATAGTTTTATTTCAGTGTCGAAATTAATTGTTTGACAACGTTTTTGAGTAAAGTGCATTTTTCCGTCAGATGCTAAGTTAAGTAAATTTAAAATAAGATTAGGAAACACCCTCGAATACATTTTTCTACACTTTTAAATATGTTGCAACTAGTTTCCGTATTGAACGATTTTGAGCCAGGCAAAATGACCGGCTGAATTACAACGAAAATTTTAAAAATTAAAGCAATGTGCAATACTTCGCTGAATCCATTCTAAGGATTTTGATATTAATTTTCGTAAACGAACTGTTAGCTAATATAAACTTTAGTTTAAAAGTTTGAACAAGAAATGTACGTGGTAAAAGGCATCAGGACTTAACCGAAGCAAAAAACTGAAGCCCAGATGCAAATTCTTCACATTGTAGGAAAGTAAAGGTAGGATAAAAAAAAAACCAGACAAATAAACATTAAACCAACCAACTATTCAAAATAATCGATTGATACAAGTGGAAGGAGCTTTTTAAGGCATTCAATCACCGATGAAATGACGACGATCTATGTAGATTTGTATAGTTATAGTGGGAGAATTGTAATCGAATGACATAATATGTATAAATAATATTATTTGGAATGTACATTTTACAATTTGACTGTCATGAGAATACAAAAGGAATGAAGAAAAAAGTTATTGGGAACTCATGATAAAAATAAAATCCTCAATTTTTTTGTGAAACTGATAACGATTATTACAAAATTAGTAAAAACACAATATTCCTTTGTACTTCATTCCACTTTATTTAATATGTCAGGACCGGTTTCGCTCATTACGAGCATCGTCAACTGATAATGAGCAAAACCGGTCCTGACATATAAAATAAAGTGGAATGAAGTACAAAGTAATATTGTGTTTTTACTAATGTGTATGAGTGACCTTTCCACCAAGTATTGACAGTGAACACCCTAAATGTGATTATTACAAAAATATGGGACAATCGTTAAGGTATTATATTAGTGTGATTTAATTATATAAAATTGTCTTGATGTATACGTATGTCTATCTGTAATCCACAACATGCAAGTACATACACGTTATCTTTTTCTACACGCATTGGAAATTTCTAGCAATATAAATAAAGTGTAGGTTACACATTTTTACGATGAAAAATAATTATTTATATGCACTATTTTACATATCAACGATGGAAAGGAAAAATGACGTAGCCCTCAGTTTTTCCAAAACAGTTTTTTTTCGATAATCACAATGTATACAACTCGACACACGTTCTATCAAAAGGATGGAAGCTGAAAATGCCGAATTAGTATCTAAATTTAGTCTTTAAGTTTGAAAAAAGAAAGGCTTGTGAAAATTGCAACCAGGGAAAAGAACATAAAAAAATCTTTTTCTTGAACAATTAATGAAATTAATATTAGGCTAAGTCAATAAAAAAAACCAGTGTACCAGTCACCGTGCACTTCAGATTTGTGTATATTTCATTATTTGCTGTTAGCCTAAAATCATCAACAGACTTTTTTTGTGTCTCCTGTAAAATTTGATATGTGTGGGTTACGTCCTTTTTCCTTTCCACAGTCGATAAGATTATTTAGTACATGAAGTTTATTTTGATAATTTTTCATGATTCTACACGTTAAAGGCATACTTGTACACATGACGTATTTTAGGCTCCATTGTTGCTCGATTTACTTTTATCAAAATTGGGGCACTATATATTACGCTAAATTAAATACGTCCCTCGTCGACGGAGGGTAGTGTTAATGAATTCTTGGTAAGAGTCTCACACTTGACAGAGTGTCGAACCTGAGACGGGCCATGTCAAGGTCGGGAATCGACCCCGGGGCGTCCTATCGACTGGGCGGGAGACGAAAATAGAAACGGAAGCGTACGCAGGGCCGGAGCAATTTATTCGCGCGCCAAGCCACGCCGGATTCAATTGCAACAAGACATTTACACAATTAAGATGGGAAATAAACATATACACGTTTGGAAGTTTCTTTTATTATTATTCTTTTGGTCGCTTGTAATATTTATGCGACCAATATTGACATAAAACAGTATTAAATTTGAACCGTTTAAATTATGTACACTCCAATAGATTTTGTCACTAACGACCCGGGTTTCGCCTTTCGGCATCTTCAGGCGTTCAAGTGCACGGATGAACTTGAACTGACGCTTAGTAAACGAATGTTTCGTGTTTATATAATAAATACATACAATACAACAGTGATACATTTATTTATTATATAAACACGAAACATTCGTTTACTAAGCGTCAGTTTAAGTTCATCCGTGCACTTGAACGCCTGAAGATGCCGAAAGGCGAAACCCGGGTCGTTAGTGACAAAATTTGTGGGAGTGTACATAATTTGAACGATTTAAATTTAATATTGAAATTCCACCAAGCACCTTCAGTCGAAATCTTAAATTATAAAACAATATTGTTTTCACTCCACGACAAAAGAATTTTTAAGAATATGAAGTTCGTAATGATTTGTGGTATATTGACCTCGCGGTGAAAATTCATCATGATAAATTGTTAGCGATCAATTGTGTGTACACATGGATGCACAGAACGTTACAAATACTAACAAAACGACATGTATGAACATAGTACAATTTCATCGACAAACTGAAGTCGGACTGATCATAAATTATAATTTATTGACATGCATGTTAGGCCAAATAATTATAATTTAAATTTCAGAATTAAATTGCGAGAAAAAAAATATTGAGGCAATTAGACTGTCTGTTAAATTTAGAATGTAATAAGGGACAAGAATATAACGTTTCAAAATTGTGTATGTGAGTGATGTGCAACATTTTTACACCACGAGACAATTCTAAGCAATGAATATTAAAAGTGTCATGGAAGAAAAATAAAGCAAATCTTTCGGTTTTTTGGTTATTTCTTTAAAATAATATTCCAAGCACTTCGTACTCAAGATAATTCAAAGTAAGAAACGAATCAATAATAGGGAGTAGAGCTGATTTAACATTTAAAACAATCTATTGATTTTTGAATAACTAAAAAAAAAGATTAACCTTCGAATCTATATATTAATCTAATCTATATATTAATAGTCGATAATGTCCGTCTGTCTGTATGATTGTCCCCGATTTCCCCGAAAATAAATAATTTACGAAATTTCTGCTACTACGAAAAATAATTGTTAGCAAACCTAAAAATTAAATAATTTACAAATAAAATACTGCAGGGCAGGGCTGTCGATATATGCCCCGAGATATATTTATTTTATTTTCAGAATTTCTGGCTTATTCAATAAATAGGTTTGTAATTTTCTGACTACTTAAAAATGCAACAAAAATCCCACCGTTGAGGTCAACGGGCTTACAGCTAGTTCTATATGATTTAAGTTGGCATTGTTCATTTGTCGTGTACATATATATATATAATTAAACCATGACCGCTCCCAATGTGGAACATATGGACAACTAATGGTGTTTATTTTTCTAGAAGTTTTCTACAAGAGCAGCGTGTTACTCCATTGCTAAATCTCTCCCTTTCGAAGATCGAAGAATGTAGGGATATAAGGATCGGGATAGGACAGCGCTAGTGGTTTACTTATTGCTCTAATAGGGATAGGAAGCGTGGGAAGATTTTTTAAACATCACAGACATCCATGCTTTCGAACATAAATCTATAAACCAATTGAAAAATAAATTTATAAATATAAAAACTGCCCGTACTGCGAGTCCGTAAGCACAATAACCGAAGCCCACGAGGTGGACCACTCGACCACGGATCAGACGATATGTATATACAAGCAGTTGGAAAATAATAAGGTCACCCGCTGTGGTCTGAGTTCGTTTCCCCCGCATGATCTTTTAACTTCAAAATATTTGGCGCATTGGCATTAACTGTAATATTTCTTTTTAAAAAAATCAACAGAAAAATCCTTCAAATCTATTACGATTTCGTCGAATTTTGGTTTGACAGCCGCCGTTGCTTACCGACACCAAAAATAGATAGCACAAGTGGTTCTCAGCACGCCGCTTGCGCACTACTGTACGACGTATATAATTATATATCTGGCGAAAATCAGTTTTGCAAATTGATATCTCTAGAAGATAAATTCATTATGAATGTAGTTAAATTTCTTAACAAAAAAGCGGTGAGTACGATGCAATAGAGAAAGGTACGCTGGGTGTAAAGTAGGCTAAAATATTTTGGGATACGTTCAATATGAATATTATAAAATAGCATGTAATATAGCCTTCGATGATTTGGAAGAAAGATTTTTTTGAAGTAATAGTTAAATTATTAAAGAATTTAACGTCAGGTTTATGTTTCAAACTAAAAATTGCAAAACATAAAAAGTTAACTCTCACCACTCTAAATGGAAGCAATTTAATATTACTCGTAATGATATTTTAATGATGACTCGAATGATAATTAAATGGATTTGATTCAATTGCTCAGTATTGGTCTGTTCATGAGTACAACGCGCACCTACCGTTGTTTATTTTATATTACAAATAATATAAAATAAATTTCTGTAAATCGTTCAGTATTCAAGTCAACTGCTGCGCTGATCCGTCAATTGTAGACATGCGTAAAATGCACACTTGCCTTTTTTCATTATTATTGTTTCATAATAACCGTTTAGACGAGTTAACTGGGTTAAGAGTTCACCGTTGACAAAGAAGCAGTTTTTTTTTTAATCGGGGTCTGCTCCGAATATGAAGGCTATATCTCCTTATGAAACTATATAAACAGAAGTTTCTCTACGAGAATTGCTTGTTCTCAGTTGATCAATATTTATTTTTTCGAAGATAGTAGAGCTATAAAGTATATGGCTTGAACTTGAATGCTAAGCCCCGTTATTTAGGAATGTAAGAGTGGGAAAATTTTTTTAGACATCACAGTATTCGAATTGAAATCCACAAATCGATTAAAAAATATTACTTTTCGAACCAGGATTCGAACCCGTGAGATCGGTCAAGAAAGCCAACACGTTGAGCAATGCACTACGGACCCGCTCGAGTCATTAAATAAAACGCCTCATCAAATACGCAGCGAAAGTGTTAAGCAGTGTTTATTTATACTGGGGTTGGTTTTGACTGAATTTATCAACACTCCGTTCCATTTTTAAAAAGTGATTATAAAAGTAAATGATATAATAAAAAGCTACAAACATTCGATAAGGAAGAAGTTAGTGCATTACTACTGATTGTGATAAAATGGTCACCCGGAAAATATATTTATGTCTCTTATGTCTGTTTTACATACGCTGAGATTCCTTTTTCATACATTTAATAATAATATTATAAACGATATTGAACTTTTAAAATTTCATTTCCGTGTGAAAAATACATAAAAATATAAATTTTAATCTCATTAATATGCATGACAGTATATTCAATTGATTGATTCTGTTTTCAAGATAACGTCACGTCCAAACTTTATGTTTTATACAAGGAGTATTGTGAGCTAACTGAAAGATAAAACTTACAAAACGCTATGCATTAGATAAGCAATGTTGTCAAAGAAATTTAATAAATTCAATCTTGTGTAGAGGAATTATTGATTTCAATAAAAATTAATGAAAACTGACATTATTATAAACGCTCGGGGCTATTATCGTATTTAAATTAAGTGTAGCAGTAACAGCAGTACCGTACCAGTTGTCGGTGACATGTAGGGATTTTTTAACAAGACAATCCGAGAATAAATTCCCGGGAAAAGGAAACATTTTGCCAGTCTCGGTTCCAGGGACATTTGAATGAAACTGAATATTTGCCATTTTTAGTACAATTTGTATTAGATAGATTGTGTTCATTCAATACAATACAGTTTGAAAATATTTGTACATTTCGGAAGGCAATAAAAAAAAAGGTAAGAAACTTTCAAAATCTTTTATTTCATTACATAAAATATGACCACTATACATACGTGTGACAGATGCTAGTTTATAATAATAAAAAAAAAATAACTAACCCAATGTATTATTTTTTATCGTTGAAATAAAACGAATCCCTCGAATGGGATGTAATAAAAAGCAATATAAATACTTTCAATACGGTGTATTTATTTTTGCAATAGTTTACACGAGTTTTGAGTTAGAGACGGTGTTCAAGCATAGGAATATTCGTTTAAACATTTTTTTATAATAATACTATATAATACTTCGGGACGCAAGATTTCCTGGTACATGGCAATTTTACGTTTCGCGTCCCGGGGTATAAAAAAATCCGAGACTTCAGATTTCCTAGACTGGCATGCAAATATACTGAGCACATGGTGTTGAGTTTTTTTTTGTCTATGACGGAATGCGGACAACATAACGTAATTTCGTAAAAAATATTTCTCTACGTACTCACGACTCTAGTGTGGCTATAGAAGACTTTCACAGCCGTATTCGTATTGATAAATACGGACGAGCTGTTTGATTATTTATCTAGTTGTGAAATAACAAAATTGAATGTAGGTGATGTGATAGAAATTATTATTGTAAGAAATGTAATTAAAACATAATATGCTGTTGCAAGGAATGGCATAATAAGGAAATAACCAGAAAGATACACTGTTTCATTATGGCAGTTAGTAAATATTTTTAATGGACGTTTACGTTATTGAAAACCAAGAAAGATGTAAAACACAATGGATAGACTTCGCTTTGTTTCATAATATAAACCAGACATTAACGATTTTGTTGGATATTCTTCCCTTATTTTTTGCAATGTCGGACTCAGGTGGAATTATGAAATCAAATTAGTCCTTGAAATTTCTTATAGCATTCGTCTTCTACAAGGATCTCGCTTACCAGATTTGATATTTCTCGGGATGCGATATGGACTCCATGTTACATTTTTTAATTTAAACTGTACGGGCTATTATTTGGGGAGGAAAAAAACATTTTATTTAACATCACTCAACTTTCCAGGTGATTCAGAGCATCGGCGATTTCCAAAATGGAAGAAGGCAATTGCAAAGGGAGGCGCGAAAAAAAATACAGAAATTTTATGTTGATATGATTTTATGCTTTCATACCAAATGTGACAGTAAGAAAGACATCAGTGAATCTTGATTCCTCAAAATGCGTGTGGATACAGAATCAATTTGTCGTAATCAAGATAATGAACTTGAGTATTACCTCTACCGTTCGTAACTTCATATTTATGCGAAACGGGGTTTTCGGCACTGACTGCGATGAGTATCGAGCCAGATAAGTAGTAAAAAGGGATACGAAGCTCGGCCGCGCAGCAGTTTGTAAGCCCCCGCGCAATAATTCCGAGCGCCGCACACTTTAATGCTATTAACTATTCAAATATATTTTTTTAAATTTTGATTAAACATAATTGACCGAAATAAATTAAATATTTAGATAATTAAGCTAGTATGAAACTCTTATATGAGGGTATTACTTGTAAACCAGGCTTATTTCAAAGTTGTTGAAACACGGACCATGAATGTAATTTAGTATATAAAAATAAAATTTGAAAGTATTTTTAGAAATTAGTCTCAAACATTGTTTGACAACACCCAAAATATCATTCCAAAATAATGTTCGACTAAAAGTCCCTTTAAAATGAACATTGTTTTTAAAATGAAATTCAAGTTTCATTTTTTAACCATTTTGGAATAAGCCGTGTTTGCAAGTAATACCCTCATAATTATCAGAACAAGATATTGATCTAAAAAAAGTATATAATATAAAGATTAGTTGTAAGTAACGACGTAAAAAACTGGAAAAATTCTAAAACAAACTATAAAATATGTCAATAACTAGATTAGGGACTGATTATTTGTTCGATTATTAATTATGCTTATTTCCACAATTCGTGCTTGATTTTATTGTTATTTAATACACTTATAAGTCTTTTTATAAATTATAAAATGATAATATTTTTTACTGTGCAAATCAAAAACAATATAACAAATTATGCCGCGCATTTGTTGGATTGACCCACGCAGCCTTTGAATTTTCCGCGCAGAAAACCTCTCGTGGCAATCTCCACATTACCTCCAAGATTTGATAAACTTTATTCTAGTAAAAAAACAACACTCGCATTAAAAACAGTGCAGAAAAGTGTGTGTTAAAAATATCAATGTATTTGTTCACTGTTGGAAATTAAAAAAAAAAAATTAAATAGAAATTACCTTGAAAAAATAAAATCCAATAGTAATAATTTTTATGGTAAGTCTACGCATTTATTTTAAATAAAAAAATCCAGTTGATCTTTTATAAATAGCAATTTTAAATTGACTGTTTATAAGAATTTTGTTGTTTTTTGAAAATGCGAATAAAAGTCATTAAAAATAAGCCTCTACTAATTTAAATAAAATCCAAAGATGAGCAATAGATTATATTACGGCCTTCGCGAAATATAGCGAATCAACATCCTATATTTTTGAATAAAATATCTACATATATACGTATATGGATTTTGAAGGTCTTTTCCTGTTCATTTCTCAAGTAGCAACCGTTCGTTGACATCAAAAACGCACGCATGAAAATTCGATTTTTATTGATTAAGAAATATTGAAATTTGATCAAAACTAATAATATATATATATTTGATAACCAAACAAGGTTAATCGTTGTCTGAGGTTAAGCAAATAAAACAAAAATGTCGTAAGCGAATTTAAAGTGAGTATTGTATATTTTTATATTGAAGCCAATCAATAAAAAATCATACGATTATACGGACAAAATAGACGCTCACAAATTCTGGAAAATGAAAAATACGAATAATCGAGAACAACTTTTTTTACGCAGGTTTTTTACACGATTTTGAAATAACACGGTCGACTAAAAAGAATAAATATAATACTATATTTTTATATGAAATATTTGTTTTTACCCGATTCCCAGACACAAAACACACAGAAGCGGAAAACAGATTTCCTAATAACAATAAATATCTAAATTTCTTTAATTATTACCAATTGTTTGTTACATTTTATTTTGTTTCGTATTCTTGTATTCTCTTATTGGTTGATAATGCTCGTCACGAGCGAAACCTGTCCTGATTTATTGAAAATAAAAGTGGAATTAGTACAAATGAGTGTTTTATTTTTTTAAACAATAAATACAACAAAAAAGTCTTCACTAGATCCTAGCACATAAGAAATGTCAGACGTTTCTAGCGATGAAAACGATTTATGTCCAGTCCCTCACAAAAGTCTTCGTATATAATAAAGTAGTAATGCATAGCAGTTTTGTATAATATGTTCTGTAATTTACTTATCGAGTTTTATTACCTCTTTTTAGACGATTTCCTATACCACAATATTGTTATATGTATTTATAAATATGTATTATACAGGGAACCATTCCAACAGAAAATCTATGAATCATTCAGTTTTCATACATGGTTTTTTTATACACGTTTCTTTGTAAAACATATCTACAGTGTTAAAAAGTGTACGTTACACCTTAATACAATAATTACACTTATGAACTTTCTGATATTAAAATAATAATAAAAAAACGCTTTTATCAATCATAGAAATAACAGTGGTCGGCCTATATTATATTTCGTCAATCAAATAATTGTTGAATAAACTAAAATTAAGAGTTAGATCTAACTATCAGAAATTCAGATTTAAGTGATTCTACGCCCAAGATGAAAATATGCTTTTTCTTCATTTCTCAATAAGATAGGTATATAATTTTATCTAAAACGTTTTAATGATTAATTTAAATTTGACAAAAATAATAAAGAATGTACATACAATGTGGCAGGAAGAGCTTTTGAGGATTTCCTTCTTAGGCGAAACTGTCAGAAAAAATATTTATGAATTGCACAACAAGTACGTTTCTTTACTCTATAAATATTAATTATTGATACTTCAATTCAATCGTTTGTTTCGGTATGGCAACAGAGTCGTATATAATCAAATTTAAAACTATACAATTATTATTTTGTTATATTTGATACCGTTAATAAACGAAAAATTGCTCCTACAATGAATACGTTAATAATTATTGCAAGCACTTTAAAAAAAATGCGAATCGCAGTGTGTAATTGTAATCTTTTCCGCATTGTTTTTGGACAGCATACTTTCCACGCGTGGTTCAGATTTGGCCTACATTTAAAGCGATTAAATTCATTCTGGTCAAGAAATTGCTCAAGCCGACACTAATAATATTTTTACGTAGAGCAATCATATTTTTGTTATTAATAATATTGATCATTGAAACACGTGTTGTTTTTTTTATAATATACTCAATTTTGAAAATGGTTATTATCATAGAGAAACCAGTTGTGATGTTAAATATTTTTGTATGTCATTTAATTTATTTTCCATAAAGGACTTCCATGTGGGAGGCTTCCAAGAATTTAAGACCACTTTTAAAAGTGTCCATTGTCACTACTTGGTGGAAAAGTATTATTACAAAGAATAAAACTCTCTACTGAACTATTTCTACGTTTATTTATTAGGATCAGGACTGGTTTCGCTCATCACGAGCATTTTCAACTGATAACACTATATATTCATACAGGTTTATTTATACAGAATCACCAGTGGCGGTTCTAGGAACTGGGCTGCCCGACCTGCATTTTTAACCCAAAACTTTAGATGGCTAAATAAAAATGAACAGCAATTCGGCCGCTGAACAAAATAAATACATTTATAAGCGTAACTAACCTATCCCACATGAATATAATATCTTTGTTTTAATTTTCCTCTGTCAATATAAGACAATGCTATGTCTAGCTACGATAATATTCTCGATTGCGTTTTGTATTACAATTTTAAACTGAGCCGGCATACAAAAATACAATAAGCCTATAAATACTTCATAGAGAACAGGCAACGTGACGTCAGTCTGGCAACACCTACGTATTAACGACTCAGGGGCTAGAGCTTTCAAGCCCGCAATCACAGATAATATCCTGCAATATTTCTTTACACTGGGGCGCAATCAAGCACGATTAGATTTTTTTTTGTATTTGTATGTACGGAAAAATCATCAAACGCACACGACGGTGTTTTAAATTACCAAGCTTCTGTCATTTGTTGGGGGCTAAATTGAATTTGCCCATGACCCATACTCATACATTGAAACACAAATACCAATATCGTTGTAGTGTATGAACGTGACAGGTTTGGACTCTCAGTGACAGCTCTGTAATGTTTTTTGTACTTGTTATTTCACTCTGAAAGAGACGAATTTAAGGATTCCGTATTATTATTCTATTATTTCTATATTTATATTGATTTTATTATATAATAATTTATGCATTGCAGTAGTGTCGTAGTATTTGTTAATTTGCTTGTAGATTAATGTATAAGGTGAAGTGGAAACATGCACAATTTCGTAAATAGTATACAATGCTATGCTTTTCTCTAGCCCACCCAAGATTTTAGGTCAGGAACCGCCACTGAGAATCACGTAATACGAGTGTAAAAAACAAGTGATAAAAAATAAATTTATAATATGAATAAGTGACACTAAACAATTTTTAATAAAAATGTTTAAAATCTATTACAAATAAATACTACTAATTTACAATCGTATTAAAAAAAACCGTTAAAAAGTTATGACTAAATTTAACAGATGGAGAATCTTCGCAGTATAATTTATAACATCCAATACAATTAATAGCTTCAACGATTATTAACTGTTCTCGGCAATGCATTTTTTGAAAAAGATTTATCGAAACCATGGGGAGAGACACCAAACTACTGGATCATAATTGACGTCATAATAAAAAAATACACCATTATTTGATTAAGTTAATAAATATCATTGAAGGTAATCGAACACCTACTCTACGTGTTTGAATACTAATAAAAATAATAAGCTTGTTAGCGGAGGCGCACTACTCATAAAATATATTTGAATCATGACAATCAATAAATGAAACATGTCAAGCCGATAATTGTTGAGAAACATTGCTTTAATTAAATATTTATTATTTTTACAATAATGATTAATATACTGTAATATGTAGACTCGATGCTGATATTATAGTTGCAATGTCAGCTCATTGTGTTGAGCAATTGGTCTCCTAATGGAGATCTTTTAACCTTTTAAGTGCCGTGAGGTATTATTATGGAACTGCACAGCAAACCGCGAACTATAAAGAAATATATAGGAAGAACATTGGTTTGTGCCACTATTTATATAAGAAAAACATATACTTAAAAAAAACGTCAAGGTAGCCAAATAACTGATCGTATGAATTCCGCGAACTTAATTAAATATGAAATATGATTGCTTACGTATCCCAAAATATTATATAATCTACAAGCAGTGATGCATTACACTACCCTAATGAGTGTAGAGCAGTGATACTCACGTACGATTTTACTGTGGCCGCATTATAAACATTAGTGTTCATATGGAAATGTGTCGTGGCCGCACCAAATTTTTGTTTTGTGATGTGAAAAAAATAGCAGTTGTATTTACAAAAAAAATGGGTAAACTTTGTAGAGAACCAATGGTGTAGAGTCGAACGTGTATACGCGCTCATTTTCTATGGGCTACCTTTCGCGTAGGGAATCATAAACCGCGTAAAGGCGCTTATGGCAGCCATCCGGTTAAAATAAGTTTTTTTAAGATAACTAAATTTTACTCAGTCGCTAAAACCTGATTTTTCGGGAGAGTAAGGATAGACAAATAGGGCTGCAACAGGATTCTTTAGACTTCGTTTGGTGGTAATTTAAAACATCACAGTTATTTACGAGTTCAAAAACAAATGCAAAAAATTAATATATGAAACTATCTGGAAATTTATTTGAACCTATGAACTCAATGAAATTGAGCTCAATTATGCTGAACACTAGTATGAAATTGTTTAAATATTATTATTTTGTGCGCAAACATCACTGGTAAGCATATTTTTGATGACTTTCGCAAATTACATGGAACCTTGAATTGAAATGAAGGTTTTAGTCATAATTTTTTCATTTGAATAAGCTATACGCATCGTTAAGTGATTGTATTTATGTAATTGCAAATGGTTAGCAAATAGATAATTAACAATGACTGCGTATCGTCTAAAGCAGTGCTCCGCAACCGGTGTGCCGCGGCACACTGGTGTGCCGCGAGGCGATGCTGGGTGTGCCGCAGCGCGAATCTCTAATAAACGAAAAAAAACAAATAGTTTGGTCGATACTACAAAATATTTGTTAGTATAACTTTAACCGCTAAATGTTAATAGCCGATCCTGAAAATTCAACTGAAGTGGGAAACTTACGGACTTTTTTCTAATTTGGTGCAGCCTTTTGACTGATTCTTTTTTTTGTAAATAAATCTGAATAATCTGAAACTTTTCTTTTAATGTGATCTCCATTAGGAGATTACCATGTACCTTACATTGGTAGTGGACATGGTAATAAAATACCCATATGGTTCTTTTGTGGTATGTATCATATATAAACACAAACTAATGTAATTTCTGTATATTATGCATATTTTTACTTGTGGTGTGCCGCGAATTTTTGAAGAACAAGTTGGTGTGCCGTGGAACATAAAAGGTTGCGGAGCACTGGTCTATAGGTCGCTGTTCAAATAATGAATAGACTGCGCTCACCATTGTGAACAAATATTATTAAAATGCCTCTTGAAGATTCACTGGGTGAAGGTTGTATGCTCATTCAATATTTGAAGTCAAATGAGAACATGCGTTGTACCAGAAATGAAATGAAATAACGTTGTAAAAAAAAACGTTTCCAAGAATCGGCTATTTTATACCACACTACGTACGTCACTACTAAATAGCATTTTCAATACAGGTGTGAGGCTAATTAAGGCAACGATAGAAAAAGGCTTTAAAAAAGGAAATAAACTAAAATAAGGTATGTGAAACGAAATACAGAGTGGAAAACGGCACGATAAATTGTACTAAAATGTACTACACAAAATGCATGTAAATATTTTATTTAAAAAAAAAACTCTGAACTGTATTGTCTCAAATATAGTTTGATAAAACTGAAATTTAAGATGATCATTAATGTCTAGATTCTCAAGATATCAAACGTCGAGCCAAACGCAAAAAACCTTGGTCAAAAATAAATTTTCTTATTAATTTTAATGTCAAATTTATAATTTACCTTGAACTTTACCTCGTGTGTCGCTGAAAACGTTAGGCTTTTCACGAATATATTTTTTTAATAATTCATGAATAATATAGAGAAATTATTACACATAGTGTTACATACATATCTTTTTTCTACGAGTTCTGACCGTGAACCTCGAAACGTGTTTCTAGGACAGACTCCTAACTATTTTAATCTCTTCCTTTTGAATAATATACATATAAATTCGTCTTTTAAGCTTAATAACAACTGATATGCAATCGCAAACAAAATTATCGCGAGCATTGTCAAATAATAAACGAAACATTCCCCTTTAATTAAAAAAAAATGAATAAGTACAAATAAATGATTTACACCAATAATTGACACTTAATTAGATTTAATATTTGAAGTATGCAGTCACATTAAAAAGATTTTTAAAAATAACCCTACGATCGAGGGTGGATGTAATGGAAACTTGTTTCGATTTGTGAAATTGATCATTATTTTCAAATAAATCAATATATAAAGTTTAAAAAAAAACAACTGGTTAAAATTAAAACGACTCCGACTATGAATTCGGTTCAAAGAAATAGTAAAAAATATTTTTTCCACTTTCAGTTTTCAGTTTTGTCTTCTAGTACATACAGTTATTATTTTGCCAATCAGAATAAGATTATTTTTTGATATATTTGTCTAACTAATACTGTTTGTACTTACGGGTTATAACTTGCTAGGTGAACGAGGAGTGAATTTCTAATATCCATTACCTTGAGAAATTCTTCCCTGGTTTTCGTAATGTTAAAATATTTTTTTAGACTTAGTAGCTTGCAGTTGCGTCATTTTTGACATTCAATTAAAAATGAGTCAGTCGGTTTTGTTTGTTTTTATCGAATCCACGACTCCGATTTATAATTCCGCAACCCTGTTATAAAACATTAAAATCTCTGAAGTATTATAAAATAAAATTGTAATATACAGTTTTAAAGTCATTTAATATTATCGTAACCACTTTCATTTTTTTAAATATCTTATTAAATGTTAAACAAATTAAAATCATTATTTTATTTTACGGTATACGATTAACGTTTAATTTATATATGTGTATGTGTACTATGTTTTTGTACAATTCTCAATTAAAAATAGGTATTAAAATAAATTTGAATATTAAGTTTTTAACTAACTTATTTATGGAATTTTATTGAAGAAATATTTTTACATGCAACACGTGTCGAACTTGATTGGAAGAAGATTTTTTTATTAGGCGTTCCAATCAAATGTCATTTTCAAATGACATTTGCGGGCTCCTAGATTATATTTGAATATATTGATTTGTTTTATTATGTTTTTGGCGTGTGAAAATTAAATAACCTTTAGAGCCTTTTTTACAATCCAATAATTTCGATTACTAGGTTCATTATTGGCAATAAACATCTAATTTAATCGCTTTGTGAATTTTTAAATATAGAGAAACCAATTTCATAAAATATACAATACAAATAGTTGGTAAGTTGAGTTATACAGTATACCTTCTCATTTCCTTATACGTATGAACACCACATGGTAATTCACGAAGTAATGAAGTAAAAAGTAGTAAACATATTTTTTTAGGAATCTGTGGAGATTCTGTTGAAATGCTGTTCGTTCAGCCATTATTATGTTTACCCTGCTCTGTTCGCCGTATACGATAAGGTATGTATTTTGGTCGGTTAGTTTACAACAAATTTATTGATTGACTTGGTTACTTGGTATAGAACTCCATTAAAATAGGGTAAAAATAGCATCGTATTTAGTTTTACAGTTTTTATATTTATTAGTTGATAGCTATTTCGGCCATCTATATTCGGGGAAAGCCGAAATAGCTATCAAATAATAAATATAAAAACTTTATAACGTTGCTATTTTTACCCTATTACAACACATTTATTTAAATAACAACGTCGGAATACTCCATTAGCTCCCAAATGATTCTTTACAATTTCGGTTACGTTTTAAAATTCCAGAATGTACTTATATTAAAAAAAAAAACATCAGAAATCACATGGTTAAAATTGATCACCTCAAAATAGGTTGGACGTGTAATAAATATTTCGCAACGGCTGCGAAGAGTGCGTGAGAGGAGAGTATGGTGCCGAATTCCGACTATCTATATATTAATAGTCGATAATGTCCGTCCGTCTGAATGATTGTCCGCGATTTTCCCTCCCCCTCCTCCGCCCCAGCCCCGCTGTCACCATTTTTTTATTCATACCAAATACATACGATTTTTCGTTTGTATATGGTCGCGATTTCGCCTTTTCGATGACGTCAAGAAAGATGGTCCTCCTCCCCCCCCACCACATCCTGCCCCGCTGTCGCCATTAATTAATACACTGTTTAAATAATGACACGATTTTTTCGTAGCACCACTCCTATCCGTGCCTCATTTTAAATTTATGTATTTAAGAAAAACTGAAACGATTCAAAATAATGGATAGAAAAAGAATATTTAAAGATCAAGGTAAACGATAAGTCTGAGTTTGTTGTATTGAGGTCCGCGACACACCAGGTGAATCAGTACGCACGTCGATCATCGTCGTATATTACGCCTAGTGTGTCGCAGGTGTAAAAATCATAATTCGTTAGATGAAAATTGTAATGCCACTAAAATTGTTATGGTTGCGACATTTACATAAAAACCGGTTAATTTTCATTTTAAAAAATCGACAATAAAAATGGTTCATTACATATTTTGGCTATATGATATTCTAGCCGGCCTTATAGCCAAGGAGAGCTTAACACCAGTTATGTTAAATAAAACCTTTTGGTTGTGTTATTCGAAAGATCGACAATTTATCGATTTGCGTTCAAAGCAAGGCTGTGGAGTCGTATAAAAAAAGAAGACGACGACTCCGAAGAAATTTTTCAATAATTTTATTATAACTTATATGTAATATATGTATGTGTCCAATCAGATCATCTTTAGTCAGCCAAGCATGCAATATCAACACTATGGACTATTGTGGTTTGAATACACATAATTAAATGTATTTTTTTTTTAATATTTCAAGCCGCTCATTTTTAACGACTCCCAACTCCACAGCCCTGGTTCAAAGGTATGTTTGTTTGTGATGTTGTGTTCATCTAATTTTTACAACGCGGCGAAGAAAGAGCAAATAAATAACAACTATTAGGAAACCATATAATCGACATTGGGAACGAACATGGCTGAATTAAAAATATGCGTAGAATAATACAACAAGTTAACATACAGAATTAAAATAATGTTTGCATATAAATACGCACTTTTTTATGGAATATATATTTTAATTTTGGTAGCCACTTTGGAGAGAAAACGAAAAAGGTCGTTAACGTTATATAACCATTTCTTTATAGATATTACGTTTTAAAATTGATTATTATCGTATTATGTTAAACTTGATTAGATAATAGGTAAATTCTACCGAAAATATATAAAATTTGGTGGTTTACGAATTTAAAGCCTACATTAACATTTTAAATAAAAATGTGCGTTGAAAAATCCACAGCTGAATAAAATTATTAAATATTGTATTACATATTATGCCGCCTGTGTGGTCGAGTGGTCAACATCGTTGGCTACCGCTACGGAGGGCACGGGTTCGAATCCCGGTATGGGCAGTTTTATAAATTGATTTTTCAATTGATTTATGAATTTCTGTTCAAATGCATGGATGTATGTGATGTCTTGAATTCCCCCCTCTTACCCATCCTATCCTATGAACGGGGCGTATAGAGAGCGATTAGCTAACCACTAGTCCTGTCCTTGCCCTTTCCTTCTATTCTTACTCTCTTTGGAAAAAGAGAGGTTGAGCAACTGAGTAACAAGCAGTTCTCGTAGAAAAAAAATCTGTTGAGATAAACTCCATTAGGAGTCCATATGCTCCATATTGGGAGCGGACATGGAATAAAAAAAAAAAAAAAAAAATTTGAAAATAAACAATATTATTAATGATTGAATCAGTGTTTCGTGGAAGCTATTTTGAGGCTAAAAAATGTGCAAAGATATAATATGATGACGATGCAAAAATAGCTCATAGAGCTCATCATTTATATTTATATATAATTCAAACATATTTAACAAAAAAAAAATATAATACTTTTGCTAGCTCTGTTTAATTTCAAGTCTCACATTTGTTCAGATCAATCGGTTTACAATCACACTGTATTGCGACATTCAATTTTTGTGGAATTGAATAGATGAGAGAGCTAGGGATTCTGTGTCGAGACGTCCCGGGACTTTTAAGGTTTTTTGCTGTCTTAAGTCCCGGGACTTTGTTGTTAAATGTCCCGGGACTTAAGAAAGCCAAATTGTACATTTTAATTTTGAAAAAACCATTCTATCAAATAAAAATTGGATGCAAGCAATCGCTAATGTGACCTTAAAAGTTAATTTTGATTTAAAATAAATTTACATTGGTGTCTATCATCTGATGTTGTTTTATTAACAAATGTTTTTCACTATTGTACAAAATTACCAATGTCTCAATAGGACAAAAAAGGTATACAAGCTGTATGTATTGTGATTTGTGAAGTAACAATTTTACCCAATTCATTGTTATTTTTTCAATACATGTACCGTTATCATCCCTTTTTAGTACATACATACAAATATTTTATTTAAATAAATTTATAATTTTATTGAAGGGGAAATAAAAGTCCCAAGTCCCGGGAAGTCCCGGGACTTTCACTTTATCACGTCTCGAGTCCCGGGACTTTGAAAAACCCGAGACTTCAGAATCCCTAGAGAGCACAAAGTAATTCCACTTTTTTTTTACTTTACAGCTTCTTGGTTGCTCGACTGCTCGGCATTTGTTAATTTGAGATGTTTTTCGTCTCTACCATAAAGATAAACGAGTTCCATAGAGAAATAACTTAAAACCATAAAAATAGTTATATAATGGAGTTGTGTGCAGAAAAATGTTGGTTTCGTATGAGGCACTACTAGAAATTGTATAATATTGATTCATTTTTAAAATATTATCTCACAAAATGTACGGTTTTTTTACTCGAATCCTTGTATTATAGAAATCACGTATCGCTCTGTACTTTTTTCATTGAAAACAAAAAGGGAAACAAATCATAGAATCGATTTTCTTTCTTTTGTCCTTCTAGTGTCTTCACGCTAAGTTCATTTAATAACATGAATACTAAATTTGAATCGTTCAAACT
The DNA here is from genome assembly GCA_031772345.1 of Himalopsyche anomala. Classification (NCBI taxonomy): domain Eukaryota; kingdom Metazoa; phylum Arthropoda; class Insecta; order Trichoptera; family Rhyacophilidae; genus Himalopsyche; species Himalopsyche anomala. The sequence continues at coordinate 12,021,787 of CM062838.1, forward strand.
ATGTACATTCTCACAGATTTGTTCACTAACGACCCGGGTTTCGCCTTTCGGCATCTTCAGGTGTTCAAGTGCACGGATGAACTTGAACTGACAAAATCTGTGAGAATGTACATAGTTTGAACGATTCAAATTTAATATTGAAATTCCACCAAGCACCTTCAGTCGAAATCTTAAAACATGAATACTATTATTAAAAAAATATATCCGAATGAGAGTTAAATAACAAACTGGCAAAAGATATCCAACCGCATTGCTGATACATTATTTCAGGCATGTAAACTCGATTTTCAGTGTAGTATATTATATTATATATTATAGCAATTAGGTGGAATGCCTGTGTTTCTAAAATGTATAAATTATGAAGTCACATGAATTGGGTTGCCATCAGGGTATCCAATCTCGAACCTTTTTTGTGATCCCGGGATTAAACATTCACCACGTAATTGTGTAGAAATTTTTACTCGGCGAGTTTATTTTATAGTTCTTCCCAGAATTTCCAAATCCATAAACTCAGGAAATTACGGAATTGTCAAAATTAAAAAAAATGGGACCTTTTTTTTAATAACTATCGCACGAATTTCTAAAATTTCCTCTGGATGCCTATTTTCAAGAATTTCGCAGTCCTTAATCCCGAAATTTAGGTATTAGTACTTTTACAATCCCGGAATTTTGGCATCACAAAATTGGACGGGATTTCATGTTTGGGGACGTTAGTTGCCATACTGCATATGTATATTTATATAAAAGTTAACATTTGAAAAGAAATACTGAATATCGCATATTTGTTTAGTGCTTCCATATTTTGAAGCACTCAAACGTATACATATTCAAACTCAATTGTGTGTAAATAAAAGTTAATTTATTCATATCAAAATAACTTAATATTGCTTTACAAGTTTCGCGGGTCCGCCAAATAATTAACGTAGGGCCGCGTGTTTGACATGGCTAATTTATTTGAAAGGAATAAGAAAATTTTCATACATGTGTTGATACCGTAAACAAATAATAATATTCTGTCACGCATGTCCGCTTAAGTGGGTGTTATGTAACATTGAATAAAATTTACGTATTGGGTTATTTTATGTGTGATATAATATTGAGTTAAAATTATTTAAAAGATCGCATCGTATGTGAATATTTACGATGACAAGTGGATATTATAGCGATAAAAATAAATTATTCGTCACAGGTATGTCCTTTATACCTTTTTTTAGAAATCTGATGGAATCTTTACTATAATAGGAAGCTTAATTAGACTCACGGATATGTGAATATATTATCGTCGATATACTAACATATAACGTTAAGTCAAAAAACCTTGTGAGATAATTGATTTTTTCGAATATCATGAAGCAAACTGCATTGTAAAGTGGATAAGACAATAAGACAAATAAAAACAAGAATTAACCACTTGAATACCAAGCGGACACAGGTGTCCGGAACATATGCAAGCGAACACGGATGTCCAAGACATTTAAAAAATCAAATACTTGGTATTCTAATAGAATATAAGCAATATTTTGATGAATATGTGCAATGCCATCTATACTGAGTAAATATAGGTTTTTAAAATATCGAATTCGAGTGTATATTAGACAATTTTTTTTTTAAAAGCACGCAGTATCTCTGGGACATATTAATGATTTATTTGCGCGGTATTCAAATGGTTTACCAAAATGTTTGCAGGAAAAAACGTTAAGTCTTCTCACTTTTAGGGTGTTCACTGTCAATACTTGGTGGAAAGGCATTTTATTAGTAAAAACACAATATTCCTTTGTACTTCATTCCACTTTATTTAATATGTCAGGACCGGTTTCGCTCATTACAGTTGACGATGCTCGTAATGAGCGAAACCGGTCCTGACATATTAAATAAAGTGGAATGAAGTACAAAGGAATATTGTGTTTTTACTAAGTTAAGTCTTCTAATCGTCTTTGGGTAGTTGTAGATATAATAAATCTGTACAGCTAAAAAGTGTTACGTTAATTTATTAAAGGTTTCAGCCAGGAATAGGGTATCCAATCCCGGACCCTTTTTGTGATCACGGGATTTCGAGATTGACAATGTTTCAATCACGGGATTGAACACTCGTGTATAAATTGGGATTCAAGATTGATTTTTGGTCGGCGATTTTGAAATAATGATTTTTTGATTTTTCAAACAATTTAATGTCAAATTCAAATACCCACAAAAAATAACAGCGTGACGTCCGCCATTATGCTTTTCCGTGTTTCATTTTCTCAATCCCGAAATCCCAGAATTGGTATCCGAAATCAGAAGAATTTACAGTTTTGCCCAAATTACCGGCGCGGGAGCTAAAATCAAAGCTTTTTAGATCTAAAATCCCAGGAATATACGGATTTACAAAAAAAAACAGCGCGACGTCCGCCATTATACTCTTCCGTGATTCATTTTCTCATTTCCAAAATTAGTACTATCGCAATCCCGGCATTTCGAGATCACAGAATCCGGGATCCCGGGATTGGATACCCTAGATAGGAATAACTAACTACAAACGAAATTGACTTGGTTCGTATTACTTTTTTAAATATCGAAATAAATAATTAAAGTAATTAAGTGAGCTTGTTTTTTTCAGACTATAGATGGTGTTAAAATCTATCGATCTTCATTCATAACTCGACATCCATTTTTTATTGTTTTCTGGCAGTATACCTACGTTATGTCATTAGCTAGTCAATTAACCGGTTCTCTGCCACGGACGTGTTAACGCGCCATACAATTTTGTGCTTGTAGGGCCGGCCATACAAAATGTGCGTGTTTAACAATTTTAAAATATCATGCGTGTATAATAGTAAAGTCGCTTGGAATCATAGTGTGATACTTAAACTTTAAAGATATTGTTTTGTAATCAATAATACATCGATTTTAGAGCTTTTTCGTTGTGTTCAAATGTGTCACTAGCAGGGCTATGCTAACGTGGCGGTAATTTCCGTTTTTGAATAAATGATGGCGGAAGTGACCCATCGTGTATGTATATAGTAAATGTTTGTGATGTACTATAATTATATGTCCAAAAAGTAAATATTTATTAGGTTTTATTTTTTTAAAGAAAATCACGGTCCTCCGTGTACGGTCATATTAATTCCGCACGGCACAGAACAGGTTAACTTATTAATTAAAACCATTTCTCACCGTGCAGTTTTCTAATCAAAATCGCCGCTATCCACATTTTATATAACTATATGTATTTTGAAATAAGTTTTGCGCTCAGGGGTTACGGATTTCAAGTCTTGTTGAGGTCAATATCAAATGTTTAGATCTTGAACGAGAACGTGAATTTAGGAGACTTATTTGTTTTTGTTGTTTTTTTTTTACTTATCTTTAAATTTATTTATTATAGGTTATAAAAAAAAAACTACACAAACCAATATTATAAAAAAAAAAAAAAATAAAAGATAGTCTTGTCTACTGAATTTGAAGCATGTGGACTGCTAAAGAAAGTTTATCTAAGTACACGTTTTTTTCTACGAGAATTACTTATTAATCAAATGCTTAGCCCCTATTTTCAAAGAGAGTCCCTAGGGATATGAAAATATAGCTAAAACATACTAATAGTTAACAAATCGCCTTCGCTACGTCCTGCTGGTAAGGATTGGAATGGAAAGAGGGAATATTTAAATTAAAAAAACCAATGCTTTCGAATGAAAAAATGCTGCTCGTGCTGGCATTTGAATCTGTAAGATACGTCAAGGAAGTTAACGACGTTGACCACTGATCCACGGACCAGACATAAGAATAATTGTATAAACGTCCATTGTACTTAAGGCGAAAGTATGCTTTCAATAAACCCCGGTTAACCGTGAAAAATAAACCGGTTTTCGGTTTTTCTTAAAACAGACAATTAACCGGTAAACCGGTTTCGGTTTAAATCGGATTGGAAGCTCTACTTTCATCGATGTAAAATAGCAAGCCTTTTCTGTAATACATTACAAACGACACGGAAGACGAATGAATGACTTGCAGTCAACTTCGCGTCAATTTTACCAGGTCAAATTATTTAATGATACGACATTAAAGGTCTTCTAAGCACATTAACAACTGAGCAGATTAACAAATCGTACAATTACTTGCAAAATTATTATATAATATATTAAATTATTCTTGCCACATTTGACGCAATTGACTTTGTTTCGATTTGAAATAGATTTTCATACAATAAAATTTTATTTTATGAACATGAGTGAACATGAGTGTGTGTGATGCACAACATTTTTTATTGCCATTCGATTTGATCAAAACAACCTGTTACGTTTTTTTTTATTAGTTTTCATACTAATTAAATTTCGCATTCAACAGTAAAAATCTCCGAAATGTATTAACTGATGTTCTTATATAATTATCTATGATGTTCAATGCAAATTCAAACAACATATTCCTAAACAAATATTACTATACAGGCAGTTGAAATAAATTACTCTTCAAAATGTGTTCATATGTTTGTACATATATATTGAATTCAAATATGGTTAAAAAAAGATAGTGAAAATCAGTCCCTAGTGTATCGATAAATCATAAATATTTTGATTAACTAAATTTATTAACATGGCACCGTATAGTACGTCCACCTTTAATTGACCATGTATGTAGAAACTCGGAAAAAGCAAGTTTGTTACATAGTTGCTTAAAACACTGTAGTTCTAAATATATACATAATGAAGTAATGTTGCATTTAAGTGCATTATTTGTATGGGCAGATGCATGACAAGTTAATTTGCATGTGTGCCGATGCATACGCAATTTTTTCTCCTCGAATTATGCAACTGCAAATACTTTGAATTGATCCGTAACGAATTGGAATGAGGTATCATAATGCGTATATAACGATTTTATATAAACATCCAGACAAGATGATTAATGTCTAAGCTTCATAAAATATTAACGATCGCTTTCATGATTCTTCTTCTTTGTCTTTGAATTATGTTCGTTCCCTATGTGGAACATATCGTCGTTAAATTTTAACAAGTAAGTGTTTCGACATATAACTTATTATTTCAACTCTCAGGAGGCATCCGAAACACGTGACCCAAAAGCTCCAACGTCCCTCCATGACCATCGCGGTGACAGGACGCTGTCTTGTACGTACCTTAATCTCTGAGTTCCCCACAAAAACAAACCACCTCACCTCCGTTATCCGAAGCAAGAATCTATTCTTAAAGTATACAGTATATATAATATATGAGTCTTCGTCAGGTGCCATGATTCGCTATCGTAATACAGCTCTGGTAAAATACAAGCATTTGTGAATATGATGTAATTATTTAAAATGCTGAACTGGTTCGCTGCCAATATGAAGCATACCGATTCCCAACGGAAAATCTCCAGGACAGCTGTTTATTTTTAAGTCAATTGTTTATTACTCAGTTTCCACGTCTCTTATTTTCGGAGGGATTAAGAATATAAGGATAGGGCTAGGACAGGGTCGCTAGTTAGTTAATCGCTCTCGCTAAGCCCCATTTAAAGGACCGGATTGGTGGTAGGCAATTTGAGGCTTCAATCACATTCATGCATTCTAACACAAATCAATTTAAGACAGGTTCCGTATTGGGATTCTTACCCGCGCATACCGAAACTAAAAGCCAATTTTATAGGGTATCATAAGAAATAAGATGTTTAGTGTAACAGGGAATTAATATAATAAAGAATTTTGATTTCTTATACTTGCCACATACACTCTATGTCAGTGGTCTCCAAACTCAATAAGGAGGTGAGCTACTTTCAGAAATTGAAATAATCTGGTGAGCTACCTATACATATTCCTTCTTTATAGTTTTTTTTATCATCAGCCCTTACTCACCAATTTCTGTCAGGAATGTGATGATATTATGTTAAATTCCCCATTACACGTGACTCGTACAAACTCTTCTCTTGAAGTTTTGAACATAGTTGAGATATTGAAAGTCAATTTTGTTGTTCCAATGGAGGATTACAGTAATAGTTGTAAAATGGCGGAAAGTATTATATTTGTGATTAGCCGTGCTTTACGACATATTGTTTACAATAATTTCGCGTCACGGTATTTGTATAGTTATGCTACATACGAGTCGAATGTATAATGATGCCTTTCGGAATTGATTAACATTAGCAAAAGACGTGAGGAAATTCACGATAAATTTACAAAACCATAAATTCGCATGTTTAATAGCATACGGGCGTATCTAAAGTAAAGGCGTTTTCCAGCTGTGCAATATCGCAGTTTTTCCGAAATATATTATACAAAGTATGCTGAAAATTGTTATTCACAATCTGGTGCATAAAGGGTTCTTAAGGAGGCGTCAAGCGATAGTTTTTTGTATTTAAATTCATCATTTTTCAAACAGAAGGAATCAATTAGAACTTTTAGCGTGATCTGTCTTAACACACATATAGGCGGGAAACGTAAAAATACGTTTTTCGGTTTTGTTGGTATATAATAATACATTTCAGTTGATAATGCTCGTAATGAACGAAACCGGTCCAGATCTTCCTGGTATCCTGTGTTTTTAAGGACTTTTATGAATCGGGTTACATTCGCATTGCATATGAAGTCTTATATGCAATCGAGAATTTTTTTCCTTTCGTTGTTCATGTCTGAGACATTCCCATTGGATGTGGTCAGCATTATATTGATGCATTTACAGTTCGGAAAACTTATTAAACGGCCAAGCTGGAAGACCTTGGTAGATTTTTGTGATGTTGTGTTCAGTTGTTTCCACAGTATTTAAAAAGAAATACGAGCATCCGGGAACCCGCGAGCGACAGACACTGGCTAAGAGCATTGCCACCGAGCTGCTGTACACAAATCGCAAATCTTGATTTATACAATTACCATCAACAAAGTTAACACCAACCTGTGACATGGTACTTTAAATAAATGGAAATATGCAACAAATACCACGATACCAAACAACTTTTGACACCCAAGAAGCAATGACCCATAGTATAATTCGCGCAATTATATGTGAATAAGTGGTGTAGTGCTAACTAAAAAAAAAGTCTGGAAGCGTTGATTAATTATAATATATTGCAGTTATCCAATTTCTGCACTAACAATTTTTTAACAAAGCGTCCAATACATATTAACATTTTTTTTGTATTTAATTAAAAATATATATACATTTATAGCAAAAGAGTCCAGAAAAAAGTGTGGGAGCGCCGACCCCAGGCGGCCTCGCCCCACTACACCACTGGATATCATATTTATTTTACATATTATTATCGCTACACTTATTTAACAGTAGGACAAACCAAAAAAAATGTTTTGAGCTATGAAAGCCATTATAGGTAAAATATTATTAGAATACAATGCTATTTTAGAAGACGACCAAAGTGGATATTACATTACAGGGTTTACAGTGACACTGTAATAAAGATTGCATTAGATTATACAAAACAGTAAGCGGTCATCTCGAATCAAGATTTTCTGATTCTATTGTGTTGATGTAGTGATATTATACACAATTTATCGTAGTTAATCATCTTAAAAACTATAAAATAAGTTTTTTTTAACCATGTCCACTCCCAATGTGGAGCATATGGACTCCTAATGGAGTTTATCTCAAAAGAAGTGTTTCTACGAGAACTGCTTGTTACTCAGTTGCTCAATCTCTTCTTTTTCCAAAGAGAGTAGGAATCGAAGGAAAGGGCTAGGACAGGACTAGTGGTTAGCTAATCGCTCTCGATACGATAGGATAGGATGGGTGGGAGGGGGGAATTCAAGACATCACATACATCCATGTCTTTGAACAGAAATTCATAAATCGATTGAAAAATCAATTTATAAAACTGCCCGTACTGGGATTCGAACCCGTGACCTCCGTAGCGGTAGCCAACGACTTTGAACACTCGACCACACAGAAAATGAGATACCATCTGTACAATATAAGGATAAACGCGTAATCGAAGAGACGTCGTTAAAATTTAAATAATATAAAATCATGAATTAACAAGATTCTCATATTCAATATTTATTGTGAAATGTGAAACCATTTGTAATTGTTGTCTTTAAAAATTTTACGAGCTTTATTAATTTGGTTATGAAATCATGATTTTTTATGAACTAAGTGCATTTTATGTGTTTGATAACTTTTTCCATATTTATACTTTTTAAAAATCTGAAAGGTGATCCGCAGTATTTAAAATTATCTATCTGGCGGTCCGTGAGGGTCTTAAGTTTGCTGACTGCTGGTCTACAACATCGATGTTATTTTTTGAAATGTAAAAACAAGGTTTAACAGTAGAGGAACAATTCTTAAAGAAATGCTTTATTTAAATAAATTATGTATTTGATGGCACTGAAGACAAATGTAAATGAAGATGAAAACATTGACCCATAAGAAGTGATCTTGATGGTGATATTATAGAACAGTGGTGGCCAACCTTTTAAAAAACATGCGCCATTTTTTGTTGATGAGTTCAGATGCATTTAAAAAAAATAAGTTGGCGAAAGGATACAATGCGCCACTTTAAACCATTTAATGCGCCACGGTTTGCTTAGCGAGAGCGATTATTTAACCACTAGTCCTGTCCTAGCCTTATCCTTCTATCCCTACTATTCTCTTCAAAAAAAGAGAGGTTGAGCAACTGAGTAACAAACAGTTATCATAGAAAAACTTCTGTTGAGATACCTCATGGACATGGATAAAAAAAATGCTATGAAACATATAAAATAGTATTAAAAATGAGAATGCATCTTAAAATCAGAGACATACAATTAAAGTAATGTGTATCTTACAGTGCACTCGAAACTTTCCTTCCATACAAGAAAAAAAATAGTTTGTAACGGTAAAATTTTCACTATTTAACAGAAATTTAATAAAAAAATGGGGTGTGGCTGTGTCATGGACACGGCCGTGTGTTGTACGTGAATACGTCTCGTAATAGGTGATATTACGCCCCATTTTTATGTTGCCGGCACTGCTTGACTCGGTCATATGGTGTTTTAATGGTACCATTCGATTGTTCTTGAGAAGCCCTTTCCAACTGTATACGAACTCTGTATTTCAATTTCGATGTCCAAGACATTTAAAAAATCAAATACTTGGTATTCTAATAGAATATAAGCAATATTTTGATGAATATGTGCAATGCCATCTATACTGAGTAAATATAGGTTTTTAAAATATCGAATTCGAGTGTATATTAGACAATTTTTTTTTTTAAAAGCACGCAGTATCTCTGGGACATATTAATGATTTATTTGCGCGGTATTAGAATGGTTTACCAAAATGTTTGCAGGAAAAAACGTTAAGTCTTCTCACTTTTAGGGTGTTCACTGTCAATACTTGGTGGAAAGGCATTTTATTAGTAAAAACACAATATTCCTTTGTACTTCATTCCACTTTATTTAATATGTCAGGACCGGTTTCGCTCATTACAGTTGACGATGCTCGTAATGAGCGAAACCGGTCCTGACATATTAAATAAAGTGGAATGAAGTACAAAGGAATATTGTGTTTTTACTAAGTTAAGTCTTCTAATCGTCTTTGGGTAGTTGTAGATATAATAAATCTGTACAGCTAAAAAGTGTTACGTTAATTTATTAAAGGTTTCAGCCAGGAATAGGGTATCCAATACCGGACCCTTTATGTGATCCCGGGATTTCGGGATTGACAATGTTTCAATCACGGGATTGAACACTCGTGTATAAATTGGGATTCAAGATTGATTTTTGGTCGGCGATTTTGAAATAATGATTTTTTGATTTTTCAAACAATTTAATGTCAAATTCAAATACCCACAAAAAATAACAGCGTGACGTCCGCCATTATGCTTTTCCGTGTTTCATTTTCTCAATCCCGAAATCCCAGAATTGGTATCCGAAATCAGAAGAATTTACAGTTTTGCCCAAATTACCGGCGCGGGAGCTAAAATCAAAGCTTTTTAGATCTAAAATCCCAGGAATATACGGATTTACAAAAAAAAAACAGCGCGACGTCCGCCATTATACTCTTCCGTGATTCATTTTCTCATTTCCAAAATTAGTACTATCGCAATCCCGGCATTTCGAGATCACAGAATCCGGGATCCCGGGATTGGATACCCTAGATAGGAATAACTAACTACAAACGAAATTGACTTGGTTCGTATTACTTTTTTAAATATCGAAATAAATAATTAAAGTAATTAAGTGAGCTTGTTTTTTTCAGACTATAGATGGTGTTAAAATCTATCGATCTTCATTCATAACTCGACATCCATTTTTTATTGTTTTCTGGCAGTATACCTACGTTATGTCATTAGCTAGTCAATTAACCGGTTCTCTGCCACGGACGTGTTAACGCGCCATACAATTTCGTGCTTGTAGGGCCGGCCATACAAAATGTGCGTGTTTAACAATTTTAAAATATCATGCGTGTATAATAGTAAAGTCGCTTGGAATCATAGTGTGATACTTAAACTTTAAAGATATTGTTTTGTAATCAATAATACATCGATTTTAGAGCTTTTTCGTTGTGTTCAAATGTGTCACTAGCAGGGCTATGCTAACGTGGCGGTAATTTCCGTTTTTGAATAAATGATGGCGGAAGTGACCCATCGTGTATGTATATAGTAAATGTTTGTGATGTACTATAATTATATGTCCAAAAAGTAAATATTTATTAGGTTTTATTTTTTTAAAGAAAATCACGGTCCTCCGTGTACGGTCATATTAATTCCGCACGGCACAGAACAGGTTAACTTATTAATTAAAACCGTTTCTCACCGTGCAGTTTTCTAATCAAAACCGCCGCTATCCACATTTTATATAACTATATGTATTTCGAAATAAGTTTTGCGCTCAGGGGTTACGGATTTCAAGTCTTGTTGGGGTCAATATCAAATGTTTAGATCTTGAACGAGAACGTGAATTTAGGAGACTTATTTGTTGTTGTTGTTTTTTTTTTTACTTATCTTTAAATTTATTTATTATAGGTTATAAAAAAAAACTACACAAAACAATATTATAAAACCAAAAAAAATAGAAGATAGTCTTTTCTACTGAATTTGAAGCATGTGGACTGCTAAAGAAAGTTTATCTAATTACAGGTTTTTTTCTACGAGAACTACTTATTAATCAATTGCTTAGCCCCAAAGAGAGTAGGGATATGAAAATATAGCTAAACAAACTAATAGTTAACAAATCGCCTTCGCTACGCCCTGCTATTTAAGGATTGGAATAGAAAGAGGGAATATTTAAATTAAAAAAACCCATGCTTTCGAATGAAAAAATGCTGCTCGTGCTGGCATTTGAATCTGTAAGATACGTCAAGGAAGTTAACGACGTTGACCACTGATCCACGGACCAGACATAAGAATAATTGTATAAACGTCCATTGTACTTAAGGCGAAAGTATGCTTTCAATAAACCCCGGTTAACCGTGAAAAATAAACCGGTTTTCGGTTTTTCTTAAAACAGACAATTAACCGGTAAACCGGTTTCGGTTTGGATTGGAAGCTCTACTTTCATCGGTGTAAAATAGCAAGCCTTTTCTGTAATACATTACAAACGACACGGAAGACGAATGAATGACTTGCAGTCAACTTCGCGTCAATTTTACCAGGTCAAATTATTTAATGATACGACATTAAAGGTCTTCTAAGCACATTAACAACTGAGCAGATTAACAAATCGTACAATTACTTGCAAAATTATTATATAATATATTAAATTATTCTTGCCACATTTGACGCAATTGACTTTGTTTCGATTTGAAATAGATTTTCATACAATAAAATTTTATTTTATGAACATGAGTGAACAGGAGTGTGTGTGATGCACAACATTTTTTATTACCAATCGATTTGATCAAAACAACCTGTTACGTTTTTTTTTATTAGTTTTCATACTAATTAAATTTCGCATTCAACAGTAAAAATCTCCGAAATGTATTAACTGATGTTCTTATATAATTATCTATGATGTTCAATGCAAGTTCAAACAACATATTCCTAAACAAATATTACTATACAGGCAGTTGAAATAAATTACTCTTCAAAATGTGTTCATATGTTTGTACATATATATTGAATTCAAATATGGTTAAAAAAAGATAGTGAAAATCAGTCCCTAGTGTATCGATAAATCATAAATATTTTGATTAACTAAATTTATTAACATGGCACCGTATAGTACGTCCACCTTTAATTGACCATGTATGTAGAAACTCGGAAAAAGCAAGTTTGTTACATAGTTGCTTAAAACACTGTAGTTCTAAATATATACATAATGAAGTAATGTTGCATTTAAGTGCATTATTTGTATGGGCAGATGCATGACAAGTTAATTTGCATGTGTGCCGATGCATACGCAATTTTTTCTCCTCGAATTATGCAACTGCTAATACTTTGAATTGATCCGTAACGAATTGGAATGAGGTATCATAATGCGTATATAACGATTTTATATAAACATCCAGACAAGATGATTAATGTATAAGCTTCATAAAATATTAACGATCGCTTTCATGATTCTTCTTCTTCGTCTTTGAACTAAGTTCGTTCCCTATGTAGAACATATCGTCGTTAATTTTTAACAAGCAAGTATTTCGACTTATAACTTATTATTTCAACTCTCAGGAGGCATTCGAAACACGTGACCCATCAGTTCCAACTAGAGGTCTGCACGGGCCCGGGCCTGGCCCACGGGCTCTTACCCGGGCTCGGGCGGGTAAGCGCAATCGAGAGTCGGGCTCGGGCCGGGCCGGGCTTTGGAATTTGGGATATAATGTTGGGAAAAATATACCAAATCGAGGATTTCAAATTCCTCGGTGAGCTAAAAAAAAAAAAAGGACTTTCGGAGATAATCTGGGAAAAAGTATACCAAATCGAGGATTTCAAATTCCTCGGTGAGCTAAAAAAAAAAAAAGGACTTTCGGAGATAATCTGGGGAAAAAGTATACCAAATCCAACCAAATACCCAAAAATGGGGAAAGAGGATTTCAAATTTCTCGGTGCTTCGGGTCGGGTTCGGGTAACAAGTGCGGCATTAGACTCGGGCCCGGGCCGGGTCGGGCGTGAGTTTTTCGGGCTCGGACCGGGTAGTTTTGTAAAATTTTGGCCCGTGCAGACCTCTAGTTCCAACGTATCTCCATGACCATCGCGGTGACAGGCGCTGTCTTGTACGTACCTTCCCCACGAAATCAAACCACCTCACCTCCGTTATCCGACGCAAGAATCTATTCTTAAAGTATACGGTATATATAATATATGAGTCTTCGTCAGGTGCCATGATTCGCTATCGTAATACGGCTCTGGTAAAGTACAAGTTGTGAATATGGTGTAATTATTTAAAATGGTTACCTGGTTCGCTGCCAGTATGAAGCATACCGATTCCTAATGGAAAATCTCCAGGACAGTTGTTTATTTTTAAGTAAATTATTCACTACTCATTTCCAAGTCTCTTATTTTCGGAAAGAATAAGAATATAAATATAGGGCTAGGACAGGGTCGCTAATTAGTTAATCGCTCTCGCTAAGCCCCATTTAAAAGACCGGATTCGTGGTAGGTAATTTGAGGCTTCAATCACATTCATGCGTTCTAATACAAATCAATTTAAGACAGCTTCCGTATTGGGATTCTTACCCGCGCATACCGTAACTAAAAGCCAATTTTATAGGGTATCATAAGAAATAAGATGTTTATTATAATAGGGAATTAAAATAATAAAGAATTTTGATTTTTTATACTTGCCACATACACTCTATGTCAGTGGTCTCCAAAAGTGGTGTCCAAACTCAATAAGGAGGTGAGCTACTTTCAGAAATTGAAATAATCTGGTGAGCTACCTATACAAATTCCTTCTTTATAGTTTTTTTTTATCATCAGCCCATATCGCACCATACATAATATTATTATATTATTTTAAATGAATTAGAACATTGGATTTTCTAATAAAATATAAATTATTTATTTATAAACAAAAAAGTAATTGAAAAATAAGTGTGAGTAAAAATAAATATAAAAATAAATCGAGTAAAAATAATTAGTGAAATGCATGGCATACACTTTATTTCACAATTTTTAAAATTCTCGGTAAGTACCTTATCACTTCCGTCTGAATGCAATTTTCAAGATGTACATATGTGAGTCTTTTTAAATTACTCTTAACCACCTTCATAGTAAAAAACGTTGATTCATATAAGTAGGTAGAACAAAACAATGCCTTCGTTAGATTTTTATTTTTATTTTAGGAGTTCAATAATAAAACTTTATACGCAAATATGATAAAATATCCTACGCGAGCTACCGAAAAAGCCTCGGCGAGCTACCGGTAGCTCGCTAGCGACCGTTTGGCGATCACTGTTCTATGTGCTCAACAGCTCTGCATAGATTTTGCGATAGGCGACAGCTATGGTTTTATGTACCTTTTCATTTTTCTTAGTTGAAAAAGATTTTTTAAAATACAGAAAAATTATATTCTTATCGGAAAAAAAATAATAGATGACAAAAAATATTGAAACTGTAAATTTAGATTCTAGATCATTCAAGTGTTTAGTTCTGAATTTGTTTATATATGTACATTTAAAAAGTGTAATAGCCAGGTATAAAAACAAACAATTCCACATGCTAAACCTGGCACATTTTAAAATAGGGATAAAAAAGACTGGTAGCAGTAAATATGACAATATGTATTGTGAATTATAGTGTTACTACGTCGAGCTGTGTGGACGTGTTTCTAAGCGCTCCATACACGATAGTCTGACGCGAGTGAATAATACAAATTTACTAATGTCTTTTATTAGTGTCTTACATACATAAGTTTTCTCTTAGTTAATATTTACAATCTTTACAAACTTTACAAACTTCATAAACTATTATAGTGTTAAGTTACAGCGTTATATATTATTTGTGTTAATCTACGCGTGTTCATTATCCTGATTGGTAAGTCCTGGCCCTCGGGCCAGTAACTCCTACTGGAAACCTTCATCCAGGATGGTTGGACTGATCATTTATTTATTAAAAGACTAAAGTAGAAAAATATATACATGACATAAAGTGAAGTAATACTATCTGTGAACGCAATATACTGTGTGGCTAGGATTGTTAATTAAGCCGTTGAAATAAAACTTCAATTAAATTAATGAGCTACAGGTGTGCGATCGATTAATGACAATTTGCTACTGCAATTAATTTGCAGACGCAGGTTGTTAACCTGACCTTCAAGCGGTCCGCACAACATTTTTAAAACAATAAATCTGTTTTTGTGTGTGTGTGTTTTTTTCTTTTTTTCTTCTTCTTCTTTCAACCAATTTGACTCTTGATGTAAGTTAAAACAGCTCAAAAATGGCGGACCGAGCTATTAGTAGTATTACAACTCGGTCTACTCAGGAGGTTTGCCAAAAAGAAATCTGTGATGTCACACCTCAAGGCACAAACTCAAAAGAACCAGAAGCATTAAGCTCAAATGTATCATCTTCAAATTTCATTAATGAAATCAGGCGAATGACAAACGACATTCATTGTGCACTCAAATGTCAGACCAAAAAAGAAATGTCAGAAATAATAAATCCAATCTTGTCTGAAATAAGCCACGAAGCCGCAAAGATGGCGATACAGCTAGCGAAACTGGA